>MNCI01011459.1:16030-240478 GCA_015680685.1 Gnetum montanum | reverse complement strand
AAGCCAATGGACATGCAAAGGCAAGTAATAAGGCCATCATCAACTTTCTCAAAAAAATTCTCAAAAATAAGAAGTGGAAGTGGCATGAGTGGCTTGTCCATGCATGATGGGCATACAGAACAACCTATCACACGACAATCAACATGACCCCTTATAGCCTTGTTTATTGTTTTGAAGCTATTGTACCTCTTGAATTGTAGGTGCCATCACTCTGAGTAGCCTTGACCTACTTCATCAATGATGAGTAGAGTAAGGAGTTGTGGATAGTAGCACTAGATTTGATGGAGGAGTGTTGTATGCAGGTGCTTGCTCACATTGAGCACTATCAAGAGTGGTAGAAGCAAAAACATCACCATAACTTGACGATGTGCAAGATCAAGGAGGGGGACCTAGTTCTCAAGGTTGTCCATGAGCATGAGGATGAATTCTTAGCCAACTAGGAAGGGCCCTTTCTTATCACCAGAGCCTATGGAAATGGAGTATTCAGAATAGTTGACATGGATGGGATGACTGGCCAATCCAGTCAATCATTCCTATCTAAATCCATACTACATGTAGCTGACAAATCGTCAACAAGAGAGCTTGCTTTCAATAGTCCACTACAACCTTAAACCAGCAACATGGCTTGCTAGGGCCTTAAACTGGTACCGTGCCTTGCCATGGCCTTAAACTAATAACATTGGTGATCTGGATAGCCTAATTCTCATATGGCTTGTATGAATTATAGTGTTAGTGATGTTTTGTATTCTTTGTTGGTGCCTCTTGGGTCAATCCTCTAGGAACCAACAAAGAGGGGCCACTAAAACACCACAAAATTTTGCATTTTATAACCAATATCCATCATGTAGCTTTCATCCCATGAAACCCAAGGTAGAATTTCATTGTAAATATGAAAATTGTAATCCAAAATGGGCAATTCTCACATACTTTATAGTTTTGAGGCTTAAAAAAGCCTCATAAGTGGCCAAAGACTCATTCCCCAAGTGAAAAGTATCACCTAGTGTCTATATTTGGGCTTCCAGGGTGGGGGGAGTGGTGGTCAAAAATGCCTTTTTGAATAGTAAAAAAGGTAATTTGATGGGTTTTATGAGGGGTATGCATTTTTCTATGTTAGAAATACCTACAAGGGTGTAGGTCTCTCCTACCCCCAACGTGGATGCATGGGGGGTTTGGAGACTTTCCCTCCTTCAACGTGGAGACCAAATGCACAATTTGGAAACTTTTCCCTAGCTTGCAAACTTTCCTCCCTTAACTTGAAAAGTTTTTCCCCAATGTGAAAGTTTTTCCTAGCTTGAAAACTTTTCCCCTAGCCTAGAAAGATTTCCCCTAGCTTGGAAACTTTCCCCCTAGCTTGGAAAGTTTCTTGCCTCCTTAGCATTGAAAATTCAATTCCCTAGCATGGAAGCTAGAAGAAGAAAAATTCTTTCATTCATGCATTTCAACGTTGACCAGCCACTTCAACAAGCATGGTGGAGAACTTAGCATGGAAGATTCATCTCTAGCATGGAAGGTGTGCCACGGTTACTATTTATAGTAAATGGAATGGCCATGGGGGGAAAGCACTTACTATGTATATTAATCCCCCAAATTTGGGCATTCATTTCACCTAAATTTGATAGCCAATTTGTAGAAAAATTCCATCAAATTTGCAGCCATTTTGCAACCCCATTTATGGCCCAAATACCCTATTAAAGCCAACCTCAAACACCATTTGGAGGTTCTAGAAAATTTTTCTCATGTTCAGCAATTTTTGACATACAAGCACTTTGGTAGTTCAACAAGTTTAAGCAATTTGTATACATAAAATTCCACACTTGGGGCATTTTTAGGAACTTAAGAGCTGTTGAAAGTTCCCATACTTACATTCTCTTGAGCCCTAGCATGGAAGTAGTGAGGCCTTGAGATTTGATGGGTTTTTGGTATTAACACTACACTTTTAGGATTCCAAACTCAACATGGAGCAACTTAGCATCCAAATATTCTACCTTTCTCACCCCCAGTGGCGACGCAATTGTAGATCCAAGGTTGCACCAGTAAAGGAAGGTTCAATAACAGGTTGCACCAGTAAAGGAAGGTTCAATAACATCAAGAATGGCTTAGCACCTAGATCGTGGAGCAGAGCATCTCTGCTTCAATGGGCTTTAAACTCTTACACAAGTGAACTCCATTTTTTGCTCATCCAAGTACCATTTGTACACATTTCCTAACTTATTCTTTATTCTTTTCGTAATAAATTTTTAAGTTTTGAGTTTTGTGTTCAATAGAATTAAATTTATTATTTGTGCATTGTTCATATTTGTTTATATTTCCACATTTTACATCTCCTAAGTCCCTAGTTGATCTACTGGATTGGCCAGGGCATCCTAAATCCCATTTTTATCATGAAGGCCCTAGGGATTTGGGGTTGGGGAACTGCTTGCACTAAGGATCCTTGGTTTCTATTCTAGCAATTAAGGTTTTTGGTTGTAACAAAGAGCTTTGATGACAAAGCTCAACTTAGTACTAAATTTATGCAAGAGATGAGGGATCTCAATGCACAAGTTAAATCAAATCTTGAGAAAAAGATTGAAGAGAGAGTCCTCAAGAGAAATGAGGGTACATAGAAGCTAAATTTTGTTGTTGGTGACTTGGTTTATGTACAATTGAAGAGGAAACAGCTATGAGATGTTAACTTCTCTAAATTTAAAGCCAAGAAGATGGGACCTTTTAGGATTAACGCCAAGATTAATGATAATGATTTGGAAATTAATTTACCAACAATGTTGGTATGTATTTTATATTTAATGTTTTAGATCTTGTGCACTATCATAGACATGTTGATGAGAAGACCATACAGGATAGCATTGATGAGTTGAAGGGGGCTATTGACCAATCCAAGCCTGTAATGAAGAGGAAGATAATTGTACTTAAGTAGAGGAAAACTTCTAGTACTTGATGAGTCAAGAGGCATGAGTACTTGCTTCATTGGGAGGATCAGTCCATGGATGATGCTATATTGGTCCATGAGACCAAACTTCATGAGTTGAAAATCACTTTAATGCTTACTCCCTTATTCATAGGAGTTCACTTTTTGAAGGGTGGGCAAGCTAGTGTAGGAACATCTCTTTTGATCCGCTTGTTTTTCCCTACATGTATGTTTTGCAAGTTTTAGGCTTTGTGGAGACATCTTGAAGGAAAAGTAGATATCTTACCTAGGAGTTGAGTCTTCATAGAATACATTTGGAGCTTGATAGAAGACATGTTGGTTTTAGAGGAGATGATTTGTTAGTTTTGTAGATATCTCTAGGAAGACATCTCCTAGATAGAGGAGACATCTCATTAAATATGTCTTCTATTAGAAGGATACATATTTCTCCTAGTGGAGACATCTTTTTTGAAAGTTAAAGTTTAACAGAAGATGACCCAAGAAGATTAGAGATGACCTATATGGCTAGGAAACTTTTGGAATTGATTGTTTGAAGTTGGGAAACTACTAGGAGAAGATGGAAAAAGATAGAAATAGTGTGGGAACTCCAAGTTGAGCTTGTGAAAGGTTTCCCTAGGTTTTTATCTTGATTTCTTTATAAATATATTGGTTTTCATGCTTGTACGATGCACAAAGAGAGAAGAGAAGTCAAGGTAATATAGAGAAGTCTAGGTGAGAGCTCTTGAGTAAGGAGAGCTAGACAAGAGTGTGATAGAGCACATTGAGTGAGTGCAAGTGTGGTTGTAGCTCAAGGATCATTGTGTGTGGATTGGCCTATATGTTCTTATCTCTAGTTTACCTTCTATACCATTATCATTTGGAGTCATCTTGGATCTCCTAAATGTGAATTACATTAGAAAACACTAATTTTGTAGTCCAAAAATTTCACATATGTAAAATAGAATGAACATGGGTCTAAATAGATGAGGATTAGATCTTTAAGGTTCCATACATGATAAAATCAATATTATAATATTAAGTCTAAAAAAAATGCATTAGAAAATTATATTTAAAAAAGAAAAGCCCAAAAACATTTCATCGAATAGTTACTAAATAAACCAAATGAAATCCAATCAAATGCTTACATAACTAAATATTCCAAAATCTTAAAAGATGAGTAGTGTACTCAAATTTTTCTACTTGATTGATAGTAATATATCTAAAAATCCTTGCATGCCCGAGGCTCCTAAAGAGGCTCCAAACCCTAGAAAAAATCAAAGGTCAATGATTGGATCTAAGAAATGCCTAGATTAAGATTTGAAAGGAAAGCATTTATTAGTGTCCTAAATCATAGCATAGATCTTGATCTAGCTTCTCTTCTAACTAGTAGGATCTCCCTTTCTAGATTTATCTCCTAGATATTGACCATGTAAATGGATAATTTTTAATGGAAGAGTCGCTAGGTATTTATACATACAAGGGCATGCTAGGGTTAAGTAGAGAAGGTGGGAGACGGTGGAAAGATATAGAAATAGTGTGGGAACTCCAAGTTGTAATCTTCTATTTGAATAATTGAAGATAGCTAGTTTTTTATTTTCTAGTAAATAAATTATTTTTTTCATAATATATAGATTTAGTATTTGAAGGTGATTTAATATTAAAGTGAACTTAATTTAGCATTATTAGTGTTAGATGTTTGTGTTGATAATTACTTCGACTTGTTTGAGAATTTTGTCTAATTTAGATGGTTCTTAAGAGGAAATAGGTTCAAGCCTTAAATAGAGACATGGAGAGCATGATGTTTGCTTTCTAGATGATATTTTCTAGGTTGAATAAAATAAGTACAAAGTTAGATAGAAATGTTAGTCCTAGCCATATATGCAGACATGTCAAGGTCATGAGCATGTACGTTTAGTTGAAGAAGTTTTACAACCAGGTGCAGATGGAGTAGATGATGAGGAAGACAATCCAACTATGGAAGTGTAGGAACCCATTATCAAAGGATTCTAATGGAAGGAAATCTAATTTCTTAGATGATAATTCCAAGGACTTAAATGATGGTAAATACTTATTCTCTTAGAAATCTTGATAGGAAAGATGAGGCAAGGCTTGCTAAAGCATTCAGAAATGCCATAAGACTTTCATACATTGAGCTGAAGACTTTCAATAGTGTAGATGGAACTAATGCTTTTGCAAGTTTGTTGAAGATACTTGAGAAGCATTTTGAATTGGAAGAGATACTAAATAACATAAGGATACCTATTTTTGAATCAAGATTAGAAGGCATGACTTCTATTTGGTGGGAAAAGGAGTCCTAGAGTTATGAAAGATAAAATAGTAAACCCATGAGAGATTGACCTTTGATGATATATTGGTTGAAAAGAAATTTTAAATAGTCTTGTTAGAGACAAGAGACCATTATGAAGTTCAAATTATACATTAAATTTTGTGATATATTCCATTAAGCTAAAGTAAATTGGGAAGAGTATGAATAGGCTTCAATCTTTTTAGGAGGTCTCAAAATGATATATCAGCAAGAGTTGTCTTTTTATGAGCCACAAACTCTTGTTGAGGCTTATGATTTAGCACTTAAGGATAAAAAAAAAGTTTAGTGGATTTAAAAACAAGTGCAAACAAACTTCTAAGGAGAAGGAATCCAAATCTAAGAAGGGACTCAAGTCTAAATTTGAAGAAAATAATGGTAGCCATGATAAGAAGACTGAAAAGGATGATAAAAAGGACAAGGCCAAGAAGGACCAAAGAAAGGAAGGCAATGGTCAAGATAAAAGCTCATCAAAAAGTTAGTGCTTCATGTGTGAAGAAGGAGGACACAAGCAATGGAAATGTTCACTTCAAGAGGTAGCCAAGGGAAAAATGAGCAAATTATGGAGGTGAAGGAGACATCAAACCAAGCTCTTCAGAGAGGTAATTCTAATGCTTTAACATTGATGAAGTTTTTGAATTAAATTCTTGTGCATTCATGAGAAATTTGAATAGATGAGATCATCCTAAGAAAAAGTTGCTATTTTAGATTAGGGTTAGATGTTTGCTTAATGAGGAATGGATTCTTTTTTTGATTGATGGGGGAGCCCAAAAAAATGTTATTTCTTCTAGGAAATTTTCTAGATTGTGTTTGGTAACTAATCCTCATCCTAGACCCTATAAAATGCATTGGTTGTCTAGAGATTTTTCCTAAGAGGTAAAGGAATAATAAATTTTGAAATTTAAAATTGGAGATTTTCATGATGTTGTGAAGTATGATGTGCTTCCAATAGATTATGTTGATGTAATTCTTGGTATACCTTGAAATTTTGATAATGGAGTTGAGTTTGATAGAGTATGAAATATATGGAGTATAGCTAGATCTGATGGAATCCATGATTTGATTCCCATTATAGCTAAATAAGTGAGGTAGTAAAGCTCAATTAATGATTCCTTAATCCTTATAGGAGAGAGGAAATATATTAAGGAACATGATGAAACATGTTTTGGTTTTGTTGTTGTGACAATAGTTGCTACCATGATGATGTACAGGTTGAACTTCCTACAGGTGTGCTAGGCTTGAAGGAGAAATTTCTCAAAGTGTTCAAGGAAGAATTGGATAGATTACCATCAATGAGGAATGTATATCATTAGATTGATTTTATTTTTGGTTCTACCATTCCAAATGAGAGGGTTTACTAGATGGCATCAAATTAGTGGGCTACATTACAAAGTGAAGTAGAGGAGTGACTTACAAATGGTTTCATGAGGGAATTAATTTTACCTTGTGCAATTCTAGTAGTGCTAGTGCTAAAGAAGAACAATGATAAAAGGAGGATGTACATTGATTTTAGGATAGTGAGCAATATAATAGTAAGGTATAGGTTTCCTATTCCAAGAATGGAAAATATCCTTGATGTCCTTACCAATGCTGAAATTTTTAGCAAAATTGATTTGAAGAGTGGTTATCATCAAATTAGAATTAGACTTGGTGATGAATGGAAGATAATTTTTAGGATATCAGATGAATTATTTGAGTGATTGATAACACCAGTTGGACTCATGAATGCACTTGCTACATTCATGAGGCTAATGCATGATGTATTGAAGGACTTGATTGATAAGTGCTATTTTTCTTTTATGATGATATTTTGTTGTATAGATCTAATAAGGAAAAGTGCTTAGAGCACTTGAGGATGATGTGTCTTAAGTTAGAGGAGGCATAGTTGGTGAACAAGATGAAGCAAAGTCATTTCTTCAAGAGGAAAAACACATATTTGGGGCATGTAGTTTTTAAAAATCAAATTTGAATGGAAGCTATCAAGGTGTAGGCTATTAGGGATTGGTCAACTCTAAGACTGTGGAGGAGGTGAGATCATTGCATGGTTTAGCAGGTTTATATAGATAGTAAAAATTTTAGGGGTATTTTATGACCTATGTTTGTTTTGTTCAAGAAAAATAAAGATTTTAGGTAGAATAATGAAACCCAAGGAAGATTTGACTTGTTGAAAGAAAAGATTACCAGTGAATTGATGCTTGCAATTCTAGATTTTCAAAAGATTTTTTGGGTGGAGATGAATGAAAGTGAACTTGCCATTAGTTGGGTACTTTCACAAGAAGGTAGACCTATTTCTTTCTTTTTAGAAAAGTTGAATGAGTCAAGGGAAAAATATAGAGTATATAAGGAGGAGTTGTAAGCTATTCTTTAAGGAATCATTCATTGGAGGCATTTCTTGTTGTCCAAAGAGTTCAATTTTATGATGAACCAAAAAGACCCTGAATTTATAAACTCTTAAAAGAAGTTGAGTGCAAAGCACATGAAGTGGATTACATAGTTTCAAGAGTTCAATTTTATGTTGAAGCATAAAAGTAGGAAGGCTAATATGGTGGTTGATGATTTGTACATGGTGAATGTGGTTAATTTTACTATGCCTTAGCTGGAACATATGGGTGATCTTGTTGATTTGTATGAGTATGATTTTGATTTTGGATAGGTTTGGAAAAGCCTCAAAGAACGATTGATAAGTAGGATAGGCTAGTAAAGGGAATATCATATTTAAGATAAGCTATTATTCAAGAATAGAAAGGTATGCATTCCTAATTATGAATTTAGGAAAAGGATTTGATTTGAAAAGTATTGTAGTGGTATGTCAAGTCATATGGGTAGGGATAAAACATTGAAACTTATGGATAGGTACTATTTTTATCCTAGCTTGGCAACAGAAGGTTTCAAATTTATGAAGGAGTGCTTGCCTTGTTAGAAGTTTAAAGGAGATAAAGGTGTGGATGAACATTTCATACTTTTGCTAATTTCCAAGAGTCCATGGGAAAGTGTATCTATGGATTTTATGATTGGTATTACAAAAACTAAAAGTGGGAACACTGAAATTTTTATCATTTTGAATAGGTTCTTCAAGATGACACACTTCATTTCATGCAAGAAGATGAGTGATCCTTCTTATGTTGCAAAATTTATTTTTCTAGCATGTTGTAAAGTTACATTGAATTCATTTGAATATTGTTAGTGATAGAGACTCAAAATTTACTAGTCACTTTTGGAAGTCCTTTTAGGAAATTTAAGGGATAAATTTGAATTTTTCTAGTACATATCATCCATAATCTAATGACCAAACGAAGGTGGTGAATAAATCCTTGCCAAACATATTAAGATGTTTATGTGATGGATAACCAAATAGTGGAAAAAATTGTTGTGTCATGTGAATTTTGAAATAATAATGCTTTTCATATGGCTATTGGGGAAGGCACATTTAAGGTAAACTATGGGTTTTGTCCAAAGATGGTAGACACTTTGAAGAGCTTTGATGATGAAGCTCAACTTAGTACTAAATTTATGTAAGAGATGAGGGATCTCCATGCACAAGTTAAATCAAATCTTGAGATGAAGGTTGAAGAGAGACCTCAAGAGGAATGAGGGTAAACAGAAGCTAACTTTTGTTATTGGTATCTTGGTTTAGGCACACTTGAAGAGGAAACAGTTAAGAGATGTTAACTTTTTCAAATTGAAAGCCAAGAAGATGGGTCCTTTTAGAATTAAGGCGAAGATTGATAATGATTTGGAAATTAATTTACCAAATAATGTTGGTATGTATTTTATGTTTAATGTTTTAGATCTTGTGCACTATCATAGACCTATTGATGATGAGACCATATAAGATAGCATCGATGAGTTGAAGGGGGCTATTAATTAGGCCAAGCCTTCAATGGAGGGGAAGATAATTGCACTGAAGTAGAGGAAAGCTTCTAGTACTCAATGAGTCAATAGGCATGGGCACTTACTCCATTGGATGTGTCAGTCCACAAATGATGCTATATTGATCCATGAGATCAAAATTCATGAGTGAGTGATCACTTCAATGCCTACTCCCTTGTTCATAGGAGTTGACTTTTTTAAGGATAGGAGAGCTAGTATAGAGATACCTCTTCCATTCCTCCTATTTTTTCATATGTTTGTGTTTTATAAGTTTTAGGATTTGTGAAGAAATCTTGGAGGATAAGTAGATATCTTGCCTAGGAGTTAAGTCTGCATAGAATACATCTAGAACCTAATAGGAGATGTCTTGGGTTCAAACAAGAAAAATTGTTAGTTTTGTAGATATCTCTAGGAAGAAATCTTCCATATAGAGGAGATGTCTCATAGAAGATGTCTTCCTCTTGGTGGAGACATCATTTATAAAAGTCAAATTTAACAAAAGATTACTTGAGAAGACCAGAGATGACCTATATGAGCAAGGAACTTATGGAATTAATTGCTATGTATTGGGAAACAACTGGGAGAAGATGGAAAAAGATAGAAAGAGTGTGGTACTCCAAGTTGAGTTTGTGGAAGGTTTCCCTAGGTTTTTATCTTGCTTTCTTAATAAATATATTGGTTTGATGCTTTTACAATTGATAGAGAGAGAAGAGAAGTTAAGGAAGTAGAGATAAGTCTAGGTGAGAGCTCTTGAGTGAGGAGTGTTAGGCAAGAGTGTGATAGAGTACACTGAGTGAGTGCAAGTGTGGTTGTAGCTCAAGAGTCAATGTGTGTGGATTCGCCTATGTGTTCTTGTCTCTTGTTTACTTCTTTGATTTGAATGTCAATCTTGATTTGTGAAGAGATTTTCCATCAGCTGTATCTTACATTAAGAACAACCATTATGTGGTTGTAAAGCCTCATGCTTTATAGCATCTTTTGAGTGTTTTGAGAGATTTTTGATGTTTTATAGGTTTTGAGAATCATGTTGTAATATTCTATTTGAATAATTGAAGATAGCTATTTTTCTTGGTTTTTAGCAAATAAATTATATTTTTTTCATAATATTTGGATTTAGTATTTGAAGGTGATTTAGTATTGGAATAAACTTGTTCTAGTATCTACACTCCAATTTTCATTCTTGAAGAAAATAGCTTTTGATCTATCAAATCATGTTTTCCTAACTCTCTCCCACTTTAAATAAGTGAAGTCCTTGAAGTTTAAGTCTTTTTTAATATGGTTTTTCTAAAAGTGAAGACCACATTGGATATTTAGGATCATGAAATAACCAAAAAACCTTCTAACAGTTTTAGATAAGAAGGCTTAATGGCTAGGGTTAATCAACTATAAAGCACAAATATTAAAATAAACTTGACATTCAATGGAGACTTAGAGATATTGGTGCAAACCATGTTAAGGAAGAAAAGATTTTTCATTTTTGAAACAATTAACGATATATAACAGATGCAATATTGCAGCTGGCTAAAGAAATTTTCATCAATCACAAAATAAGAACCTTTCTAGCCTTAAGAATTTTGACATATGACATATGATGCTTCATCATATATTTACAAATCACAAAAAAATTGTCCACAAGTTGTATATAATGGATAAAGTTCAATTAGAAAATTTGTGGCATGAGTAGAACTATATTGATGACATTACAAAATAGGAGTGCTACATCACAAAATTTATTTAGGTGGTTGTTGCAAGAAATTTGATAAATGAGTAGACCGACATTAGAGGTTACAGAAATTACATAAGTCTTCAAAAATCCATTGATGTCAAGTCTTCATGTTGTCCCTAGTAGTGGTGTGTCTTATAGCATTAGTTGCTTTATTGACACTTTTTTCTTTCATGTAGAATGTTTGAAGAATGGATCAAAATTTCTCAGCATTAATTCATGGGTTTTTAGGTAGTGAACATATGATGTTCAAAATATAATTCTTGTATTTTATAGGTTTCCATGATTATGTCCTCCTCTTGGCCTTTTCTCTTTCCTCTTAGAGCCTATTCTCGTTACATTATGAAAAGACCACTTGCTTATGGAACTCTTTTTTGTATCATCTGCAATCATCAAAGTGTTCAAACCATTTTTAGATTCTTGGTTAGATAAAAATTATAAAAATTTTGCTATTAATAAATAATCATAGAATAATGTTCCTAAGGATATATTATAATTAAAATAATCAAATTTTAAGTTAATTTAATTATTCTTACTATTAGTTACGTTGATGTTAGGAAATCGATGTTAAAAGAATTTTAAAAAATTCACATACTTAGGGTGTTATCAAAATTTCCAATTACACTATGGTATTTCCCATGATAAAGAGTTTAACTCTAGAAGCTCATAGTTTTTTAAATAAACGAAATCAAAGGTTTGGTTTACAAAATATCACAGATGTACTGGAATGTTGAAAATAAGGACTAGAGTTTTTAGGTTCTAAAATGACTAAGAGATAAGGGCTTTGGGGAAAATTTCAATATAAGATCATTATAAATGAATTAAAATTCATGATAAGTGGATTATAAAATCATGCATAAAATTAGAAAAATTGCTTATGATATCCTTGAAGGTGCAAGGTTGGTTTAGAGCCATGATAAACAGAAGTCATGCAAGTGGCTTCTTTCTAAAGTAAGCTTCTACATATAATGCCCTTACATAACCAATTCTATAGGTATTTATGAGTACCTTAGAGGTCAAATGTATCTTATGCCTTTGTTATAAATAACACATAACTACCTTGATTGAAATCCTATGCTATGCTATACAAAATCATAAAATTCATAATAGCACCATGTTAGTGAGTTGGAATGGAATAAGTAGGGATTTAAGAAGTGGGATGTAAGATCCCTCACCATAGTTATAATGAATTCCTTGTTTGATGAATGAGTAAAATAATCATTATATATTTTTATTAGGATTCCAAACCAAGTCCAACCATTATTAGTGACATTGCATTATGTCATCCTAGGCTTACCATGAGATTAGCTAACCACCACATGAAAACATTTTACTCCATAAGAAAATTTGGGAAACATGCATTAGAAGTTTTGAGAATAATTAATTAATATTTATTATTCAAGATATGGATCTTGATCATTGATTAGAGGAGCACCTTCAGGAATGGATGACATGTCTTTCTAGTAACATAGTGGAACTAGTCCAAGGAATCATGAAATTCTTGGAAATATACTACCTTTAAGTATGAATCACATGTCTTTCTAGTGGTACCCAAAGAATGATTCACCATGTGAATTAATTAATTATTGTGTTGTTATCCTTGTTAGAGGACTACATTTAGGCATGTTTAACATGTCTTTATAGCACCATAACGAGGTAACGATTATTTTTCAAAAGATATTATCCCAAACATAGTAAGGTATGAGTGGTAGCATATTGATGTGAGGTAATAGGACCCATAGTAGAAACCTAATAAATCAAAAAACCCTCTTAATGTCACATCCTAATTTGACCCTTTTGGTGCTTTCTCCTTCCATTGAGGTTTAATGATCATGGGTTAATTTTAGATTTTTATGTAATAAGAACCACATTATTTCCATGATACTAACCTCTAATTTATGAAAATAAAGGGATGGATGTTGTGATGTCATTATTCTATGCAACAATTCATTCTACGATTTTATACCATAAGATAAAATTCTAATTCATGTGTTGATTCATGCATCATGATTGATGGTATTATTAACAATAACATACGAAAGATTCACAAAGCATTAAGCTAAATGACTTAAGAAAATAGAAAATTATAAGGAAAGAAAAAATAAAAAGAGATAGAAAATTCATTAAGAATTGGAAAATTTTAAAGAGATAAAAAAGTGTCAAAAATGGAAAAATGATAAGAACTTGTAAAAACAAAAATATACATGTAGTTATAAGTTTCTAATTCAAGATGGGGTATCTTCCCCATAATTATACTCATGGATGGACATTCATAAAATGGACTACATATTCCCTAAGTAACACACCTTAGGATTCTTGCTTATTATATTTAATGTTTTATGTTTCGAATTTTTAGCCCATTTAACATTAATGATAATAATGTTTTGACCATTTGGAGATACATATATGATTGAACTAGAAAGTGCTTTCATTTTAGAATATCTAAATTTACCTTATTTTTTATTTTTTATTCTGTTTTTAGGTCTTCCTATTTATTACTTTCTTCTTGTATATGGTTAGAGCGAAGGGTATTTTTTGTATTAGTTTTATATTTGGTTTAGTTTCTTTGATTAAGAGCTACTAAGTGAGTTGGATTTCTTGAATGTTTTAAATAGTTGGATTCTCTCTTTTCCTAGCCATTGGGTGAATTTTTCTTTCATGACTATTGTCGATGTGGACCTTTTGGTGTATCAAAACATTAAGTAAAATGGAGTCAAAGGTTGTTTGCATAATTGTGTGATTATTGTGTTTGTAGGACAATGTACATAGGAAGCCAAGATGAGGTAAAGCCTACATTGATAACAAGGAATGAACTAGTTTAGAGCTCAAAGGAGAAGATCATCCACAAGGTCTCAAATGAACATGTGAGAATTCCAAAGAACATGGACAAGGATCAAATACTGAACAAGCAGCATTGTCATCATTAAAGCATGTTAAAGATCAAGGTTATGGACAAGGAATGAAGAATTCATCATGCAAAGGAAGGTTGAAGAAAGATGTCTTGGAAAAATTGAAGTGAACATAGGTAAAGAAATTTTCAACAAATAGCAGATGTATTTCATGAGGCAAAAACATCTTTCATTAGGCAAAGACGTCTTCATAGAATGGAAGTTAGTATTAGAAAGATGTCTTTCACCAAATAAAGATATCTTTCTAGAATGGAGATTTTAGAAAGACATCTTCCCTAGACAAAGACATTTTTCAAGAAAAGAAGGAAAATACAAAAAGACATCTCAAGCACAAAGAAGGCATCTTCCATGATCATTAGTGATTGTTAACTAGTGGTTACACAAGTTCCAAGATGGATTTGGAAACATGAAAAATATAAGAAGACATCATATGTATTGTGAAATATGCAAGGTTATGTGTAATTATTGTACAATCATTGTGATCTCTATTTCTCTTCATTATATCATCATTTGTTCATTATAAAGTGTGTTGTACCTTACAGTACAAGGATTAGCAAACTAAATTACATTCATCCCTTGTAATTGTTCTCTCTTCTTACCCTATGGGGTTGATGTGCTTCTTGTGGAAAGAAATCTTGCTTAAGCTTATCAGGATCTTACAAGATTGAGTGATTGGTATTACAACATAACACTCTAGAGTGGAGCTTAAGATTGTAAAGTTTGTGGAAGCTTGAAAACCACATTCAAAGCCTAATGGGACCTTATGAGATTGAGTGGTTCATGTTATGGCACAACACTTTGGAGTGGGTCTTGAAGACTGTATAAAGTGTGGACCCTTCAAACCACATTTTGAGTGCAATAAAGTTTAGAGGTGTGCTTGCGATCTACCTATAAATTGTTGAACTTAGAGGGGTGGGGGGTGTGGGTGTTGGAGAGATGAATAAGTTCCCCAAATTAAAACTTTGTAAACACACACCAAGTGTAACATGGTTTCCCAACTTGGATAGTCCACACTCAGAGGGTAGATCACTAGAACAACTTTGGACATTGTTGCTCTCAAAATGTGGTTGAAGGATTCACACCTTGTACACTCTTCAAGCCCCACCCTAGAGTTCTATGTTGTACCACCAGCCACTCAATCCCACAATGTCTTATTAGGCTTGAAATATGGTTTCCAGTCTTCCACAACCTTTATAATATTGGGCTCTACTATAGAGTGTTGTATCATAGCACCAACAACTTCATCCCATAGGATCCTAACAAGCTCAAGTAACATGCCTTGTTGCAAGAAGCACATCAACCTCGTAGGGCAACAAGAGAGAATAATTACAAGGGATAGATGCAACTTAGTTTGCTGATCCTTGCATGTTAAGGTATAGCACACTTTATAATGAAAAAATGATGATACAATGAAGAGCAATAGATATTAAAATGATAAAAAATGATTTCATAATGATCACATAATAGCTTGCGCATTTCCCAATGCATATGATGTCTTCTTATAGTTGTAATGTTTCTAAATCCATCTTGGAACTCATGCAAGAACTAGAAAATGATCACTAATGATCATGGATGATGTCTTCTTCGATCTTGAGACATCTTTCTATATTTTCCTTCAATTTTAGGAAGACGTCTTTGTCTAGGAAAGAAGTCTTTCTGAAATATCCATTCTAGTAGACATCTTTGTTAGATGGAAGACGTATTTTTGGAATTGGCCTTCATTCTATGAAGACATCTTTACCTGGTGGAAGACATCTCTGCTTGATGGAAGATGTCTTTACCTATGTTTACTCAATTTTTCCAAGATAGCTACTATTTTCCAAAGATGTCTTTCTTCAAATTTATTTATCCTTTGAATTCATCATTCTTTGTCCACAACCTTGATCTTTGACATGCTCTAATGATGAAAAATTTGTTTGTATAGTATCTGGTCATTGTCAGTGTTTCATGTTTGTTTGAGACCTTGTGGATGACCTTTTTCTTTGAGCTCTAGACTAGTTCATTTCTTGTCCTCTATGTAGGCTTTAGCTCAACTTGGTTTTCCATGTACATAGTCCTACAAACACAACAACCACACAATCATGAAAAAAACCTTTGACTCCATTTTACTTAATGTTTTCACTCACCAAAAGGTCCACAATTTGCCCCTTTTTGGTGATGTTCAAAGCTTAAGAAAATGGGTTAGTGATCATCCTATTATAACCATACTACTCTCTCCTTTTTTGAACAATAGAAAAAAGGATAAAGTACCCAAACTTGGTTCAAAAAAGATATAGAAAAGAATAGTAGTTTTTAGATAATATGTAGAATCAAACATCATGACATAATTCCAAAAAATATATAATGAAGCAAGAGAATAATTTTAAGAAGAAAAAGTTTTTCAACATTAAGATTCATGAAGAGGTACCCCTTAATATGTCAAGAACTGATCCAAGCCTTCCAAGTGATATTCAAACTTAAAGCATGAAGTGAAGTATAAAATTTGAAGATCAAGTAACTTGTGCCTAAATCAATAAGTCATTAGTAGTGCATGGTTCTTTTAATATTCAAATATGATTCATCTTGGTAAAAAAACAATAAAAGAAAATGGACATATTTTTATAATAAGGAGAATGTAGTAATATATAACTTGAAGCCAACCATGCTAAATACCAAAATTTTCATTTCAAGGAAAATATTTAATAGATTATTCAATCAAAATTGTAGATATTTTCCCAAAAATAATCATGATCTTATTCATAACCTCAACTATTTTCTTTACAAAAAAAAAAATAGCTACTTCTTTCTTCAGCTTATGATTTATTATCGAAAGGGTGGTCTATCAATTCAAAACAATGAGGACCAATAATACAAATTGATTCTAAAGACCAAAGATAGATCATGGAGGAAAAAGAAGCCTATCTATTAGAAACAATGGTTTTATGGCAACTTGTATTTCTAGATTCAACCAAAAAGAAGTCAACAATAGAATATGAGAGCCATGAGGGAAACATGCATATTTTGCCTTTTGTTCAAGGAAATACAACAAACACAACCACTTAGCAAAAACAACTCATGTTGATAGAGAGAAATATATATATATATATCTGATTAATCATTAAATATCTCTTAAAGTCCACATATGTAACAAACATAATCATTTAAGATTTTGCCATTCCATTAAAAAAATACCTTGTGAAGACATTTCGTTACTCATTTTGGAATATCATTTCAGTGTTTCTTGGCTAAAGTCTTCAAAGACTACCCATACAATGGTGTCCTCTAAGATAAAGATGAATAATGAGTAGGCTCCCCCTACACATGTGCAATTTTTTTTTGGCCTTTAAATTATCAAAGTATTTTAATTGAAGTTCACTTATTTAGATCCAATGTGGAGACTAATATTTCCCAACCACAATATTTACAAAATTTTTAGGGATCTATCTTATTTCATAAATAGAAAAGATATAACAAAATACATGAGCTAAATATTAGATCATCATAAGAAGTTTAGATTAAGTAAGATTGAATGCAAGACAAGAAATCATTACAAGTACTATACTATAAGTCTTTATAGAACTAATTATATCAATATCATGAGTGGATGTAAGAGATGATCTAGGTACTTATTCAATCATATTTTTGATTTAGATGAGATACAAATTTTTTTGGACTTCTGAAAGACTATTTTTATTAACTAGCAAGAAAAGGGATAGAGACTTACCTTTACCTACCTTGCTTGTTAGTGAGAAGAGAAGATCAATGGAGTTTGAGGTGAGGTTCCCTATCATGAAGCACCTCATCATCCTTGGGTTCTCTTTCATTAGACCATGTATGAAATGTATCTATTTATTCATGTTCTTTATGATAGAACCCTTGATCACTTTTTGCATTATTTTTAGTACTCCACTTCTCTTCATTCTCACTTATTGGTACTTGCACAATTTTCTTACTAAAGCCTTTTTAACAAGACCAAGAATTAAACTTATTTTGATAATCATAGTTAAGAGTTTGCTTAAAACCACAAATTTTACACATTAATAAAGTATTATCCTCATGATCAAAATTATCAAACCTTACTATGCTTGAGTTTGAGCTTGAATTTTCATATGTTGCTTCCTCTAAATGATTTTGGTTGATTTTTAGGTGTCTCCTTTCTTGAATCTTGTTGCAATCCTTATTAAAAGAGGTTAGTTGTTGAATCTCAGCTTTTATGTATGATATTTCTTTTTTCACTTTAGCATGAATAGCATCTAGCTTAGAAAGTACTAATTTCTTTACCTTCCTAATCAAATGATGCAAAAGAAAAATTTCTTCTTTATATTCACTATACCTCTTGTCACACTTACCATCTTGTTTAGCTGTATGTGAGGAATTTTCATCTATAAGTGCCATGCATATGAGATGTGAATCTTTGGAAGAATTGCATGCTTCTTCTTCACTTTTCTCACTATCATATCAACATGTATAAAAGTTTGTCTTTTTTGGTTCTTCATCACTGGATCTATTTCTTTGTTGAACCTTGCTATCATTTGGATCACTAGGACATTTGAAGGCCATATGGCCTCATCCTCCACAAATCCAACATTCTAAAGAAGAGAAATCTAAGTTAGAAGCATTTAAAAGTTTTTTACCTCTATCTCTACCTCTAAGAAGATTAGGTCTTTGTTGAGATGCTCCCTGTTCCTTCTTGTAAGCAATTGTTATAATTTTCTTGAGAGAAGTGCAATCTCATCTTCACTCCTTATCATTCTCATTTGACTCCTTCTCCTTGGAGGAAATTTTTAGAGTAATAGGTCTTTCTTGGATTGCTACTTCACTTATGAGATTCATTTCATAAATAATGAGAGTAATGTGAAGTTCTTCAAATTTCAAAGTTGAAAAATTTCTGATTTCCTCCATAGCTGTCACCTTTGGTTTGAACTCTGGTTGTAGAGTTTTGATCATTTTGATGATGACATTGCTTTTGGGTAGATCCTTTCCTATTCCTCTAATAGCTACAACAAGATCATTATCTCTAGAAAAATAGTTATTTATTTTCACATCTTCTCTCATTTTGAGTTTATTTTACTCACTTTGTAAAACTAGTAATTTTGATTACTTAACAATAGATGTTCCTTCATAAGTAGCTTCTAAAGTTTTCCAAATTTCTTTTTCTATTATACATCCTTCTATCCTATTAAATTAGATTTATTTAATGCATAATATAAATAAATTTTTTCTTTTAAATGAAACATGAACTTATCCTTTTCCTCTTGTGTCCATTTGTTATGAGGCTTGATGATGCTGGTGGAGCTATCGTTAGGCAAAGTGTAGCTTTCAAGGATTGACTCCAAAACTTCAAATTCCATGGATTTGAAGAAGCATTACATTCTAGCTTTCCAATAGGTGAAGTTGAATCTATTAAACATGGATGGATTTGTGTAAGATGTTCCCTCCATTGTTCACTCTTGAAGTTGATGCTTATAGAGAAGAGTACTAGGATTCAATACCACTTGTGGATTGTTGAAATTAGAAGGGGAGATGAATAAGTTTTTCAAATTAAAATTTTATAACAAAAAAGCATACACACAAAATTTAACATGGTTCCCTAACTTGTGTAGTCCACATTTGGAGGGTAAATCTCTAGCACACCTTTGAACTTTTTTGCTTGTAAAATGTGGTTGAAGGATTTACAACTTGTATAGTCTTTAAGCCCTACTCTAGAGTGCTATGCTGTAACACCAACCACTCAATCCTACAAGGTCCTATTAAGCTTGGAATGTTGTTTCAAGTATTTCACAACCTTTACAATATTGGGCTTTGCTTTGGAGTGTTATACCACAACACCAACAACTCAATCTCGTAGGATCTTGACAAGCTCAAGTAAGATGCCTTCTCACAAGAAGCACATCAACCTCATAGGGAAATAAGAGAGAATAATTATAAGGGATAGATGCAACTTAGTTTACTAATCCTTGTATTTTTAGGTACAACACATTTTACAATGAACAAATGATGATATAATGAAGAGAAATAGAGATTACAATGATAAACAAATGATTTCATAATGATTACACAATAGCTTGCTCATTTCCCAATGCATATGATATTTTATTTTAGCTATCATGTTTCTAAATCCATCTTAGAACTCATGCAACAGCTAGGCAATGGTCACTAATAGTTATGAAAGTTGTCTTGTTCATGCTTGAGATGTCTTTCTGTATTTGCCTTGAATTATAGGAAGATGTGTTTGTTTGGGAAAGACATCTTTCTAAAATCTCCATTCTAGGAGATGTTTCTATTTGATGGAAGATGTCTTTCTGGAACTAGCCTTTATTTTGTGAAGGTGTCTTTGCCTAGTGGAAGATGTCTCTACCTGATGGAAGATGTCTGCTATGTCTTGAAAACATCTTTACCTATGTTTACTCTAATTCTACCAAGATGTCTACTGTTTTCTAGAGATGTCTTTATTCAACTTTCTTTATCCTTTGAATTCATTATTCCTTGTTCATAACCTTGATCCACCACATGCTTTAATGATGAAAACTTTGTTTGTATAGTATTTGATCCTTGTCCATGTTACATATTCATTTGAAACCTTGTGGATGACCTTCTCCTTTGAGCTCTAGACTAGTTTGTTTCTTGTCATCTATGTAGTCTTCAGCTTAACTTGGTTTCCCATGTATGTAATTGTACAAACACAACAATCACACAAACATGCAAACAACCTTTGACTCCATTTTACTTAATCTTTTGACACACCAAAAGTTCCACACTATCCTCCAAGTGTGGACTACCAAATTTGGGGAATTGCATTAAATTTGGTGTGTGCGCTTTGTCTTGAAAAGTGTTAATTTGGGGAACTTATTCATCCCCCCTTCTAAGTTCAATGATCCATAGTGTAGACATGTTTTTGCATACATACTTATTTTTCAAGTTTTTTGTAAGATATTATAGTAGTTATTTTTATGCTCTAGACTTTTATCCCACAATTACACACTTTATCATTGGAAGTAATGCATAGAATTTTTTGATTTTTCATGATGCTTTGCTTCTTTTCCATGGAAATATCTAAAGAAATATCTTGAATAACTAATTTAGCATTAATGATGCTAAGAAATAATTTTCCTATGATGATTGGGAATTCAACCTTGTTGTTCTCTATATTGATCACTAGGAAATCTACTAGGTAGAACCATTTAGTAATGAAGGTTACAATGTCCTTCACTTGTTTCAACAAGATAGTGATGGACTAATTTTCAAGCTCTAACTTGATGTTGTACTTTTGGGTGGAAACAAGTTTTAAGCTTTGTACATCTCTTGCAAGATTAAGTTGACTCCTAAACTTGAGTCCAATAGAGATTTACATGGCACATTTTCTACAATTTGTAAGTAAATTAGGGGACTTCTAGGACATGTTCTTTTTTTGAGAAGACTACATGCTTTTATCTAATCTATGAAAACATGGCTTAATGTGATAATTTTTACATTTTGGTTTTATTTTGAACGTGGCTCATGTAAGAGATTAGATAATATTGAATTTGATGTGGGGTCCATAACCTCTAATGCTTGCATTAGTTTGGATGGATTGGTAGGTTTGAAGAAGGGTTGTTTTTGAGGATTGTGCTTGGAATACTTGAACTATTGTCCACTTGCATGATCATAGCTTTTGTAGCATTCTTTTAATGCAGTTGTCAATGTATCTTACCTTGCATTTGTAGGGGTGATGCTAAAGAAAGAGAAGTGTGTGATGGTTGATGATGCATGGAAGGTTAATGAGAAGGGTAGACATATGATTCAACTTTAGGAGTGAAAGGTTTGTGGTACTCTGATAGATAGTAGTAGTAGGAGGAATGGATTTGAGTGGTTGCACCACTTGAAAAGATAGGTTGTTGGACATAATATCTACATGGATATAGCTACCTATAAGGATACTACTATCTTGATGGTAGAATCCCTCATGAATGTGGATGCTTCCACTATTAGTAATGCTACTATTTGGTTGAGAAGCCCTACTTGGATAGCACTATTAGTTGTAGGATTACTTGTAATTTCCTTGTGAATAAGATAATATCTTGAGTATTTGCTTCTTGATGAGCTTGTGGTTCAAAGCATACACCATTGATCCTTGTAAATGTGACATGATAGGGTAATATCTCTTAAGATTCTCATATTAGCATAAGTTACATTCATCATCATTTGTTAAATTTGAGTTAGTAAACTCCTCCAAAGTAACAACTCTTTCCTTATGTTTGTACATGTTATTTCCTATTTCTTTCCTCTTTTTCTTATCCTTCTTTTATGCAAGGGTTTTTTCTATCTTCTCCTCTACTATTTTGAGTGTAGTTATAAATTTTTCATTAATATAGTCCCACATTTTCTCAAAATTTTCCACTATTTAGAAAACTAATTTTTGAATGGATAACATTTTTTTAATAATCTTCTACATTGGATCCTTATCTTTTCTTCTTTCACAAGCATGAATATCCTTCTTATAAAGGGGTGGATCTTTATTCTACTCCTTAACAAAATCTATTTTTTAAAGTTCATCCTTATTTTTTGCCACTTGGTTTATTAGCATTTGAATTTGATGGACACTCATTACTAATAGTCTACCTTGGGCATAGAACCCATTTTGTTTCTAAGTCTATTTATGATGTATCTCAAATTTTCCCTTTGATAAAATCCATATCTTAAGCACCCATGCAACAATAAATACCTGCCCAAGGCTACATTATGGAATTTATGGTTGTCTTATTTCATCCTTGAATTTACTTTTTCAAGTTGGATACTTGGGTGTATGATTGGTATTTATCATTGAATAGATCTAGTATTATACTCCACCTTCTAAAGGATTCTAGTTTCAAAGATTGGTAGCAACTTTTTACTTTCTTGATGTGTGTTTTAGAGAATATTTTAAGCATTTTCTAATTATTTTCTATGTTTTACAAGTTTTAAACATCATGAAAGGCTTGCAAAGGATGTTGCAGATCTGCTTTGTAGCCTCCTTCAAACTTCGAAATATTGTTCATGTTAAACTGCTTGATGTAGTTATCACTCTAATGCTTGATGGAAATGTAAATGTTTCATATATTTATCATACTTGTTGCTAGTAGGGGTTCATTATAAGTATCATGTTCATAATGGTCTCTATCATGACCATGATCCTTTCTATGCTAATTGCTATGCCTTTTATCATATTATTACCCATGATATATATCTTAGTCTCTATTATAATTATCATCTTTACCTTTATTTCTATTATGGTTTCTTTTGTTATCTTCACTAGATTATCTATCATGATCTCTTCTTTTTTATTCATGCTCATCCACATTAGAGCTTAATGATGAAGATGAAGAACTAAGAGAGTTATATCAAATTTCTTTTCAACCATGATCCATTTGATTATTTATTGGTGAACTATTGGAAGCCCTAGGCCTAAAGGTCATCCTTGTGTTGGATTGTGTTCTCCTCTTTCCTTAGGTTTTTTCTCAAGGTCGAGCATAACTATGTGTTAGCTACATTGTTTGCATTGAAGAGGGGAGAATTCTAATGTTATTTTCCTGAATGGTAATTAGTATCCTCCTTCTTAGATTATGAAATTAATGAGATTGTAGTCCATTTTCCCTTAACTACCTCATGGTGTGCCTCTATGAAATGGTCTTTTCAAAGTTGAATCTTAGTGGATTGATAAAACATGAAGATTTCATCAACTATTTTGTAGTCAATGATAGTAGCATCTAATCCAACCTTTATTAATGAACTCATGAGCATTTATGGACTTACATAATTAAGTGGCAACACAATGTTGTATTTTAAGTCTCTTCATCTCATTTTTTCATATTGATAAAGAATAAAGACAAGCTCTAGATAATAAGGATTTAGATGTGAATAGATCACTTTGATTTGATATGGCACATTAGCTTTATTTTGATTATTTTTGTCATTTTCCTTTGTGGAATTATTAATAGATGAAATATTGTTCTTGTGAGAAGAAACCATTTTTAATTAGTGCATATGACTTAATAAAATATTAATATTCTTTAAAAAATAAAATTTGAAGATTTCAATAGTGATTTCTTATAATGCTAATGAATATAGAAAACTTGTACTAGTCCTTGATAATGATGTCAATGATGAGTGGTGATGTAGTCCCTACACTTAATCATACAAATTACAATCATTCACAAGTGACCTAACCATAATCCATACATTGGAGTAATGAAGCTTCCAGATAGCTAAATGTTGATTGTGGATCATTGTTTTTCCAATTATATTTGTATTGGCCTTCATTTGTATGGTTGAGTATAGTTGAGACATATGATTGTTGATGTTATGTGGTCATGATAAAATAATATTAAAATATAGAAGTTTATTCTAATTAATCTAGGAATAAAAAGTAACATCTAAATTAGCCCAAGTAATAATCATCCATTTCCAATTTACTATACACATTCTAAACTTATGCAATTGTTGCTAGGTTATTAAGTTCCTATTATTGAGCATAACAAGTGATAATACTATTGGGATTACCAAATGATAATTATTTATGCTTAGAATTGGTCATACTCATTCCAAATATTTAATGCACACTTTAGAATTAAAGTATTAGCTAAGTACATAGAAGGAAATAACAAGGAAAGTAAATTATTGATGGGATGTGATATTGCATGGGCCGCGATATCACGTCCGTTGCGATATCGCATCCCCCGCGATATCGCGTCTTCCCTGCGATATCGCGTACACGATATCGCAGTCTGCTGCAATGTCTATAACTAAGAAGCGGCTCTTCCTTGTTTAGGCAATTATAGAGTAGAAGTAGCGAAGCTCTGGCAGTTTGATACCTCTAGAGATAGATTATTTTTCCCTGTGTCTGCCTGCAGTGTGGTGAATGTAATTGTACGACATTCTTTATTTGAGTGTGATGTACTTGGACATGCACATGACCGGTAATAAAGATCGAGATTACTTCATCATTGCAGCATTCACTTTGTTATTTATTTAATTGTTATTTATTGCTTTCTCACTCACCCTTAAACTCCTAGTAACGTAGAATGAGTACGACTTGATTATGAGCATTTAAGTGTGACTACTTGGTATCCCAGTGGTGTACCTAGGATCTGTGCTTGGTAACCCTAGTGGTAGTCGTGCACGAGGTCCAAGATGTGTATGGATGATCAAGGAATCGGCTACTCATTGCATTTAGGCTAGATTAGATCTTCTTACTGTTTCCCTCCTAGCTTAGCTTAGTTAATATTATTTTCCATTACCTTTAGGAGTAGTGGTTAGATTAGGAACACATCATACACCTCACTCTAGACTAAACCATATTTGACAAATATAAATACTAGTCTAGGTGGGAAGACAACGAACTGCGACCTAAGGTTAACGATCTAGGTGTCACAACTAGTTCGTCTACGGAGTTCGACCGGATCGTGCGTGAGAATGCTGATATTTGTATGGTTGAATGTAGGGGTATCTCACCACTCATCATAGGTGCCATTGCTAGGGATGGTGCTAGTTATCTAGATTAGTTATATCATACAAGGTTGCTGTATAAGGACTTAATGATATATCTCTTAGGAAGAAGAAATAATTATTAAAAAGTCACACATAATTCACACACAACATCACAACAATGTCTCTCCTACAAGATAATAATAACACCACACTTAGTGAGGAAGTTCATTGGAGAACCAACGAACTATATGATGAAGAAGATTGGAGTATATAACCTAAAGTGGGAGTTTCTTATAAACATGAACAAAAACAACGTCATCACAACACACGAAGACATAACTTACCTGATGATGATGAACCCCCACTGGCCACTACAAGCTTAACGCAAATAGAAGAGGCTATTTGAATCTCATGTAGGCATCGTAAAGAGAGCCGACTACCCAGGCTTGATTTAAACAACTTTCCTACATTTTCAGGAGGCTACGACTTAGATCCGTACCAACATTTACAAGCCTTCTACAATGCTTACACATGGAACAACATTGATAACGGTTGGCAAAAACTTAAGATCTTTCCTATGACACTCGTTGACTAAGAAAAAGTATGGTATAGATCGTTAAAACCAAATTCAATATGACGCTGGTCAACAATGGTAGAAGTCGTTAATGAAAAATGTCAAACCTACACAAGAGTGTCAGCCTTGAGGAAACAAATCCAAGGATGGAAACAAGCACAACATGAACCCTTGGACATGGCCTTAGAAAGATATTATGCATTGTTAAACAACTGTCTAGGCCATGGGTTTTCCAAGGAAAGGCTAATGTACCATATCATTGGTGGGCTACGTAATGAAACAAGAGAGACCTTAGGAAGATATGCCCAAGGTCAATTATATGAACTACGAAACCATCAAGTCCAAGAGCTTATTAAGTGGCTAGAAAAAGAAGAAGGAGAATTAGCTAGATGGGAGAGTGTTGAAAAACATCAACAAGACCAAAATATTAACTTAACAAAGGTCCATGATCATAACAAGGAGAAATCAACAAATCTCAAGGTGGAAACATCATCTTTGCCAATACAACAATCGTTAGGAGAAGCCGAGGCAAAGATCAATAAGATGTTGAAATGGATGTATCAAAAGTGTGGAGAGTATATCAACAACATTGGGAATAGATTTTTTAAATCCCAAGAAGTAGGAAGAAATAGTAGACATTTGGAAAAAAAGAATGAAGGGAATAAGCGCTCAACTACCAATTATACATATGAGTGCAACATATTCCTGTACGATCACCCCAAAGGCCAATGCCCAATATTGTTACATTTATATGAGCATTGGGAAGGCACACTACATCTAGAGTTTGTACAGAGATACTGTGTTCGATCATAGTTGCAACAATCCCAGTCATGGGGGAGACCACCACTAGACTGGAGGCACCCTTCATATTTTTAGAACTCAAATGATTATTACATTCAACATCCTGTTTCTCCATTTGGACCAGCATACTCTATCTCACCACAATACCATTCTCCACAATACTATTAGCCCATACCTCCAACACAACTGCCACCTTATGCAGCTTATATTCCTCCTAACTCTGAACATTCTCATCCTTTCCCTCCTTCCACAGTGCCACCAATTGTTCCTAAGGTGTCTGTGCCACAGCAACAACCCACGAACAACACTTGTGCTACTGCTACCAACAGCAGTGAGAAACCTCCTCAACATCCAAAGCACCCCTTCTTTAAACACGGCCATAAGAAGGTACAACATAATTCAGTGGCCACTGCATCTTCCAACTCAGCACAAGTCCCACACTATGGTTCACCCTTCCCTTCAAACCCAACACCTCATGTAACTTCATCATGACCACCAACTAACACTCCAACCACCATACGGCCCAATGAACACAACCATGGGAGGCATCATCCTAATCCTTGCATACCATCTAACGGTCCTAAAAATCATAGTGGGTTAACTCGTTATCTGGGAACTACATCGCATAAAATGCCCCACTATGCTTATTATAATCAAGTGTTTGAACCCCGAGGGGATAAGTATGGCCAAGCCCCAATACTTCCAACATGCAAGGATCCTTATCTTTCATTTATTAATCCTTTCCATAGTCAAATTATTAGTTATGGGGGATATCCCCCATTTCAATAACAAGTAGGATTAATAAATATTTTTCATTTTCTTTAATTTTACAACTTTTTGNTAATTTTGTGTTCATTGTACCCAGAATGAAGAAGGATGGACCAAGAGGGAATGATTAAGGTGTGACATCAAGGGGACTTGCAGATTCTCTTTGGTGACATCTGTGGGTGTTATCATGCAATGTGGTTGTACTAAGATCCTTGTAGATCTAATGAGAAATGGGAGTAAGAGTAATCAAAAGGGCACTCAAAAATTAAATGCTGTTCTAGGGGGTTCCACTGGAAAGACATGCACCCATGCCTGAAGGTTGATGGCTTCTTTGGATTCAATAAAGTTCAAAAAAGAAAAAAAGAGATAGAAAAAGAAAAATAAAGTGCCATAAAACAAAAATCACTCCTCCCTTATATAAAACGCCAAGGATTGTACGCCTTGTTGTTATGGTACTCTCATAGTTGTTCACCATGAGATGAAATAATGCGATGTCACTGATTAGAGGAATGGACTTGGTCCTGATCTTGGAATGATGGGGTAATGACACCTTAATCATGCTTTACACACATGATTCATTGTGCCCTGGGTCAGTTACCTCATGTCCCAATCTCTACGATCCCTTTCTATAGTTTGTCTCATCTCACTGTTCGTATAATTGTAGCTCATGTTCTGTGTAGCATAGAATTTTTACCTCATTTTGGTGATATTTAAATGTGTGTGTTTTGTGGAGTTAGTGTGGATTACATTTAACCCTTCTAGTGCCCATGAACACTTTAAGTGTGGTTACACAAGGGCATTATAGGTTGAAACCTACTTTGGGGAGGACCCACTTGTGTAATTTTTGTTGTGATCTTCACTGATTCTCTAGCTCAAACACATAATTTCTTATCCTTAGCTTAATTTCTCATAATTTTCTTTCCCTATTATTATCCCTCTATGACTTTAACGTTCTAATGTACCATTACATTCCCTTTTTTCTTCGTAATTGCCAAATTTTTATTACTATAGTTCACATCATTATCATTAAGAGTGCCTCTCGAATCAATGAAATTACCCTAGGACATCTTAATACTTGCCAATGTCCTCAATTTCCAACATTAATTTCAAGAAAATTCATTAAAAATTTAGTATTTTCTTGGTGTCTCACATCACTAGGGACGAGATATCGCTTAAGCGATATTGCTTCCCATGTGATATCTCGTACGTGATGTATCGTATGCAATATCGCGTCCTATTTTCCTATAAATAGGTATCCCCACCAGAACACTTAGCATAATTTTGCCATTCATGCAGGGGGAGTTGTTGAAATTTTTCTCTACAACTTGTGATTGTGTGAGCCTTGCTTTTTCACTCATATCTCGCTCACTGGTGCTCCGATTTTAATTCCGTTTGAACCTGCTAGAACCCGGAGTGTTCAGTTCAGTCGTGGGGGAGAGACACTTACCGAAAAGTTCCTAACTTTTTTGAAATTTATCATTTCCCAAAGGACATCAATTAGGGTAATTAACACTAACACTTAGAATAATTGTGCCAAAAATCATATAACCCTTAGGTACATCGGGAGATTAAAATGGAAACCACCTAAGTCACAAGACCCATTATTACAAACTTTCGGGCATGATCACACATTATAACATAAGATCTTTAATTGAGGAAAGCAGTAAGATAGAACTTAACTTTGAAAACAACAACCTTACTAATGCTTGACCCATGTGATTGCAGATGGCTTCGAAACGTGCACAGCAGGATGGTCCTATTCAAGGTGGAAAGAAATGATCTCAGAGAGGTGGAAGACAAGGCCCTACCAGACAACATACAGAACAGGAGGTGTAATCATTCAGCATCCATCAAGAAGAACCTCCTACTGGATGGTCCGGGCAGGCAGAAGTGGGAGTTGCTGCTGCGCCTGAACTGGGACAACAACTCATGTTGCCCTAGGAATGTGTTTAGGCTATCCATGAGAAGTCCACATTCGATGCGGTGATTGTGGAGCTAAACTTTGAATCTTTTGTAGAGTTCACTCTTGAGGCTATTAGGGATCACCTCAAAGGGTCTCCATTTTGGCCTATCCTCTCTGAAAGTAGTGCTTGGTACTTAGGTGAAATGTACCAGTTCTGGAACAATAGGGAGCAAGGATCCACTGTTAACATTTGTGGTGTGACATTTGACTTCTCTGCACAAGCTATTTTGTAAGTGTTAAACCTTCCAAATTTAGGGCCCCAGGTTGCTCGGTTATCTACCCATTCAGACCTCGATGTGCGAAGGGATTGGTTAGAGAAGGCTTATGGCAGAGACAAAGCTTTTGGAGAATTGATGATGGAAGAGAGAGTTTATTTCAAAATTGGAACCTATCACCTCTTTCCCACAAAAGGCTTAAAAAGAATATCAACATATGTGGCCAGAGGATGTGCAATGTTGATGGGAAAGGTTAACGCTAACCTTCCCCATCTATATTTGATGGAGATCCTAAGGTGATTTGAAGAACAGAAGTTAGGGAAGATGGCGTTGCCTTTCCCCTATCTTATTAGCAAGCTTTGCTGATAGGCTGGTATTCAGGGATACACTAATGAAATCCTCTGAAAAGCCTAGAATGCTTCTTATGCCGAATTACTAAAGGCACCAGCTCCAAGAAAGAGCACTGGCAAAGAGCTAAGACTCGAAGAAGAAGAAGAAAAGATGATTGGACCACCTGCAACTCAACTTACAGAACCTAGTCAACCTCCAACCACGAGTCCTAGCCAACAACAAGAAGTAAGACCTGGCAAGGTCAAGATCAGCCACCGCCACCGTAAGACTACAGACCGTTGATGAGTCATCTTAGGACCATCGCTGAGACAGTCAGTTGGGGAAGTCATGATAATGCAAACCTCTTCCACGTCATTGATGATGCTAGTCAGCCTACAGTTTCATTAGATCGCACAAGGGGTGAATTATCCATTCAAACAAGAGGAGGGAAAAGTAGATGGTCGCAACAGATCTCAGGAAACACGACATCTTTTCAGGTGAAATTAGAGACTGGTGAAGGGGCCACTGTGATGGTCAAGCAACACTAGAATGCCATGGGAGCTGCAGATGTGGTTGCAGACCACATCAAAGAATCTTTCAACATACCTATTGTGCCACCGGCAGATCTTTCAGGAGCAAGGAATGCTCAAACTCTTGCCGAAACCTCAATGACTCCTGCGGAACATGAGGATGTACTTGACAGATTGCTTCAAATAGGAAAAGTAATGACATCTCTGTTTGACATCCCTCAAGATATCATAGAAATTCAATCAAACCTCATTTCCACAAAGGGGAAGCTGGTTATATCCAAAGTAAGGGTCAAGCATGCTGAAGCTGAAGTGTAGAAACTACAAGAGCAGCTCGTAGCCTTACAAGCAGCATAGCGGGATCCTCTGCAATTTTTTCCCACAGACTAGTTAGAAAATTTCAGAACCAAGCAGTTAATAAAGTTGATCACAGAGAATAAGAAGGTGGCAGAAGAAAAGGAGACAGCTGTTTAGGATGCCTCCATAGCACATGCACAAACACATGCGCATCTTAAGGCACTCAAGGCCTTAGAAGAAGAGAATAAGCATTTGGTTGTAGATAACCTTCAGTTGACCACTGTAAAGAAACAAAAGAACATTCTCGATGAACACTTTCATTAACTACGAGAATAATTCATTCAGGTCAACTGAGAGTAAGCCATTTAGCCAGAGGAAATCAAACCCTCTCAATGGAGGAGGTACACACTATTCGACAAAAATCAGCAATTGAGATAAGCACGTGGCAGAATGAGGGTTAACGACACAAGAAGCTGAAGGAGCATTTTTGTGATCAGGTGGGGATGTATAAACAAATCCTAGAGAAGGAGATCCATATGGCCAAGGCTCAAATCAACACTATCAGTGCTCAACACACTGACTGGTGGGCCATATTGGAGACTTACGCCTTCGCCCACCAAGTCGAAGTTAAGAATCGGGACCTTCAGATCCAGGAATTGATAGAATACATGGAGTTGACAAACTTTAGATAGGCCAACCTTGCCATGTTAATAGCAGGGCACCTGAGAATAGAGCTCGAGCAGTAGGTAGCTTCCACCCATATCAAATATGAAGCAGAATTCGCAAATTCTGAACTTGAGGTGGTCAAAGCAAGCTACCAAGGACAGAAAGACGTTGCAACCGACTTGGCTTGATGGCTAACGGACCTTCATGAATACAAGAACAAAGCTAGAGCCTATGAGGAGGAACGATGGGTGTTTGTGGCATGGTATGTCAAAGCCAACCAAATGTTCCCACAACTACCCTGTCCATGGGAGGTGCCAACTCCATTAAACATAGGAACACTAGCATGGATGGCACAAGACCCTTGGATCGAAGAGGAGAAGCTCCAGGCCATACTTCAATGCCATCAAGCTTCAAAGCTTAGAGCACATGACAAAGGGAAAGCACCCATGAAGGAGCCACTGCCACCAGGAACTACATGATTTTCATTTTTTGTTGTTGTAGTATTTTTCTGTGTTGTGTCTTCCCACACTGTGGCATTAGTCCATTTCTTTTTCCAGTTAATAATCCCATACTTATCCACTGTGTAATCAATGGAGCTTGTTCTCTTTGTAACTTGAGGATGAGTTTTTATTCAGTCATGGGGGTATGATGGGACATGATATCACATGGGCTGCGATATTGCATTCGTCGCGATATTGCATCCCTCGCGATATCGCGTACGCGATATCGCATTTGTCATGATATCGCATCCCCTGCGATATCGTGTCTTCCCTGTGATATTGCGTATGCGATATCGTAGTCCATTGTAATGTCTATAAATAAGAAGTAGCTCTCCCTTGTTTAGGCAATTAGAGAGTAGAAGTAGCGAAGATCTGGTAGTTTAATACCTCCAGAGATAGATTATTTTTCCCCGTGTCTACCCGCAGTGTGGTGAATGTAATTGTACAACATTCTTTATTCGAGTATGATGTACTTGGACATGCACATGACCAACAATAAAGATCAAGATTACTTCATCATTGCAGCATTCACTTTGTTATTTATTTAATTGTTATTTACTACTTTCTCTCTCACCCTTAAACTCCTAGTAACACGGAATGAGTACGACTTGATTATGAGCATTAGTGTGACTACTTGGTATTCCAGTGGCGTACCTAGGATCTGCGCTTGTGGTAGTCATGCATGAGGTCCAAGATGTGTATGGATGATGCTCATCACACTTAGGCTAGATTAGATCTTCTTACCCTTTCCCTCCTAGCTTAGCTTAGTTAATATCATTTTCCACTGCCTTCAGGAGTAGCGGTTAGATTAGGAACACATCATACACCTCACTCTGGACTAAACCATATGTGAAAAATATAAATGCTAGTCCAGGTGGGAAGACAGCAAACTGTGACCTAAGGTTAACGATCTAGGTGTCACAACTAGTCCGTCTGCGGAGTTCGACTAGATTGCGCGTGAGAACGCTCGTATTCATATGGTTGAGTGTAGGGGTATCTCGCCACTCATCAATTATTAATAAGAAACATTAAAATAAGTTAGTGCTACAATGAAATTAAATTAATTTCAATCTTATTATTGTCATGAATTTCATCTAGGTACAATATCACTCAAATATGACTTATTTCAATTAATCTAAGTTTATGTTGTGGGCATTCATTGATTGTTCTAACTTCTATGGAATCAAACTACATGAGTTTTTCTACTATGATGATTAAATGACATCATAAACATCATAGATGAACCATATTTATAGGCATTTATTTTGATTACGAGATGCTAAAACTTGAAAATAATTATAATGTCATACACCCTAAGATGTATAGTCTAATTAGAACTTTATAACTCAGCATTGTCCACCAAAATTAAGCCCATGACTTAAAAATTTCAAATCAAGAGTCTACCACTAGGCTAACGTCTCATTGTTTATTTATTGTAATTATGATATCATATTTGTGATATAGTATTCTAGCTTGTAATATAGCAGATACATTATTGTAGTTGACTAGCATAAATTTCATTAATTCCAAAACAGGGACTATATCAACTTTCAACTTTTTAACATAAAATATACGATGCTTCATCATTCATATATAAAAATAAACAAGGATCATACTAATTAGAATACATGTTAGTTTTCTTAAATTTTGAATTACCATAAGAGCTCATTTGTAGTTATAATTGAAATTTTTTAAAAATATGATGATGAGGTTTATTTCCACACATGAAAACACATATTAATTTTTTGCAACCCAACATTGATAGAAAGCACAAAAAAAAGAAGGTTTTTTTATTTTTTTATCTTTTCCATCATCTTGAGAAAAAGGACTAATGAATTATTATGTACTCCAAAGTTGCATGTGTAGAAACTAGAGATCCCATCAATGAATGAAGATGCTACTAAATGGACAAAATAAAAGTGCATCGAAACAAGCAATGGTCAAGAGTCTCTAGGTTCTTAAGGTAATGACTACAACAATGATTTTTTATCAAAGTTGATAATAATAGACGCTTGAATTGAAGAATGTTGCTAATTTACTTGTAATAACAACAAATGATTTTATTTTCTTAAAAAAATGATCTTCAAGTTGCAAATTTTGAACTTATACTAACTTTTGTAAGGTAAAGTTAATTCTTATGAATAGTTTGTTGATAAAAAATGATGGTTGAACAATACAATGATGAATGAAAGCCTTGGACTTCCTTGACTATTAGTTGCAAATCTAGTAAAAAGATTTTACTTATTGTTGAATGGTTGAACGACACAAAATGTCCTTGGATTTTAAATTTTGATTAATCTTTGAACTTGAAAGTATTGATGTGAGAGCATGTGAAAGCTTGTAAAATGTTATGATAGTTAATGAGAGAATGCAGTAACTAATGCAAAAATTATAAGAAATAATGTGAGAGAGATGAGAATTAGGAAAGTATAAGAAAGATGTGAGAGAAAGTATGATAAATTATAGTATTTTTTTTGAAGCTAAGCATAATTAATATCTTCTTTTTAATCTTTGAATAAAATCATTATCAATGAGGTTGGGCCTATTACAAATAAATATCCTTAGCATTGGGGGTCAAAATACATGTAAGAAAAGAGATTTTTCCTATATCATGAAGTGGAAATGAAGAGTATTTATTGTTCTTTTAAAGCTTTTCTACTTCCATCAATCCTTGAAATATTTTTAAGATTTCTTTAAATAAAACTTTCTTTTTTCTTTCTATAAAAATAATTTTTTTAATTATTACATAACTTTGTTCCTAGTTAGAAGTTGTTTTAAGAAAAAATTAAATTTTTGAATATAAAATTAGACTTTGATGTAGATCTTTAATTTGAGCTCCTTGATGAGGATGGCCATGAATAAGAATGTTAAGGACATTTGAGTCTTGAATAACAACTACAATTATTCTAAGTAGAAATTCAATCCTAATGGATAAATATTTTTGGTTAGAATATTAGCCAATTGAAAATTTGTTTGAACATGGTTGATTACAATGGTTCCCTCTATGTCTTTTGTCGGAGCCTACTTTGGACCACGAATGTTGTCCTCTTTCTCATGATGAAAATCACAAGGATGAGATATTCTTTCAAACACCAAGGCTTGGATACCTCTAAATAAACTTAGTGGTTTTAGAGAAAACTATGCGTAAGTGCTATCATTTAGTATAAACTTCACAATTTTACTTAATAAGAATTAAACCATAAAAGCACTTTTATGAGAAGATTTTTCCATCTTTATTTCATTATGAATGTGAGTAAAATATTTCCATAATATCAAAGCTGCCAAGTCTATGTAGTCTGGATTATACATTGCCTATCCAAACTAGTCTTTCACCTAATGCTTAAGTGCAAGTCCACAAAATCTATTACCACTCTCCCCTAGAGGGAAAGTTCCACAAGAAAAATGGAAATAGAGCAAGATTTAATGAATTTTAGAAAAATAGTATAGTAGACTTTCATAAACTCCTAAACATTGAAATGAGGTACTATTGACATGAGGAAATACTTTGAAAACTAAAGTTATTTTTAATTAGCTAGCAATACCAAAAATTGTTAAGTCCTTGGGCTCAAATAAGCAAATTTTACATTAAGGCTTCTATTCACATGTACAAATGCTTTGAGAAGAACTAAAGCTATTTTAAAGTTGATCAATAAATGCTAAAAATTGTTAAATATAGAGTATTCAAGCAATATAGAAATTCCAAAAACAAGATGTTAGGCACAATACAATCTTTATCACTAGCTAAGCAACTAAGATAAAATAGGAAAGTAAGAATAAAGTCATAGGATAGGAGTAAAATAGTTGAATTAAATATGAAGGTAGAATACCATTGTACAAGAAATTTCTTCTTACTTTTGTAGTATATTTTCTCTAATCTTTTCCCCAGATCTCCTCAAACAAGTCTACTTTGGGCTATTATGATGTGGCAAGTGCTCATGTGGCATTTTGGTGTCATGGTAGATAAAGTGTGTTTAATCTCAATGAGAAGATAAGGCTCATCTATTTGTTGATGTGTTTGATGCTAACATGTTAAAGCATGTTGGGTTATGATGACATGGTAGATAAGGCTTTTCATTTCTCATGAGCTCGTAAAGCTTCATCTAGATGCCAATGTGTATGGACTAGTTTTGTAACCTCAAAGCCTCTAGAAATTCATTGAAAGGAGCTGACATGGTAGAACTAATTGTGAGCTTGTTCATAGAATGAAAGTTCAACTTCATTAGTGAGCTTCATGAGTTAATATGGTAGAACTTAAAATGATCTAGTTTGTAAAGTCATTTTTTAGCTCTAAAAACCTCTTTTATAAGCTAATGTGGCCTAATAATGATGTGGCTCATAGAGTCTCCTTTAGCTCTTCCTTATAGAACCATTTCAAGCTTTCACTACTTAGTGAGCTAACATGGTAGAGTAGATTTTCAAACCTAATGTGGCTTGTAGAACCAATTTGTAGAATCTTTTTCTTGTTCTATGAACCTACTCTACTAGTTGACATGGAAAAATGTTAAAGTGAGCTTATATATATAGCCACATTTTGGTTCTTCGAGTTTGTTCTTAGAAACTACTAATGTGGTAGAGCTCTTTCATAGAATCAAATTTTGATTCTATGAACTAGTTCTACAAGTTAATTAGGCATAGTGCTAACATGGTAGAGCTAATTTGTAAAGTTGTTTTTTAGTTTTATAAATGTTCCTTTAGGCCAACATGACAAAGGTAAAAAGTAAGCTTGCTTAGAGAGTTGAACTTTGGCTTCACATACTTATTCTAAAAGTTGATGTGATAGGAAAATGATGTTGTAGAGTTCCTTTGTAGAGATATTTTGAGCTCTTCAAACCAACTCTCTAAGCTAATATGACACAATTGATGTGGTAGAACCATTTTGTAAAGCACCTTTTAAGCTCTATAGATCCTTTATAATGTGGTAAGGTTAACGTGGTAGATCTTCTTTGCACCATCTTTGTAGAGATAATATGGTAGAGATCATTTGTAGAATAAAAATATGGTTATACAAATCAGCTCTTCACCAAGAATTTGATGTGGTGATGTTGACGTGATAGACAAAATGTCAAAGGGTAGGCTTTATGTACTTGTTGACATGCCATTATTGATGTTGTAGTGCTAATGTGTTCGAGCTATTTTATAGAGTCCTTTTTTTTATTCTACAAAGATCATCTACAAGCTAACATGATGTTAGGCTAACATGGTAGAGCTCTTTTGTAGAAATGCTTTTTAACTCTACGATCCCCCTCTATGAACTGATGTGGCAAGGCATGATGAGCCTGGCTAACATGGTAGAGCTTCACAAGAGAATTTTTGACCTCTACAAACATAAGATAATTTTAGAGCTTACATGATGGAGCAACTTTGTAGAATTACTTTTAAGACTTGTGAAAGCTGACATGATAGAGTAGATCCATAGAATTGATGTAGCTCATAGAATTTTTTCATAGAACTAGCTTTCAATTCTATGAAAATGAGCTAACTTGGTAAATCTTACATGGTAGAGCTCCTTTGTAGAATCATTTTTTAAATCTATGAGCTTCATCTATGAGTTGACATGGTAGGTCATAATGAGGTTGTTGTAGAGTTGAATTTTACCCCTACAAGTAGTGTTCCTTAAGCTAACAAGACAAGATCAACTCTCTGGTGTTGACATGGCATTTAGAGAATCTTTGTAGAACCATTTTTTACCTCTACAAATATAAGTGAACTACAAAGCTTATGTGGTATACATACTTTGTAAAGGGACATTGTAGAATCACCTTGTAGAGTCATTCTTTGATTCTATGAACCTACAACTATGTGAATGATGGAAGAGCTTTCCTATTAGCTAATGTGGTAGAGAAGATTTGATGGAAGTACTTCTTTATCTCTACAAACTCTTACCATGAACTAAAGCTCACATGGTAGAGCCATTAAGCGTACTCTCAAATAGAGCCATTTTCAACCTTGCGATCTTCCTACCTTAGCAAAGCTAATTTGGTATAGTCATTTTTCATGCTCTTCATGGGATCGATTTTTTTCTATATAAGATGATGTATCAACATACTTTAACAAATCATTTTTGAATTTAGCTCAAGCTCCTTTTCTTCAAACAAGGATTTTTCTTAGTGCTCAACTATTTTTCTTAATGCTAGTCCTCCCTTAGGATAAAACTGGCTCCTAAGCTTTATGTATTATTTTCAGGAACATGAACAAAAGAAGCATCTACTCAGGTTCTATTTAGGGCTTAGTTCTATGTGATAAATCTTAGCTTAAATCCATATTGTGAATATATCATGTAGAGAAACGATCCTAATAACTCAATTTTGGTGCTCTTTTGTAAGCTTTTTTGTACCAAAACACCTAAAAATTGTTTATGCACTTATACATTAGTTCAATCTATAGGCCCTTAAATTCATTTTCCAAGATTAAATTATAAAGCCTTATTTACCAAAAATTTAAGCATAAATCTTTGAAACAAAAACCCAAAATCATGATTAGAGCCTAAGTTTTCTTTCCCTTTAACTTACAAGTCTTGTATCATTTTTAAAATATAGAGCCCTATTTTATGAAAAAGTTGAGCTAATACAAACCATCAAAATCCCAAGTCTTAAGCATTACTCAATTTATGGTTGAAATGTAATAACATTTCTTACCCTCATTTTCCCCATAAATAGTATACTAGAGACTTGGAAAGAAAATATTTTATTTAATACAATGATAGCTACAGGAGTTGTAAACTAAAATTTAGAAAGAAAATATTTTTTAGGAAAAAGTACAGTTAAGATTAAAGCTGAAAATTATAAAATTGTATGCATCCTACATATTATATGGGATATATATGTATGCAGCCTAAATGTGATATAGAAACTAGTTATGTAGTGGAAGAAAAATAGTGACCATGATCTTTCTTGGACCTTCCTTTTAGAAGCCCCATCATATTCAATTTATGTTAAGACCTAAGCTTTCTTCCCATCATATTGATTCTGAGAATTCTTGTTTTCTTGAATTTGTGCCTCCTTCCTTACTATGGCCATTCTGCTACTTTCCTCAGTTAACTCTTTTATAACATGACTAGAGAAGGTTTGTTTCTCCTTTGAAGGTGAGTAGAGTCCTTAGCTCTTCTCTTGACTTAGCAAGTCCATGGCTTGAGAGATAAAGACTTCTTTTCATGAATTTGAATTGTTCTAATTTTTCTCATTGCTATCTATCCTTGTGATTGTTGGGCACTAATAGTATTCACCCGAAACTTGTTCATGAATGAAGCAACCATTTGTCAAGAAGAAAGATTCATCTCTTAACTATGTCATGTAGGGACTACTGTATGAATCCCCATAGTTTGAAGCTCTATTGTATGCTGTCATGATGTGTTCATGGTAGTACCCTAATAAGTAAGGGACAAAAGGCCTCATATTCACCATCTTTCCCACAATTACTCTTAACTTAAGGTTTCCTTTACTATCTCTTAACTTAAGATTTTCTTTGCTGGTGAAGGATCAACCATACCTCATTATATAGCCTAGACTATTAAAAATCTCCTGTAGCTAAAACAACTAGCTTAGGTACTTATTAAGCTCTCATTAAAGCTATTTATTAACCATAAAAAAAACTATTTACATATTTATATTTTTTTGTTTCTTCTTCAACTTTTTCATGTATTAGATAGTTGCCTAAAGTAGTGCTTGAGATGGATGATATTAAATGACAACTTCAGCTTGATTCCATCCATTTTAGAAAGGTTATAAGTATCATCCTACACCTATTGCATAATAATGAATGGGCCTATTAATTAAGCAGAAAACATATTATGTTCATTCCTTTTTCTTATGTTCGGAAGAAATACTATGTTACCCACTTTGAATGCCCTTTTTAAAGCTTTCCTATCAAACCATCTTTTGATTTGGGCATCATTTCTTAACAAGCTATCTTTGGCTTTATCAATCTTAGCCTCTCTTTTGATAAGCAGAGTTGTGAAACTTATATATTTATCTATCCTTTAACTATACTTCTACATGAATTTTGAAGATGATGTTATGATTTTATTAGTGATTCTTGTTGCCATGCCATAGACTAAATTATAAGATGATGTTTCAATAGATTTCTTGATTCTAATATGGTCTATCCATAAAGTAGGTGGTAAGTAGTTATGCTAGTTTCTAGGATTCCCTTCCATTGATATTTGATGAGTCATGATATCGAGACCACGATATTAGATCTGTGATATTGGGTCCACGATATCAAAGCCTGCCAAGCGATATCAGACACCCAATATCGGAACCTGTCTCATTGCCTATAAATAAGAGACTGAGGCACTTGGTTTGGTAGTTAGTTTCTTAGTCCCTTACCTAAATTCTTGTAGTTTTTTCTTTCTAGAGTTATAATTATTTCTAAGTGCCCACAGTAGGAGTCATAAAGTAAATAGATATTTATTTGAGCATTGTGTACCTAAGCACACCTTATGTCTGGAAATAAAGATGAAATTTGTGATAAACCTTGCAACATTCAGAATAGCTTATTTATTGCATTTAATGTTATTTCTAGTGAGTTCACACTTTCATTAGTTAATTGATGTTGTTTTTATAGAGTTAGTAATCTTCAACAGGTAAGCACACTCAGTACGACCACTTCAAGCATACGTAGAACACTTGGTAACCCAATAACGATAAGCTTTTGGTAATCCTAGCAGTGTTACACTGGTTTAGGATGTGTCCAACAAGTGGGAATGGGTGCTAGTGTTAGGACTAGCTAGATCATAGTTAATTAGTTAAATTAAATTAGTTACTCACTTATTTCATCTCTCCACTTTAAGCACCAGGAACATAAAACATAAAAAACTATAAAAATCACATACCTTAGGTTTACTTAATCATAGAATTGTGCCGTACAATAAGCTTAGGAAGATAATGATTGCATAACCCATCCTTGTTCTATGAAGGTGCATAAGCACTTAGTCCTTGGAGTTCAACCAAATTGTGCATGAATGCTCATATTCATATGGTTGGGCATAGGGGTACCTCACCACTCATCATTGGTGTCATTGCCGGGGGCTTTGTTGTTTGTGCACTGATTATAACTTAGGAAATATTTCCATTTTTGGAACATACCCTTAGGTTTAGTTATTTTAAAATCATCAAAAAGAGAGTATTGCACACTAAATAATCAATCATGTCTCTTTCTTATGAGAGTGCTTCACCACCTAGGTTTGACACCATGAACAGTTAGAGGTGGAGTGTATAGGATAATCTGCTAGTACCCCAATAGTTTTTCTTGGTATACATTCATCCTAATGAGTATATACCAGACTTTACCTTTATCCTCCACCAAGATGAACAACTGTGTTGGTGGGATTTAGAAGGTAACATAGTTTTACCCCTTGATCGCTCAATCCCAAGCATGCTTCTTTGTGCTCTCACACGAATTGGTATATAGCACTTACAATTGGAGTACATTGTGCATGAATAAGATTTGAGAGATTATCGACCCACAGAGGCACAACATCAAAGGGACCTACAATAGGAGAGACATTAGAAATCTATGAAGGGAAAGTGGTCTCAAGATATCCTGTATGTCATAAGTGAAAATGAGGGTGGTGAACTTACCTTAGGAGGTTTTTTNCAGGATCTAGATGCAATCATAAGGAAAAACACCATGAGGATAAGGGTAAGCGAAATGAGAGTCATAGATGAAACAGTCGAGAAAGGGAATAAGGGCACTCTAGAGAAACACACCGTGAAAGAAGGGAGAGTAGGGAACAACATAGGCAACATAGATGCCATAGACAATAAGATCATGATGAACCCCTACTCACCACTTGAAGTATGTTAGACATAACAGAGGCTGTTAGGATTCCAACAAGGCACCAGAAGTAGTAGGATCAAAAGACTAGACATAAACAACATCCCACGATTTGAAGGGGCATATAATGCTGATCCTCAAAACCATCTGCAAGCATTTCATGATGTACGTGCCTTGCAAAATATAGAAAATGAGTGATAAAAACTAAATTTATTTCCACGGACACTGATCAAGGAAGTGGAAAGTTGGTACTAGTCCTTAGAATTGAAATCCATTTGTCGATGGAGTACCATGTTGGAGCTATTCAATGATAAGTACCAAATGTACTCCCAAGTGTCTAACTTGCATAAGAAAATCCAAGGATGGAAACAAGGAAGACATGAACCCTTGGATGCTACCATGGGCCGATATTATGCATTATTATATCGTTGCCCTGGCCATGGTTACTCGCAAAGGGAACAACTACACCATCTTGTAGACGAGCTTAGGTACAAGATGTGAAGAACCCTTGGGACTTATGCCCAAGGAAGGTTATCTGAGCTCAGAGCCCATCAAATACAAAGATTGTTGGAGCAAGTTGCCAAAGAGGAAGGTGAGTTAAGGAAAATAGAAAGTACAGAGGAATACAACAAAGATCCTTCCGTCCAAAAGAAGGAAGTTAGATTTTGTGAAGATGAAGAAGAGTCATTACTCGAAGAGATTGTGAATAGGAAGACTTTTCCCATTCAAAAATTTACATCAGAAATATTGGCAAAGGTAGATCAAATATGGAATTCCCTAGATGGTAAATTTAAAAACATTCTAAAAATAGTAGAGGAGTCTAGAGAGTAGGGTAGTGACTGAGAGAAAAGGAAAAAGAAAGAAGCTAAATATGCACATAATAAGGGTAAGGGCGAAGTTTCTATCATTCAGGAGGTTGTGGATTCAGACATAGACAATGATGGTGGGTGTGAGATATGCCAATATGACCATCCTAAAGGATGTTACCCAATAATGTCACATCTATAAGAGTTTGGGTTGTATGCACTAAACCCACGATTAAACAGATGGCAAACACACTGAAGGTTATCTTATCCTCAAGGTAATCCAAGGCAGTTTCACGAACCCTTGACATATTATCCAAGTAAAACTCTACCACAACCAAATGAACAATATCAATAATGGCAACACGCACAATCATGGGGAATGCTATTACCACATCAAAAATACCCTTATTATCAACCTAACCCATATGGGTATTACGTTCAGCAGCTGATCTCTCCATGTGACTGAATTAGTTATGTCACTTTCCAACCTCACTACCAGACCCTCAAATACTATAGAACTCCTTCTCCTAGGAGTGATGTTCCACAAAAAAACTATCCTTCTAATATGATTGCACCTCTTCCACCCTTAGCTCCATTACCACCTACTTCAACTATGCAGGGTGAGCTTCCTACCTAGCTGCAACAACATCACTCTACAAGGGTTGTTAATCCTCAACTTACTATTGGTTTAGAAAACCAATCAAAGAAAAGACCTTTCTTTAGAACCAACAATCCAACCAAGTCTTTACAGCCACAAGCGGCTAATTGTCCAAATGCCTCACCATCATCGTTCAAACCTTTGAAGCTTCCTTCGAACCAAAAACCACACCTAACACATACTGTCATGCTAATCCACACCATTACTGATTGGATTAAAGCTGGTCATCTTCTTAGGAAATTCTCTAATCCTAGAAGTCCTCTTATATATTTGCAAATCACTAGGAATGAGCCTTGTAAAGCTCTTTTGGATTTAGGTTTTGGTGTCAACTTAATCTCTCAAGAAATGTACAGAGCTTGAAACCTGCCTCCACTAAAAAAGAGTAACATTCATTTAGAGTTGTTTGACCAGTCCATCACTATCCCATTAGGACTAGTGGAGGACATTGTCACCATTGTTTATGGGTGGTCATACCCAACCGATTTCCTAGTGATTCAAGTCAACAATTGTAAGGGGGATTTCCCAATCATAATGGGAAGAGCATGGCTGAGCACGATTGATGCTCACCTAGGAATACATGATCTTTTCCTAGAAATTGAGAAGAAGAAAGTTTCATGCATTACATATAGTGACATAGGGTGCAACTACGTGTAGAAGTCCTACTTTGTAAAATGCTTGACACTGCTTGCATGCAACCAGTGTGCACAAGTAACGGATATACAAAGATACTTGTATGCAGTAGCCACAAGATAGGAAGGAACCTAGTGGCTAACAATTGACCAAGAGAGTAATTCAACTATATGTATGGAACCAATTGAGAGCTTGACTTGCACCTACATTGATAGCATAGATACATTAGAGGAAGTCTGTTGTCAACTTCCAAGTTCTGACATCAAAAATATCAACTGGGGGAAGTTGAAAATCTCTGATGAGTTTAAGCAAGAGCCCCTTAAATTAAAATTTTTGCTAACTGGTATGGAATATACATTTCCTAAGAATGGAAAATCAGTAATTATCAATGCTAAGCTCAATCCTCAACAAAAAGAAAAACTATTAAAAATGGTAAACAAATGGTCGAAAGCCCTTGCTTGGTCATATTTTGAATTACCTAGAATAGATCCTAAGATCTATCAACATATAATTTACACTAACCCCTCCATGAAGCCTCGACGACAACCGGAAAGACAACTGAACCCAAAGCTTAAGCAAGTGGTTAAAGAAGAAATTGAACAACTTCTAAAAGCTGGGTTCATCTATCCCATTGCTGATAGTGAATAGGTTAGCCCATTAATCATTGTGCCTAAAAAGGGAGATAAATGGAGGATGTGTATAGACTTTAGGCTACTAAACATGACAACATTTAAGGATCATTTTCCATTGCCATTTTTCGAACAAGTCTTAGATACCATTGCAGGGCATTGCTACTATAGTTTTCTGGATGGTTACAGTGAATATAATCAAATTCAAATAGCAGTAGAAGACCAAGCCAAGACTACATTCACAAGTCCTTGGGGGACATTTGCATATAAGCAGATGCCATTTGGCTTGTGCAATGCCCCAACAACATTTCAACATCTGGTTCTAAGTATATTTTAGTAGCAAATAGGGAATGGTGTGGAGGTCTTTATGGATAATTTCTCAACCTATGGAGTGGACTTTGAACAAGAATTGGACCGATTAGAGCAAGTACTAAAATGATGTGTAAAAACCAACTTAAGGTTCAATTGGAAAAAAACCCATTTAATGGTCCAAAAAGGTGTTGTGTTAGGACATAAGATCTCACAAACAGGGATAGAAGTAGATCCTATAAAGATTAAAGTCATCCAAGAAATCACTCGTCAACTTGAAACTATAAAAGATATCTGATCATTCCTTGGACATATTGGCTATTATAGACACTTCATCGAGAACTTTTCGAAGATTGGAAAACCATTGGTAGAATTAATGAAGAAGGATGTACCCTTTGAATGACCAGGGAATGTGAGCTAGCTTTCCAAAACTTGAAATAGAATCTTGTAGAGACACCCATTCTACAAGCTCCTGACTAGTCTAGACCATTCCACATAATGACTGATGCATCCAACTTTGCTTTAGGAGTCGTACTTACATAGTTAGATGATCAAAAATGACCCTATTACATTCACTGTGCAAATTGGAGTATTGTTGGTGCATAACTCAATTTCACCACAATAGAAAAAGAATTAATGGCTGTGGTGTTTGCAGTAGAAAAATTTAGGCACTCTATATTAGACTATAAGATATTTGTACATATGGATCATAGTGTAATCTGATTCCTGATGAATAAACCAATGATGAGCCCTCACATCATATGGTGGCTCGTGATCTTACAAGAGTTCAACCTTACAATAATTGATCGTAAAGGCATTGAGAATGTTGTTGATAATCATTTATCTTGGTTATCATGAGACAACAAAGAGGATGAATATCTAATCTTTGACTACTTCCCTGATGAAATCCTCTTTGTAGGTGTAGTAAACAATCAATTAACCACAAAGACAAATTGGTATAGTAGCATTATTACCTATCTTCTCACACAAGAAACACAATAGGGATTGGACATTAAAAATAAACAACAGTTTCTTCACCGAGCCAAATATTTCATGGAAATCAATGGACAATTTTATAAGGTATGTTCCGATGGCTTGGTCTGATGGTGTGTTCCCGATGCAGATCAATTGCGAGTTCTCCAAGATGCTCATGAGGGCCCTTGTGGGGGTCATTACACTGGGAGATGAACAACCATGAAAATCTTGCTTGTAGGATATTATTGGCCTACATTATTCTAGGACACTCATCATTTCATCCAATCTTGTGAGCACTGTCAACGCGATGGAGGAATGACTACTAGAATGTAGGATCCACAACAATGGATTCAACCTTTAGAACCCTTCAACATATGGGGTGTTGATTTTATGGGGCCTATCACGCCAATGTCCAATGGAAAAGCCTACAATTTTGTTGCTATTGACTATTTTAGAAAGTGGGCAGAAGTAGCTATTATTATGGATTGTACATCATCTACCATTGCATGAGTTGTTCAACAACAAATTGTAAATAGGTATGGCATGCCTCATGTAGTTATTTCTGACAATGGTACACATTTTACAGATGCAACTTTTTGAAAGTTAATGCAACACTTAGGAGTTGAGCATAAACTGACTGCACCATATCACCCTCAAAAGAATGGTCAAGTCGAAGTCACCAATAGGGAAATTACAAGAATCTTGATGAGAACCATTACCAAGTATAGGTGAGACTGGAGCACCAAACTGAATGATGCTCTTTGGGCATACCGCTCCACATGAAAACTCCCTACTGGCTATTCTCCCTATGAGTTAGTGTACAATAAAATTCCAACACTTCTTATCCAAGCTAAACTTTGTACACTATCTACAACATGTGACCTCAACCTTGACCTCAATATAGCACAGAAAGAACAGTTCATGAACCTTAACTTGCTAGATGAAAACCAATTAGCTACCTTGTCATCCAATGAACTACACAAGGCCTTTAATAAACAACTTCATGACCTAAGGATTAGGAAAGTTAAATACCAACTAGGAGATAAGGTTCTATATTAGAATCCCACACATGTGCCACAACCAACTAAATTTCAAACATTGTGGAAAGGACCTTATATCATTCATGAAATTTTCCCTTCAGGGGCCATGATGATCTATAAACTTGAAAGCCTGGATAGAAAATTATCAGTCAACATCCAGCAAACCAAACCTTTCCATGAGCCTAAAGTAGCTAGTACTAACACTATCTCTATTAATGGACAACCTTGCTCATTATTTCAGATCTCCTCCTTCCAACTCAATCATGGGGGAGATAGTCATTGATGCTAGTTATTCTGAGCTTTAGTGTCTTTTATATTTTTTTTTACACATTTTTTTACACATTCTTTATCTTTACTTATTTTTATTTTACACCATCATTAACATTTTTACTATTCCTTTCTCTATTACATTTTTTTTGATCTACCCTCACTTGTCATATAATAAGTGCTCATGATGGTAGATTGTATTATAATAGTGTGGATTGCTAATGTTTGGCTTTTACCTTTGACTTTCAATGTTGACGCAAAGATATGGGTTCATTTCATAAGACAAGCAATAAGTCTATGTCACCTATCCATCCATACAACTCTATGGTCTCCCTTTCTTTTGGAAATGTACTGTCCCTTTTTCTAAGTAAACTTATTAATAAATTGGTGGCATGGTATTCTTCAAACCAAGGAAAGATTTAAATGGATTGAAAAGGGTGTGACTTCAAGGGGTTCAATGTGCTGGCTATTCTCTTGGGTACTTGAATGTTTTTTATAAGTTTTCTAGCATTCCACTATTGACCAAGTATTAGGAAGTAAACTAAATCAAATAAGTATTTGCATGGTGTGGTTCCCATGTAAAAAAACATGGGAATTCAAAGCACACTCCTTAGACATAATAAAGAAACATGAGCTACAAGCACTAGTTATGGCACTGGAAAGACATGTTACCCATGCCTAAAGGTTCCCTCTAACTAAGGCCCTTTCTTGTTTCTTTCTCCTCTGTTCTTTCTCTTGTTAGAATGGTTGTGGCTCTGTGGACAACTACATTGATGCGAGGTCACTAGATGTGGTTAGCCTTAATATGGATTTGGAATGAATTCTATTAAGTCACCTTAATCACATACTACACAAGGGACTTTATACAACTTTGATTTTGGGATTTCATTCCATTCCATTCTCTCTTTTCGTATTGCTTTCCACATTCCACCTCATTGCTGGTTTTACGATGAGTCTATATCTTGGTTGAAGCATTGTTATTCTTTGGTAAACTCTTGGGTGTAAGTTCTTAACCATTCTTCCAATATTTCATTCCTAGAGCCGATGGACTCTTTCGTTTGTGGGTTTGTTAGGGCATAAAGGGCATGAGCCTGCTTTGGGGAGGATCCACTGGCATTATTTTTTTGGTGCAATTGTTAAGCTCTTTTCCTTAAATATTTATTGCAATCAACTATTTCTCATTTCACCCCATCAATGACATCCATTTTTATTTTTGTTTATTGGCTTCACCATTGTTAGTTCTCTCATCTTTCTTGTTCTTTCAATTTCCATCTTATTGCTACTAGAGGTTTGCTCTTAGTCATGGGGGTCCCCATTGCAAATTTTTTTTTCATTCCATTACTTATTTCACCCCTACACCTTGGGTAGTTACTAGTTACAAACCCTTAACCCAATATTTTCCATACCCACAACCTAGTCAATGTGCTTCATATTGAGGCAAGGTATTAATTGCATTATATCTTATCTATCCTTGCTAATTCATGACTATGTTGTGTGTGCAGATGGAAATCACATGAATAATGGATTGGGATAGGAGGGAGCACTCAAGATGGACTAGAGCTAAAGAGTTTACGCAAGGAATGAGCTTGATCATGTGGCCATGAATGAACAACGGTGTGCACAATTTTGACAATGGCAGCAACGCACCTCATTTCTTTCTTTCTCTCTCTCTCTCTCTCTCTCTCTTCAGGCTATCAAATGAGGATCTGGATGTCATCTATTTACAGTGTTCACCATAATGGTTATGAACACCAATGATGTAATATGTTTGTTGATCTGTTCACTAGGCACTTTGATTTTATCACTTCATGTCATCGTCAATTGTCGCTCAATCAATAATCCCATACCTTCTCAATATTTTGTAAGGAACTCGAGGACAAGTTTCCATTTAGTTGTGGGGGTATGATAAGTCATGATATTGGGACCACGATATCATATTCACGATATCAGGTCTGCTATATTGGAGCCCGCCAAGCGATATTGGACACCCAATATCAAAACCTATCTCATTGCCTATAAATAATAGATTGGGGTGCTTGGTTTGGTAGTTAGTTTCTTAGTCCCTTACTCGAACTCTTGTAGTTTTTCCTTTCCAGAGTTAGAATTATTTTTGAGTGTCTGTAGTAGGAGTCATAAAGTGAATGGATCTTTATTCGAGCATTGTGTACCTGAGCATACCTTATGTCTGGAAATAAAGAAAAAATTTGTGATAAACCTTGCAACATTCAGAATAGCTTATTTATTGCATTTAATGTTATTTCTAGTGAGTTCATGCTTTCATTAGTTAATTGATGTTGCTTTTATAGAGTTATTAATCTTCAACAATTAAGCACACTCAGTATGACCACTTCGAGCATATGTGGAACACTTGGTAACCCAATAACAACTAGCGTTTGGTAATCCCAATAGTGTTACACTAGTTTAGGATGTGTCTGGCAAGTGGGAGTGGATGCTAGTGTTAGGACTAGCTAGATCATAGTTGATTAGTTAAATTAAATTAGTTACTCACTTATTTCATCTCTCCACTTTAAGCACTAGGAACATAAAACATAAAAAACCATAAAAATCACATACCTCAGGTTTACTTAACCATACAATCTTGTCGTACAAGTAAGCTTGGGAAGACAACAATCACATAACCCATCCTTGTTCTATGAAGGCACATAAGCACTTAGTCCTTGGAGTTCGACCAAATCACTCATGAATGCTCATATGCATATGGTTGGGTGTAGGGGTACCTTGCCACTCATCAATCTTTTAATGTAGAAGATAAGCTTCTTATTGGTGGACTTGGCTAATCCATTCCCTTGGGGATAGTACTTTGATGAAGAGAAAAGTAATATAGATTTCTTAGAAGCCCATCTTATGAATTCTTCAAACTAGAATGTAGGACCATTATCTAACGCAAATACTTTAGGCATACCAAAGCAACCTTGGATTTTATCTTTGAGAAACCTAATCACATTTGATGCTAAAATATTTTTCAAAGCCTTTGCTTTAAACGACTTGGTAAAATAGTTTGTAGCTATAAGTATAAATTTATGCCTATATTTTAAAAGGATAATCATGTAGATAAAACCTAAACCCAACTACTGAAATGACCTATCTACAATCACTAGTTTTAGAGGAGCACTAGCTTCCTTGATTTTTGACTCATGAATCTATCATTACATTGAATATTTAAACTAATATCTTAATATATTGTAGGCTATTAAAATCCATAACACAATATGTGCTGCATAGTATATTTAGAAGAATCATAAAACAAATTTGCATGATTATGAAATTGGTCAAATATGAGCTTGATTCAATCATTTTTGATACATTCAAATAGAACCCCTTTGAAATCTCTTCTATATAAAACTCCATCTTTCATCAAGAACTTATTTGTCTTTTCAAGAAAATCTCTTCTTTGGCTCTTAGTTAAATTATTTGAAACTTTTATTGAAGAAAAAAACTCTAAAATTTCATCAGATCAATTTCCACCATGAGAATCTCTTACATAAATTTTAACTTCTATAGCCATTAATTTGGCTAATCAAATTCCTTTAACTATTTTTCATATTTCTAGAGAAAATATGAATACTTGAATCTTAACATGTCATTTTCCTCTTCTAAGTCCAATTTTACTTTGAGCTAAAAATTACTTAACAGTAGTCTCTATTATCATAGTATGAAGTGCTCTCTAGATAACATTTGAAATGTAATAGTTTTTTGATAATGACATACACATATTTCTCTAAATTTTAGTAGTTCAATTCAGAATCTTTAAGCTGGTAACCAAATAATTCAATTGGCTCATCTTGATCATCCTTTTTCTAAGTTGAAACTACAACAAATAAATCACTAGAAGCAAAAATGTACAAATAGAAGTCTTTTTTTAATTGAGGTATAGCTAAATATGAATATTCTTGAATAGGTTTTTTAATTTTTTGCTAATTCTTATTTAATTTTGGTTTCTTCCTTACTTGAACATCCTTCTTAAGCATGCTTATTAGAGGCTTGGTGATCTTAGTAAATCCTGGTATGTTTTTTATGACAAAATTATTTTTCCAAAGAAGGATTTAAGAGACTTTTATTGGTTGGATTCTTAATGCTTTGAATAGCTTGGATTATTGCATTATCTATAGTAACACCCTTTGGGAAAAGTATGTGCTCTAAAAAAATTCTAGATTTTACCCCAAAAATACTCTTCTTAGGATTCAAAGAAATACGATACTTTTGACATCTGTTGAAAATCTATTGAAGGTGACTTATGTGATCTTTGTTCCTTTTTGAGTAAATAGTAATATCATCTAGATAAATTACCATAAATTCTCCAATTAAACCTTTAAACACTATGTCCATCACTCTTTGGAATGTGGCTTCAACATTTGACAACCCAAAAGGCATCCTCTTGTAAGAAAAAGTTTCACACTTTATAATGAAAGCTATCTAATAACGATCATTTTTATCAACCATAACTTGATTATACCTTTAAAAACTATCCAAGAATGAGTACAATTCACATCTCAGTACTCTGACTAGCATTTCAACTATCCTGGATAAGGGATATTTTTCCTTTTTTGAAGCTTGATTCAAATTTCTAAACTTAATGCATAGCCTAATTTCATCATCCTTTTTCATTACATGTACCAAATTAGCTAGCCAAGATAAATATCAAAGAAGATATATAATTTTAGCTTGTAGTAGCTTTTTGATTTCAACTTCCATGACTAGCTTGAATGATAGATTAAACTTCCTATGATTTTTCCTATTTTCATTACAATCTTTGATCAATGGAATTTTGTAAGTCATCACATTAGGCCCAAATGTTCTAAGGTCATTGTAGGACCATAAAAAATTATTCAAATTACCCTTCAACAAAGATAACAACTTTTGTTTGAAATTTTGATCATTTCCTTTTGTAATATTTAGCATTTATGGATTTTCATTGGATCCTAAATTTATTGCTTCATAAGATTCATCATCTAGACTTTGGACATCCGACCCTTTAAGTACCCTTTCACTAAACTCATACTCATAATCAAATACCTTTTTAGGAATAAAATTTGATCCTAATTTTAACATATCTTCTTGTTTAGACATAATTTTTCTTTCAAATTCTTTCTTATTCTTTAAGAACATAAGTAATTGATGATAATTTTCAAACATTTGGAAGTAATCCACATTATTTGGAATTAAGGGATGATGCTCCCTTCTATATTTTTTTAGTTTTTTTGAATGTAGCACTGAAGCTACTGTAGCTAGCTCATTTGTTAATTGGTTTTCTTTTCTACATATATGCATATATGCTTAATCTCATATTGCTTATATTGATTAAAAAAGCTATATACAAGTTGTTTATATGGCCTTAAGAACAAAATTTTTACTACACATTCATGTTTAACTTGTTCAGAAATAAGGCTAGAATCTCTTTTAATTGAAATTCATTTGATCCCTTTTACCAAATATTTTTTGATTTCGTTACATAGGGCTTCGTATTCAGCCTTATTATTCATACATGGTGATAAGTGGTGAGGTACCCCTATGCCCAACCATATGAATCACAAGCGTTCATGCATGATTTGGTTGAATTCTGTGGATGGGACTAGTTATGACATCTATATCACTATGTCTTGATCATTGTTTGTTGTCTTCCCACTTGGACTAGTGGTAGCTTTGTCATGTATGGTTTAGTCAAGATAGGCATATGATTTTTATTATTTAATATTTTATTTTTACGATTAACAATAGATTGAAACTCAATTTATAATTAATTCAACTAATCTAATTGCTAATTAATAATCACTACCCTAACATAAGTATCCAATCCCACTTCCCGTGCACATCCTAAACACACATAACTCTCTTGGGTTACCTAATGTTAAGTGTTGTTGGGATTACCAAGAGTCATACACATGCTCGAAGTGATCATACTTATGTGCTTAATTAATTAACATGCATTAAAATGTAAATATTAACTAAGTACATGAAAAGTAAATTGCATAGAAAGAAAATCTAATCTAAGTCAAAGTGCTACAATTAATAAGAATCAATCTTGATCTTATTGTCATTCATGGAATATGTCTAGGTACATTGCCACTTGAATAAGACTCCATACAAATGACTTAGATCTACTCTGTGGGCACTTACTAATTATTCTATAAGGTTACGAAATAAAATTGCAAGAGTTCAACTACTCTATTAACAAAACTATGAAAAACTAATGCAAAACTATTGCCCAAACCATGTGTCCAAGTGCTATATTTATAGGCTGGTCCATACCCCTCGATATCAGATATTTAATTAACACATCTAGAGGCCTGATATTGGGTCTCCAATATTGGAGCCAGGAAAATCATGACTCATCATACCCCCATGACTAAATGAGAACTTGTCTTTGAGTTAAAAAAAATGGCGAATAAGTTCTTTACAAAATATTGGGAATATATGGGATTATTGACTAATATGCAAACTATTAACTAACTTTGAGTGCCACATTACAAAATTTTATTCAAGTGGATGCATACAAAATGACAAAGTGATAAAAAGATTGGACATACCTTGAAGGTTACAAAATTTGTAGAGGTCTTTAAAAATTTATTGAAGATGATTCTTCTTGTTATTGCTAGCGGTGGTAAACTTTTAATCTTGGTTGTTATGTTGATGCATCTATGGTTATGTAGAACATTCATGAAGGGTGGACTAAAATTTCTTCTCATTGTCCCATGGATCTAGGAAACATGCAAAGCTTGAGCTGCTATCTTGTATGTGCTATGATGTGTCCATGGTCATATCCTCCATTATCCCTCTCTTTTCTTTGTTTTCATGCCTAGAAAAAGACCTTCTTCCTTAGATGTTTCTTTTAGCATCACCTACAGTCACCAAAGAACCAACATTAGTTGTGGTAAATTTTCCTTAATAATTAACCCTTGTTAGATCCCTTAGTTTTCTTTTAAGCACTAGGTGATTATAGCATACTATGCCTAAGGCTATGCGATAACTAAAATCATCAAGCTATTCAAATTATTTTGATCAATTACTATTAGTTACCATGATGTTCAAAAATAGGATGTTGGAAAATTTTAAAGTAGGCATCCCTAGCCCCCATGACTAATAAGCATAATTCTAGAAGGACTTAAGTTTTTGAATAATTGAAACCAAAGGTCTAATTCAGAAGATGGCCAAGAAATATTAATGGACATGGAACTAGAAAAGTAGGGAAAATTTAATTAAGAAAATGAGAAGTAGTTCTAAAATCATGCATAAATTCAAAGAAAAGGTTAGTTCAAAGCCATGATCAAAAAAGTCATGCAAGTGGATCCTCCCCAATTCAGGCTCCTACAATAATGCCATTGCATAACCACTTTTATAGATGTCTGTGTGCACCTAAGAAGTTAAATGTAGACCATGCATTTATTCTAAACAACATACAACTACTGTGGTTAGGATGTTGCACTATACTATACAAAACCAAAAGGTTCATAATCACATGCAGCAATGAGGTGAATAATGAAATGAGAAGGAATTGTAGAGATCAGGATGTAAGGTACTTAACCATGTCCATAATAGGTTTTTGTGATAAGTGTGATTAAAATGATCAACATCCCTATTTGTGCAAGTTTAGACCAAGTCCATAGCATGAACAGTGTCCTTGCATTAATGTGTTCCATCTTGCCAACCACCATGAGTCCACAACCACCTCAAAGAAGAATCATCACTTCAAAAAGAGAAGAAAGAAGGAAGGGCCTTAGTTAGAGGGACACCTTTAGACATGGGTAACCTATCTTTATAGCCCCATAACCAATGCTTGTAGCCTACTATTATGTCTAAGGAGTGTGATTTGAATTCCCATTATTGTTTTTATTTTTTCTTCTTTTTCTTATTTTTTTGTTGTTTTTTTTATGGGAACCACTCCATGCAAAGATAGAAATTCCTTTTTATTGGTTGAAAAATGAGTGATGATACATTCTAAGAGGAGTCATAAACCATATGAAGGAAGTCAAGAAGAGAACCCAAAAAGTCCCCTTAAGGTCACACCCTTTGCCATTCCCACTTGATCATTCCCTCTTTCTTCAAGGTACAATGATCATTGATTAATTTATTTGAATAAAAGAAGAACCAAATTTTTTCCATGAAAAAGCCTTTTTATTCAAGGAACTAGAGGGATGGATGAGGTGGTCTCACTACTTTACACAATTACTTACTAAATCATCTTGATAGAATAGCATAAAAAATCCCAACACATAGCATTGAATTCTACATCATGACTTGGAAATTTTATTAATAAAAAAATAAAATACATTCATGAAACATAAAGAGAATGACTCAAGAAAAGAGAAAAATATAAAGAAATAAAAAACATATGAAGAATCACAAGATTCCAGAATTGATAAGAAAATTAGTTACATCCATGCATCTTTGAAATAGTTTTATATTCTTATTTTCAAGCCACTAGGTGTCTTTTGGTTTAGTGGCTACTATGTAGATTGAATTTTGTTCACACACTTGCTCCTGAACTTTATGGAGGGTTGGTATAGGGGTTGTGTTACTATTTTGAAATTTCGACCAACAAATGCATCCTTTATCATTATTGGTGATGCATGGATTCTTCTATCTCTTCACAATGATAGGTTTATAATTTATGTTTTGTGTTGGAGTGAATGTTTTGCTTCAACTTACAACCTTTCTTCCAGAAGGGATGTTTCCAAGACTTTGGTTAAGATCTACTAGTGTTATCATTTACATGTAAGTTCATAGCACAAGTGGCATTTTCTCATTGATGTTGTGATGTTGAACCTTCTTGTGTTGTTGGAGGTAACATATGGTAGAGGTGAGTATGAGAATATTGAGGATATGATGCAACATGAGGGGTGTGAGATGGTGATCTTGTATAAGATGTTATGGGATAATGATATTTAGGAGAGTGGTAGTAGTGATTTAAAGTAGAGGAAGTAAAAGTAGTTGGTGAAATAAGGTGTTGAACATAATATCTATGTGGGTTTGGTTGGTAGGAAGGATAGGGATTATTTGGTGGTGGCCTCCCTCATGACTGTGGTTGTTGCAATTGTGGTTGTTGCTGGTGTTGAGGCTATTAATAAGTCTCACTAGGATAGTATGGTTGGTTGTAGGACTGTCTAAAATTACCTTGTAGAAAAGGAAATTTCCTAGGCATGTGCTTCTATAAAAAATTCATATTTAATGCCCCTACATAGCTCTTATGTAGATCCAACAAAATTGGGCAATGTCCCTTCATATGGTCATATATGCAAATGTTACATCCATTATCTTCATTTGTGGTTGAGTCTATAGCCTCACTTTCTTTAGCCATGTTTCTTGTTTGTTGATAAGTGTTCCTAGCTATTTCTTGGTTCTTTCTCCTCCTTTTGTTGTGATCACTTGATTTTCTTTGTGTCACTCTCCTTGATGGTTTCAACGCAATTTTTAACTTTCTCATTCATCAATTCCATTCATCTTATCTAACTTTACTTCAAGCTTAACAAGAGAATTTTGTATTGGCAAGGTTCATTGTAAAATCATCGCATTGAGAGCTGCCTCCTTTTCCTCATCATAGATATGAACCCTTTTCTTTTGAAGAGTTGGGTCCTAGTTGTTTTCCTCAAAATTCTCCCATTTGCATTGCTCTGCTTCTTTTGCCACATGCTCGATCAACTCTCGGATTGGATGGATTTATAGCTTGTATAATTGACTTAGAGCATACATCCCAAGGGTCTCCCTTTTTTCATTATGAAGCCCATCGATGATGTGGAAAAGTTTCCTTTCCTCAAAGAAATCATGGCCAGAACATCTATGTAGTAACAAATAGTATCTATCTAAGGCCACATCCAAGGGTTCATGATTTTCTTGCTTCCACTCTTGGATTTGTCTCATCAGGTTGGACACCTTGACATAGGTTTGGTATTTTTCATGAAAAGTTCCAACATTGTGGACCACCATTGGATTGAATTTGGTTTCAATGATTGATACCACACTTTGGCTCTATTGATTAATATCCTAGGAAAGAGCTTAAGCTTTTGCCACCTGTTTTCAATGTTGTATGAGGCATAGGAATCATGGAAGGCTTATAGATGATGTTGTGGATCCAAATTTTAGCCTCCTGAAAATTTAGGAATATTCTTTATATCAAGCCTAGGTAAGCGATTGTCCCTGTGATGCCTGTGAGGTATCTTAACTATCTCCATGATCTACATCAAGCTCTTAGTAGCCAACAAGGGTTTATCATCATCAGACATGCTATGATGAAAATTTCTATTCGTATTTTTTTTATTATGATGATCTTATCTATGCTCATTGTGATGTCTTTGATTTTACCCTTGGGTTCAAATTCTATCTTTATCCTTGTAGTGGAGCTTTATCTCTATACCTACGTTCATCTTTGTCAAAACTAGACATTGAAGAAGAAGAGGAAGTTGAGGAACTGGGAGAGTCACCATGGCTTCTATAGTTCTCCCCATGGTCCCTTGATTTATCTTGTCTAGGTTTAGAGGAGGTCCTTTTCCTTGAAGCCCTTCTTGATCTAGGACTTATTTCATCTCCTCTAGGATCATTTGCACCAGTTGTATGTAGTCTTTGAGTGTAGTAGGGTCTAAATGAGTATAGGAAACCCCTGCTTGAGGTTGTTCACTCCAATTTTCTTTAGTATAGAACCTATAATTTCTCCTATGTGAAGAAGACATGGTTTTACCTGATAATATGTGTGACTTAAAATATTAATATTTTTTTAAAAGATAGATTGGTAATACCTTTACAATGATCATGTATAATATAACTAATCTAGATAACTAGCACTATCCCTAGCAATGGTGCCAATGATGAGCAACGAGGTACCCCTATGTCCAACCATACAAATCACAAGCGTTCACACATGATCCAGTCAAATTCATGAATGAGACTAGTTGTGGCATGTAGATCACTATGCCTTGATTGCAGTTCGTTGTCTTCCCACTTGGACTAGTGGTAGCTTTGTTATGTATGGTTTAGTCCAGAGTAAGACATATGATTTTTATTATTTTATATTTTATTATTCTACAATTAACAATAGGTTGAAACTCAATTTATAATCGATTCAACTAATCTAATTCATGATCCAATCAAATTCCATGGGTGAGACTAGTTGTGGCATGTAGATCGCTATGCCTTGATTATAGTTTGTTGTCTTCCCACTTGGACTAGTTGTAGCTTTGTCATGTATGGTTTAGTCCATAGTGAGACATATGATTTTTATGATATTATATTTTATTATTCTACAATTAACAATAGGTTGAAACTCAATTTATAATCAATTCAACTAATATAATTGCTAATTAATAATCAACTACCCTAACATAAGTATATGATCCCACTTCCCGTGCACATCTTGAATACATATAACGTTGTTGGGTTATCAAACATTAAGCATTTCTAGGATTTCCATGAGTCATATGCATGCTTGAAGCAATTGTAATTATGTGCTTAATTAATTAACATGCATTAAAATGTAAATATTAACTAAGTACATGAAAAGTAAATTGCATGGAAAGTAAATCTAATCTAAGTCAAAGTGCTGCAATGAATAAGAAGCACTCTTGATCATATTGCCTTTCATGGAATATGTCCAGGTACATTGCCACTCAAATAAGACTCCATACAACTAACTTAGATCCATTCTATGGGCACTGATTGACTATTCTATAAGATTATGGAACAAAAATACAAGAGTTTAGCTACTCTATGGACAAAACTATGAAAAACTAATGCAAAACTATTGCCCAAATCATGGACCCAAGCACTATATTTATAGGCTAGCCCATACCCCCTGATATTGGATATCTGATAATGCATCTAGGGCCATGATATTGGGTATCTAATATTAGGGCTCTGATATCGAAGCTAGGAAAATCATGACTCATCACATGGGAATGATATATGAATAGATTTATAAATTTTTTAAGAACTACCTTTTGCCAATACTATTTCAACGCTAGCCCCTTTTGAATTACATGATCCATCAAAATATAATTTTCATTTTCTTTTACTTCAAATTGTTCTTTTCTCTAGGACTTGAACTTTTATGATTGAAGATGCTTCGATTTGAATATATTTGGTTTAGATGACCTTATTCTTTCCATATAAAGTAATATTCTTAATCATTAATGGTTTTCTGTATATGTATATTTGATTAGGCTCTCCTTTCCATGTTAGTCACATGTGTGAATAATCTATTGATATATATACAGAGAAATTTTTTCTCCAAGTTCGACTTAACATAAGGCTATATGAATTTGGGATATCAGCTACTTGGATGATTATTATACTTTTAATGCAAGTTTTAAAAGAAATTTAAAGTAAACATTTGGTAATTGTCCTACAGTTTTTCCTCTACTCTTATCTACTTGAAAAATATTTTTGTTGGATTGTTCTAGCAATAATTCTAACCTCTTATAGAGGAATAATGTCATGATAGTTGAAGTAGCTTTTGAATTGACTAAAAAACTATGTAGATAATTATCATTCAACTTCATTGTAAGAAGCAATGGAGAAGCTTCTTTGTCAAAAGTAGAGGGATATTTAGATTTTGCTAGTTTATCCTCATTACAAACATAACTTAATTCAAATTCTCCAACCTTCTTCTTGGTCTTGACCAGTTCTAAAACCTTCTTTTGCTGACTTTCGATTTGTAGTATATGATATATTCTAATGTTTGCTCTGATGTGCTTGAGGTCTTTTATTAAATCATATTTTGCATCACTATAAAAGCTTCATTTCCTAAACCATTTACTGAATGACTAGTTTTGAGGATTTTGGTCTATTTGTGCATTCTTTTCTTTTCTCTTTTCTTTCTCATTCAATTCAAACATCTTTCTTTTGATTGAAGGATCAAACATGACATTTGAAGGCCTAGAGGTAGTTAATTTTTGTTTTTCCCTTAGGTTGTATCTAGATCCATCATTGTTATTGCATTCCTCATCTAAAAATGAATCTTCTTCTAAACTTGACAACAAAGAAGTGTTACCTGATTCATTTTTAGATTATTTTCTAGTCTAATGAATACTAGATAACTCATTATTAGGCTCAATGTGGAGAATATCAGAAATGGATGTGTGGTTTTCATCTTCAGAATCTACTAATTTGGTATCCTGATGTTGATATTTTCTATGCTTCTTTTCTTCTTTTATCTTAACTTTAGTTAGCAGTTTTCTAATGTTAATACCTTATTGGACAATTCTTTCATTAACTTTCCATTCTTAGAACCTTCTTTAGAGTTTTCACTTTCTAGATCTTGTTCCTTGTTGATCATAGAAGGTAATGCTTTAAAATGAGCTAAATTTTGGATAGAGATTAATGATTTTTGTTTAGTTTTTAGTACGCTAATGATTTCATCATAGCTAAGTTTAGCTCTTTTTCTAACTAGATAGCTTCATTAAATAAATCATTTAGAGCTAGAAAATTTGAAACTCTTCTTCACTAGGTTAAAATGTTGGGATTAACAGCATTCAGATAGGTTTCCCTAAGAATTTCATCTAACAACCTATACTATTTTTGTAATAATCCACAAGTTTGTTGGAACTTAATGTTGAATTATCTAACTATTTCTTTAATCCCTTTCTTGGCCTGTACTAATTCATAGTATAGTTGGTGTTGATCTATCTATTTGTTGTGAGCTAAAAGTATATCCTTCATATTATCCTAGCTAGTGATGCTATTATTTGGCAAGTTAGAATACCAAATTTGAGCCATATCTTTAAAGTTTGCTACAAATAACCTACAAGCTTAATCTTGATGTTGAATGTTTATGTGAGCTAAGGATAATTTAAATAAGTGAACATATTATTCTACCAAATAAGCTTTCCTTGGAATGAAAGGATCAAGTAAATACTTATGAATCACCTTGGGGATATTGTTGTAATTTGGGAACCTCAATGGTGTGGCTCTTTCACAAGGATTTATTGGTGGTAGAATCTCCATATTTAAATTCTTTCTTATTGTTGAATGCTTAGTATTTCTTCATCTTGTCCTAAAGATTGGTAAACCAGATAGAAGAGGTGATCTTCTAGTCCTTCTAGTTTTAACTCTACTACTTTTCCTTGGCTAGAAAACCTTTTCTTGCTTTTCCTATGATAAATAATCAGTCTTATAATTAGAATACTTGTTTGGACTTATTAATTTCTCAAAGTTATCAAGTTGTTTACTCATGAACAAAGTAGTAACTAGTTCCTTGCCCTCCCTCTAGCACTAAAAAGAAATGTTGGTCCCTACTTTGAACCACCAATGTTGTCCTCTTCCTCATGATGAAAATCACAAGGATGAGATGTTCTTTCAAACTTGAGTTCAAGTGTTTGCTAGTCTTTGGAAACACTAAGGCCCAAATACCTCTCAATAGACTCAGTGGTTTTAGAGAAAACCATGTGTAAGGGTTATCATTCCATATAAACTTCATAATTTTGCATACTAAGTATTAAGTAGATAAAAGCACTTTTATTAGAAGATTTAGCCATCTTTACTTCATTTTTCAAGTGAGTAAAATATTCTTGAAATATCAAAGCTACTAAGTCTATCTAGTCCAAATTATACATTGTGTGTGCAAACTAGCCTTTCACCTAATGCTTAAGTGCAATTCCACAAAATCTATTACCACTCTTCCCCAGAGAGAAAGTTCCATAAGAAAAATAAAAAGAGAGCAAGATTCAATGGATTTTTGAAAAATTGTGTAGTAGAATCATGTAAAATCCTAAATATGGAAATGAGACATTATTAATATGAAGAAACACTTTGAAAACTAAAGCTATTTTGAATCAACCATCAATACCAAAAATTGTTAAATTCGTAGGCTCAAACAAGAAAATTTTACATAAGGCTTCTATTAATGTGTACAAATGGTTTGAAAAGAACTAAAGCTATTTTAAAGATAATCAATAAATGCTAACAATTTCTAAACACAAAGCTATGTAATAAATCTAACAATTCCAAGAATAAGATGCTAGGCATAATAGAGTCTTTACCACTAGATAAGAAACTAAGATCAAATATGAAAGTCAGAATACAATCACAGGATGAAAGTAAAATAGTTGGAACCCAATCTAAAGTTCGAATGCCATTGTACAAGAAATTGATCTTTGCTTTTGTAGTTTCTTCACTCTAATCTTCCCCCTTAGATCTTCTCAAATAAGCCTACTTTGTGCTCTTTATTATCATAAAATTCAAACTCCATATTCTACATGTTTGACTCATATGATTATTGCTATCGGTTAGTTATCTTTGTTATTTAATTATAGAGCCCTCCTATTACTAACTGTTGAACTAACCTTTCATGATCATAGAGAACTTTAAAGGCTTAATTGAAGAATCTAGATTAGCATTATCAAGCTTATTTAATAATTCTTTAAGTACTTTCTTCTCCTATAACTAATTTGATTAAGGAAACTATCAAACTCAGTGAAGAAACTTCTATGTTGGTTTGAATCCAAGCTTTTTGTTTAGTGATTTTGGCTATAATCCTAGTCAATTCAAATGAATCTATTTGTACTAGTATGTAATGATTTTCTATATTCTTTTCAATTTTCTCTTTTTGTTTTATAACTTGTTTTCCTCATAATGGCTTCATGCTTTAATGGTGGCTTTGTGTTCTTTGCTCTAAGTTTTATTTTTGGTGATATTTATAGCTTCTATTTTGTTTAGAATTTATGCTAGCTATAGTTGTAAAGCCTTTTTGACTTTGTTCATAGGGTCATTTTTGGTCTATTACATGAAGAAGCTAATGTGGTAGAATGATTATGAAGCTTCTTTGTAGAGCTAATGTTTCTTTCTATACACTATGCCCCATCTTGTTGAGCTGGATTAAAATGAAATGTGCATAGATGCAAAATGTAATCCTTTATGAGCCCAAAATGATCTCTAATATGTAAGAGTTAGTTACAAGTTTTCTCATAGGATGGAACTTTAGCGTTATAGGTTGGTGTTATTAGCCATCATTGCAGGGTGTTGACATGGTAGAGCTCTCAAATTGACTCTACGAGCTAACGTGGTATGGCTCATGTGGCAAGGCTTGTGTGATAAGGCTCACTTGTAGATGATAAATCTTACTCTTTGAATTGGTTCTACAAGTTGACATAATAGGAGCTAAAGTGGTAGAACCATCTTATAGAGCTAATTCTTGGTTCTACAAGCTATTGTGGCTTGATGCTGATGTGTCAGGGCACACTGAACTCTACTGACATGACATATAAAGCTTTTCATTTCTTGCAAGTGCACAAATCCTCATCTAGATGATGATGTGGGAGGTGCTAAGATGATACTCTATTGACATGGTAGATGAATCATGTTTGGTCTAGATAAGAAGATGAGGCTCATCTATTTGGTGACATGTTAGAGCATGTTGGTTTCTACTAATGTGGCAAATAAGGCTTTTCATTTTTCATGAACTTGTAAATCTTCATCTAGATGCCAACATGGACAGACTAATTTTGTAACCCCAAAGCATTTATGTTTTTGTTGAAAGGATTTAACATGGCAGAAGCAATTATGAGTTTATTCATAGAATGAAAGTTTAACTTTATTAGTGAGCTTCATGAATTGACATGATATAACTTAAAATGAACTAGTTTATGGAGTTGTTATTTTTAATTTGATGAACCTCTTCTATAAGCTGATGTGGCCTAATAATGATGTTGCTTGTAAAGTCTCCTTTAGATCTTCCTTAGAGAACCATTTCAAGCTTGTGCTACTTAGTGAGCTAATGTGGTAGAGAAGATTTTCAAAGTTGAGGTGGCTTGTAAAAGTGATTGTAGAATCTCTTTTTAATTCTACGAACCTACTCTACAAGCTGACATGGTAGAATGGTAAAGTAAGGTTATTTGTATAGCTAGATTTTGGTCCTTTGAGTTATTTTTTAGAAGTTGCTAACATGGTAGAGCTCTTTCATAGAACCAAATTCTAATCCTATGAACTACCTCTATAAGCTAAGTAGGCTTGATGCTAAAATGGAAGAGCTAATTTATAAAGTAACTTTTTAGTTCTACAAATGTTCCTTCAAGCCAACATGACATAGCCAAAAAGTGAGCTTAATTGTAGAGCTAAATTTTGGCTTCATGTACTACCTCTACAAGTTGAAATGACAAGAAACTAATGTGGTAAAGCTCCTTTGTAGTACCATTTTTGATCTTATTAAACTAGCTCTATGAGTTGATGTGACATGGCTAATGTGGTAGAACCATTTTGTAAAGTTCCTTTTAAGCTCTATGGATCCTTTATAATGAGGTAAAGCTAACATGATAGATTTTCTCCATGCTATTCTTGTAGAGTTGATGTGGTAGAGCTCATCTATAGAATGAAAACATGGTTCTAAAAACTAGCTCTTTGTCAAGAATCTAATGTAGTAATACTAATGTGGAAAACAAAATGTCGATGACTAGGTTTTATGTACTTGCTGACATGGTAGTGCTGACATGTTTGAGCCATTTCATAGAGCCAATATTCAACTCTAAAAATCTCATCTACAAGCTAAGGTGGTATTAGGCTGATGTGGTAGAGATATTTTGTAGAAACACTTTTTAACTCTATGAGCCTCCTCTACAAACTGACATGACAAGTTGTGATGAGCTTGTCTAACATGATAGAGCTTTTTCATAGAATTTTTTTTTCACATCTATGGACATAAGCTAATTTTAGAGCTTACATGGTGGAGTGACTTTTTAGAACTACTTTTAAGCCTCATGAAAGTTGATGTGATAGAACATATTTGTAGAGCTGATGTGGCTCATAGAATATTTTTGGAGAAGCAATTTTTGGTTTTATGAACATGAGCTAAGTTGATAAAGCTTACATGGTAGAGCTCCTTTGTAGAACCATTTTTTAAATTTATGAGCTAACATGGTAGGGTGCAATAAGCTTGTTTGTAGAGATGAAATCTACCCCTACAAGTAACATCCCTTGAGTTGACATGGCAAGGTTAACTCTCTAATGTTGATGTGACATTTATAGCTTCTTCGTAAAACCATTTTTTACCTCTACGAATAAAAGCCAACTCTAGAGCGTACATGGTAGAGAGACTTTACAGAGTGGACATGGTAGAATCACCTTGCAAGGCCATTTTTTCATTGTAAAAATTAGCAACTATGTGAATGGTGAAAGAACTTCCCATGAGCTAACATCATAGAGAAGATTTGATGGAAGTACTTCTTTGGCTCTACAAACTCTTGCCATAAACTAAAGTTGATGTGGCAAAGCCATTAAGTGTTCTCTCAAATAGAGCCATTTTTCAACCTTGTGATCTTCCTACTTTAGCAAAGCTAATTTGGTAGAGCCATTTTTCATGATCTTCATGGGATTTATTTTCTTCTATATGAGCTGATGTGTAAACATACTTTAACAAACCATTTTTGAATTTAGATTGAGTACCTTTTCTTGAAATGAGGATATTCCTTAGTACTTAACTATTTATTTTAATGCTAGTCCTCCCTTGGGATAAAATTGGCTCTTAAGCTTTATGTATAATTTTTAGGAACATGAACAAAAGAAGCATCTACATAGAATATAGTTATATGCAATAAATCTTAGCTCAATTCCATTTCATGGATATATCACATAGAGAAATCAGCCTGATAACTCAATTTTGGTGCTATTTCATAAGCTCTACTATCTTGCAAATACTTGAAAATCATATCTGCACTATACATTGGTCCAATTTATAGGCCCTTGACTTCATTCTCCAAGCTTAAATTCTGAAGCCATGTTTACCAATAATTCAAGCTTAAATCTTTGAAATGAAAACCCAAAATCATGATTGGGGCCTAACTTACAAGCCCTAAATCATTTCTAAAATACAGAGCCCCCTTTTATGAAAAATTTGAGCTCATAAAAACCATCAAAAACTCAAGTCTTATGTCCTACTCCATTTATGACTAAAATGTGATAACATCTTCTTGCATAATTAAAAAATATTTAATATCAATATGTTTGGATTTCTTGTGAAGCACATGCTTCCTAGAAAGCATAATGATTGCTTGATTATCATATTAGTGGGAATTCTCCCATCGAATTCTAATTTACAAAATAATTTTTAATCATAAAACATGTTGGTGAAACTCAACCATCACTATAAATTTAGCCTGATATATTGAAAAACTTATGAAACTTTATTTCTTGGATTTCCAATAGATAGGATTAGGTTCATCAAATATTAGAGAATCTTATTTAGACTTTTTTTCATATTAGTCACATTAATAATTAGCATTTATAAATGAATAAAAGTTTTCATATATTTTTTCCAAATTTAAGTTCATAATTAAAAGGTGCTTTTACATATCTTAGAACATGTTTTAGAGGATTCATGTGTGTTTCTCTTGGGTCATGGATAAATATTAATAAGAATGATGTTACAAAATTTGAATTAGATTTGATGTGATAATGAAAATTTAAAAATCTAAGTATAACTTTGTACTTGGTTGCATAAACTAAAAAATTTTGATATTTCCTTGTGAGTTCGAAGTTTTGATGAAGTGAAGACAATTATGCCTTTTCTTAAACCATGTCCTATATTTCTAAAATTGATTTTTTGTACTTTGTTTGGTGAATTCTCAACCTTCAATTTGTTCAACTTGAATTCAAAAAAATAATAATAATTGAGCTATCCTAAATTCTTCATCTGAAATTCATTTTGCGTATCATTTTGAACTTCAAAATGAATTTTTTAAATGTGGATATGAAGATAATGTTATCTTCATAAGAATAAAAATCTTGATAAAATATGAACCAACATGTTTATATTAAAGAATGGGCTTAAATAAGAAAAATCTTAATTCTAGTAGCTTGCTAACATGGAAGAATCGAGTATCATACTAAATATAATCTAGGGTTTTGAAAAAATAATGATGTTGACACATCTTCAGTAATCATTATAGCGTACTTAGTAAACTATGGTTCTTAATAATCACTATTCATTAGCATCATTTGTTCTTGAATTTAGGGATTCAACTTGTCTATTGAAGAGTCAAAGTAGGTGAAGTATGCATTGGCTAAAGGGATTGTACGAGGAATGGATGGAAACATCTTATTCAAAGCAAGGCTCTTATCTAAAGGCTCTTCTAATGTTCTATATTTTAAGAATTAATGAACACCACTTCCAAATTTTGCAATGAAATCTTAATAGAGGATGAATAATACTAGGTTGGGACTACTATAAGTTAGGAATAGCTTGTACTTTAAACGTTTTTCAATTTGATTAATAAAGTGAGATAATAGATAAAGTTTAATATTTGGGAATGTTAGTGATGAGCCATGATATTAGGATCATGATATCACATCTGGAATATCGGAGCCTTCCAAGTGATATCAGACATCCAATATCAGGGCTTGTTTTGTCACCTATAAATAAGAGGCAGGCACACTTGGTAATTTAGTCTTAGTCCCTTACCCAAACTCTTGCCTTTTTCCCTTCTCAGATTTAGAATTATTTTTGAGTGCCCGCAGTAGGAGTCATAAAGCAAACAGATCTTTATTTGAGCATTGTGTACCTGAGCACACCTTGTGGGTGGAAATAAAGACTAACTTTGTGATAAACCTTGTAGCATTTAGAATCACTTATTTAATGTTATTTATAATTATTTAATGCTTTCCTTAGTTAATTAATGTTCTCTCCCTCTCTCTCTCTCTCTCTCTCTCTCGTTAACTCCCCCAAGTAAGCACACTCAATATGACCACTTTGAGCATGTGTGGAACACTTGGTAACCCATGAATAATTAGCGTTTGGTAATCCCAGTAGTGTTGCATTGGTTTAAGATGTGTAAGACAAGTGGGAATGGATGCTGGTGTAGGACTAGTTAGAACATAGTAGATTAGTTAAATTGAATTAGTTACTTAATTAGTTCACTTTTCCCTTTGTAGCAGCAGGACATGAACATAAAAATATATATAAAAATCATATACCTCAAGTTTACTTAATCATACAATTGTGCCATACAAGTAAGCTTGGGAAGATAATGATTGACTAACCGATCCTTATTCTGTAAAGGCGCATAAGCACTTAGTCCTTGGAATTTGACTGGATCATGCAAGGATGCTTGTATTTGTATGGTTGAGATAGAGATATCTCACCGCTTATCATTGGCACTATTGCCAGGGACTTTGTTATTTGTACGCTAGTTAGAACTTAGGAAATATTTCCATTGTTGGAGCNATTATATACCAAACTTTATCTTTATCCTCCACTCGGATGGACAACTGCATTGGTGTGATTTAGAAGGTAACATAGTGTTACCTCTTGATCACTTAGTCTCGGGCATGCTCCTTCGTGCTCTCACATGAATTGGTATGCAACACTTACAGGCAGAGTACATTGTGCATGATCAGGACTCGAGAGAGTATCGACCCATGGAGGCACAACGTCAAAGGGATCTACAACAAGAGAGATGTTATGAATCCATGAAGGGGAAGTTGTCTCAGAATGTCCCGTATGTCATAGGTGAAATTGAGGGTGGTGAACCTGCCCCAAGGAGTCTCCCACACAATGATGCTCCTCCCGTTGACTTTGGTCAAGGGGTTGTGTATCAGAATCTTCACTCAACTATCTATAACCTAGATTCTGGTACCGATGGACACAAAGGATTTGAAAAAGGAACACGAACACATGACAAGGATGGACATTCTAATCATAACCATGATCAAGGCCACAATCACTGAAGAGAAGGAAGTAGGCACCATCATGATAATGGTCCTCCTTCTTCTTCACCTTCATCATCTCTTTCATCCTCTCCTTTAGGATCTCGATACAGTCACAAGGAAAAAGACCCTGAGGATAATGGTAAGTGAAACAGGAATCATAGACAAAGCAACTAAGAAAGGGGATGAGGGCATTCTAGAGAAACTCATCATGAAAGAAGGGAGAGTAGGAAACAACATAGGCATCATAGATTCCATAGACAATATGATCATGATGAACCCTTACTTGCTACCTAAAGTATGTTAGATATAACTGAGGCTATTAGAATCCTAACAAGGCACCAAAAAGATAGTAGAATTAAAAGATTGGACATGAACAATATTCCATGATTTGAAGGGGGATACAATGTTGATCCTCAAAATTATTTGCAAGCATTTCATGATGCATGTGCCTTGCAAAACATAAAAAATTAATAGCAAAAACTCAATTTGTTTTCATAAACACTGATCAAGGAAGGGGAAAGCTAGTACTAGTTGTTAGAACCAGAGTCCATTCACCGATGGAGTACCATGTTAGAATTGTTCAACAATAAGTATCAAATGTACTCCAAAGTGTCTAACTTGTAAAAGCAAATCCAAGGATGGAAACAAGGAGGACACGAACCCTTAGATGCTACCATGGGCCAATATTATGCACTATTACATTGTTGCCCAGGACATGGTTACTCGCAAAGGGAACAACTATGCCATCTTGTAGATGGGCTTAGGCACGAAACGTGAAGAACCCTTGGGACTTATGCCCAAGGAAGGCTATTTGAGCTTAGGGCCCATCAAGTACAAATATTATTGGAGCAAGTTGCTAAAGAGGAAGGTGAGTTAAGAAAAAGAGAGAGTGTAGAAGAATATAACAGAGATCCTTCCCTCTGAAAGGAGGGAGTTAGATTTTGTGAGGATGAAGAAGAGTCACCACTTGAAGAGATGGTGAATAGGAAAATCCTACCCATTCAAAAACTTGCATCAAATGTATTGAAAAAGGTGGACCAAATGTGGGACTCCCTAGATAATAGATTTTAAATAGTTCTCAAAAGAGTAGAGGAGTCTAGAGAGGAAGGTAGTGATCGAGAAAGAAGAAAAAAGAGAGAAGCTGAATATGCATGTAACAAAGGTAAGGGTAAAGTTGCCTTCATCAAAGAGGTTGTGGATTTAGGTACAGACAATGATGGTGGGTCTGAGATATGCCAATATGACCATCTAACAGATGTTGCCTTGTAATCTCACATCTACAAAAGTCTGGAGTATATGCACTCAACCCATGATTAAATAGAAGGCAAACACCCCAAAGGTTACCTTATCCCCAATGTAACCCAAGGTAGTTCCACCAACCCTTAATGTATTATCCAAGTGGAACTCCACCACAACCAAATGAGTAGTATCAATAGTGGTAGCACCCAAAATCATGGGGAATGCCACCACCATGTCAACAATACCCTTACCGTCAATCTAACCCATATGGATACTACATGCAACAACCAATCTTTCCACATGACTCTACTAGTCACGTTACTCCCTAACCTCACTACCAAGCCCATGAGTATTATAGAACTCCTTCCCCTAGGGGTGATGTTCCATAAACATACTATCCTTCTCATCTAACTGCATCTCTTCCATCCTTAACTCCATTACCACCTGCTCCAGCCATGTAGGGTGAGCTCCCTGCCTAGCCACAACAACATAACGCTACAAGGGCTGTTAATCCTCACCTTACTATTGGTTTGATAACTATATAAAGAAGAGACCTTTTCTTAGGACTGATAGTCCAACCAAGTTCTTACAGTCACAAGCAGCTAACTCTCCAAAGGCCTCACCATCATCCAAAACCTCAAAACTCCCTTCAAACCAAAGGCCACATTCAATGCACATGGTCATGTTAACGCATGCCATTATTGATTAGATTAAGGCTGATCATCTTTCTAGGAAATTCTCCAATCCTAGTAGTCCTCTTATATATTTACAAATCACTGGGAATGAACCTTGAAAGGCTGTTTTGGATTTAGGTTCTGGTGTCAACTTAATCTCTCAAGAAATGTACAAAGCCTGGAACCTACCTCCACTAAAAAAGAGTAACATTCATTTAGAGCTAGCCAACCAGTCCATCATTGTCCCATTAGGAATAGTGGAGGACATTGTTATGACTATTTGTGGATGATCGTATCTAGCGAACTTCCTAGTGATTCAAGTCAACAACTGTAAGGGGGACTTTCCTATCATAATGGGAAGAGCATAGCTAAGAAAAATTGATGCATGCCTAGGAATACATGATCTTTCCCTAGAGATATCAAAGGAAAATATGTTTGGAAAGATTGAGAAGAAGAAAGTTCCATGCATTGCATATAGTGACACAGGGTGTAATTGCGTGCAGAAGTCCTAGTTCATACAATGTGTAACATTGCCTGCATGCAACTAGTGTGCACAAGTAACTAACATAGAAAGGTGCCTATATGTGGCAGCCACAAGATAGGAAGGCATCGAGTGGCTGATAGCTGACCAAGATAGCAACTCAATTATATGCATGGAACCAATTGAGGGTTTGACTTGCACTTACATAGATAGCATAGACACATTAGAGCAAGTTCATTGCCAACTTTCAAGTCTTGACATTGAAAATATCAACTGGGGGAAGTTGGAAATCCCTAACAACTTTAAGAAAGAGTCTCTGGAGTTAAAACCATGGTCCACTAGTATGGAGTACACATTCCTCAAAAATGGAAAATCAGTAATTATTAATGCTAAGCTTGCTCCTCAACAAAAAGAGAGGCTACTAAAAATGGTGAAAAAATGGCCAAAAGCCTTTGGTTGGTCATATTCTGAATTAATTGGAATAGACCCTAGGATATGCCAATATAGAATTTACACTGATCCCTCGATGACAACTATAGAGGTGATTGAACCCAGAACTTAAGAAAGTGGTTAAGGAGGAAATTGAATAGCTTCTAAAAGCTAGGTTCATCTACCCATTGCTAATAGTGAATGGGTTAGTCCATTAGTTATTGTATCCAAAAAGGGAGGTAAATGGAGGGTGTGTATAGACTTTAGGCTACTAAACATGGAAACATTCAAAGACCACTTTCCATTGCCATTCATTGACCAAGTCTTAGACACCATTGCAGGGCATCGCTACTATAGTTTTTTGGATGGGTATAGTGGATACAACCAAATCCAAATAGCACCAAAAGACTAAGCCAAGACCACATTCACAAGTCCTTGGGGGACATTTGCATACAAACAGATGTTGTTTGGCTTGTGCAATGCTATTGCAATGTTTCAACGTTTGGTTCTAAGTATCTTTTAGCAAAAAATAGGGAATGGTATAGAAGTCTTCATGGATGATTTCTCCACCTATGGAGTGAACTTTGATTAAGCATTGGACTAATTAGAGTAAGTACTAAAATGATGTGTTGAAACCAATTTAAGGCTCAACTGGAAAAAAAGCCATTTAATGGTCTAAGAAGGTGTAGTATCAGGGAATAAGATTTCACAAACAGGGATAGAGGTAGACTCTGAAAAGATTAAAGTCATCCAAGGAATCATGTGCCAACCTAAAACTATAAAAGACATCTGATCATTCCTTGGACATACTAGCTATTATAGAAGATTCATAGAGAACTTTTCAAGGGTTGCAAAACCATTGGTTGAACTAACGAAAAAGGATGTACCTTTCGAATGGACCAGAGAATGTGAGTTAGCTTTTCAAAATTTAAAATAGAAGCTTGTAGAAACACCTATTCTACAAGCTCCTGACTAGTCTAGACGATTCCATATAATGACTAATGTGTCCAAATTTTCTTTAGGAGTCGTACTTACATAGTTAGATGACCAAAAATGACCCTATTACATTCATTGTGCAAGTCGAAGTATTGTTAGTGCACAACTTAACTACACCACAATAGAAAAGGAATTAATGGCTATGGTGTTTGCACTAGATAAGTTCAGGCACTAAGTATTGGGCTATAAGGTATTTGTACATACAGACCATAGTGCAATTTGGTTCCTACTAAATAAACCAACAGTGAGCCCTCACATCATATGATGGCTCGTAATCTTACAAGAGTTCGATCTTATGATGATAGATCGTAAAGGCATCAAGAACATTATTGCTGATCATTTATCTTGATTAAGATGGGACAACAAAGAGGATGAATATCCACTTTCTGATCACTTTCCTGATGAATTCCTCTTTGTAGGTGTAGTAAATAACCAATTAACCATGGGAATAAATTGGTATAGTAGCATTTTTGCCTATCTCCTTACACAAGAAACACCACAAGAGTTAGATGCTAAAAAGAAACAGTAGCTTCACCGAGCCAAATATTTCATGGAAATCAATGGATACCTTTATCAGGTATGTCTTAATGGCTTGGTTTAATGGTGTGTTCCCGATGTAGATCAATTATGAGTTCTCCATGACACTCATGAGGGTCCTTGTGGGGGTCATTATGTTGGGAGATGAATAGCCATTAAAATCTTGCTTGTATGATATTACTGGCCTACACTGTTCTAGGATGCTCATCATTTCATCCAATCTTGTAAGCACTACCAATGTGATGGGGGAATGACTGCTAGGATGGAGGATCCACAATGATGGATTCAACCTTTAGAACCCTTTGACATATGGGGAATTGATTTTATGGGGCCTATTAAACCAATGTCCAATGGAAAAGCTTACATTGTCGTTGCCATTGACTACTTTTTAAAATGGGTAGAAGTAGTTGCTATTATGGATTGTACATCGTCTACCGCTACACGATTTGTTTAACAACAAATTGTTAATAGGTTTGGTGTGCCTCGTGCACTTATTTCAGATAATGGTACACATTTTACAAGTGAAACTTTTTGAAAGTTGATGCAATGCTTAGGAATTGAACACAAACTAACTACACCATACCACCCTCAAGCGAATGGTCAAGCCGAAGTAACCAATAGGGAGATTACAAAAATATTGACAAGAACCATTAACAAATATAGGCAAGATTGGAGCACCAAATTGAATGATGCTCTTTGGGCATACAGCTCCACATGGAAACTCCCTATAGGCTACTCTCCCTTTGAGTTAGTGTACAGAAAACTCCCAACACTTCCTATTCAAGCAGAACTTCATACACTATCTACGACATGTGATCTCAACCTTGACCTTAATCTAGCGCAAAAAGAACGATTAATGAACCTTAACCTACTAGATGAGAATCGATTAGTCACCTTTTCATCTAATGAATTGCACAAGGCTTTTAATAAATGATTTCATAACCTAAAAATTAGAAAATTTAAGTACCAACCGAGAGATAAGGTTCTTTATTAGAACCCCACACACGTGCCACAATGCACTAAATTTCAAACGTCGTGGGAAGGACCTTATATTATTCATGCAACTTTTCTTTCAAGAGCCATGATGATTTACAAACCTGATAGCCTAGATAAGAAATTATTGGTTAACATCCAAAAAACCAAACCTTTCCATGAACCTAAAATAGCCAATACCAATACTACCTTTGTTGGTAGACAACCTTGCTCACTATTTCGAATCTCCTCCCTCTAACTCAGTCATGGGGAAGAGGGCCACCAATGCTAATAATTCTTAGCCCTCAGTTCCTTTTGTATTTTTTTTACACATTTTTGTTCTACACATTTTTTTTTGTTTCACATATTTTTTCATATTTACTTATTTTTTGTTTTACACCATCATTATCATTTTTACTATTTCTTTGTTTGTTTGATTTACTTTCATTCGTCATACAATAAGTGCTCATGATGGTGGATTGTCCTATAATGGTGTTGATTGTTAATGTTTGGTTTTTACCTTTGATTTTCAATGTTGATACTAAGATATGGTTTCTTTTGATAAAACAAGCAATGGGTCCATGTCATCCATTCATTCATTCAATTCTATGGTTCCCCTTTGTTTGGAAGTGTACTATCCCTTTTTTCTAAGAAAAACTTAGTAATGAATTGGTGGCTTAGTACTTTTTGAATCAAGGAAAGATTCAAATGGATTGAAAAGGGTGCGACTTCAAGGGGATTCAACGCATTTGTGCTAACTATTCTCTTGGGTACTTGGATGCTTTTCATGACTCTTCTCCCATTTTTCTATTGATCAAATATCAGGAAGTTGAATGAATCTAAATAAGTATTTGCATGGTGTGGTTCTCATGCAAAAAAATAGAAGAAGAAGAAAAAGTGGGAATTCAAAGCACACCCCTTAGACATAATAAGAAACATGGGCTGCAAACACTAGCTATGGCACTAGAAAAACATGTTACCCATGCCTGAAGGTTCCTTATAACTAAGGCCCTTTCTTGCTTCATACTTCCCTATATTTCTCTCCTTGGAATGGAGAGTGGTGACTTGATGGATGCATTCTTGTTGCTTCATGAGGATGGGCTAGTCAAATGTATTGATGCGAGGTCACTAGATGTGCTTGGTGAGTCTAGACTTGGGATGAATTTTATTCAATCCCCTTAACCACATAATATGAAAGGAACTTTACACAACCTTGCTCTTGGGATTTCATTCCATTTCCTCCTCTCCTTCCATATTTCTTCCCATATTCCACCTCATTGCTAGTTTTATGATTAGTCTATATCTTGGTTGATGCATTGTTATTCTTCAGTAAATTGTTGTGGGTAAGTTCTTAACCATTGTTTCCATGTGTCATTCCAAGAGCCTACGGACTCTTTGGTTTGCAGGTCTATTAGGGAATACAAGGCATGAGCCTACTTTGGGAAGGACCCACTAATATTCCTTTTTGGTGCAATTGTTAAGTTCTTTTCCTTAAACATTCTTTGCAATCAACCATTTCTTGTGTCAACCCCATCCATGACATCCATTTTATTAACTTTTCCGTTGTTATTTTCCTCATCTTCATTGTTCCTTCAATTTTTCCACCCTATAGCTAGGATTGCTCTTAGTTATGGGGTCCCTATCACAAATTTTTTCATTCAATTACCTATCTCACCCCTACACCTTGGGTAGTTATCAATTAAAAACCTCTAACCTAGTATCTGCCATACCCACAACCTAGCCAATGTGCTTATATTGAGGCAAGGCATCAAGTGCATTATGGCTTATCTATCCTTGTTAATTCATGACTGTGTTGTGTGTGTAGATGGTGATTACACAAACAATAGACTGGGATAGGATGAAGCACTTAGGTTGGACTAGAGCTGGACCATTTATGCAAGGAACAAGTTTGGTAATGGGGCTATGGATGAACAATGGAATACACATTCCTGACATTGGTAGCAATGCACCTCATTTTCTTTTCTCTCTCTCTTTCTCTTCAAGCTGTCAAATGAGGGTCTGGATGTTATCTATGTACAATGTTCACCACAATGGGTGTGAACACCAATGTTATAATATGTTTATCAATATGTTCACCAAGCACTTTGAGTTTGTTATTCCTTGTTGTTGTCAATTCTCATTCAGTCAATAATCCCATACCTTCCTAATATTTTGTAAGGAACTTGAGGAATCATGGGGGTATGCTGAGCCATGATATCGAGACCATGATATCGCATCTATGATATTAGGTATGCGATATTGAAGTCTTCCAAGTGATATCAGACATTTGATATCGGGGCCTATCTTGTCACCTATAAATAAGAGGTGGGTGCACTTGGTTCAGCAGTAGTTAGTTAATTTAGTCTTAGTCCCTTACCCAAACTCTTGCCTTTTTCCCTTCTCAGAGTTAGAATTATTTTTGAGTGCCCATAGTAGGAGTCATAAAGTGAATGGATCTTTATTTGAGCATTGTGTACCTAAGGACACCTTATGGCTGGAAATAAAGATGAACTTTGTGATAAACCTGGTAGCATTCAAAATTGCTTGTTTAATGTTATTTATAGTTATTTAATGCTTTCCTTAATTAATTAGTGTTCTCTCTCTCTCTCTCTCTCTCTCCTTGTTAANGTTTACTTAACCATACAATCGTGCCATACAAGTAAGCTTGGGAAGACAATGATTGACTAACCCATCCTTGTTCTATAAAGGCGCATAAGCACTTAGTCCTTGGAATTCGACAGGATTATGCGTGGACGCTCATATTCATATGGTTGAGTATAGGGATACCTCACTACTCATCAGTTAGGTTGATGATCAAATGTATGTTGATTATACATACATAACTTCTTGATTATTGCATTTTAAGTACCAATGCCAAGACTATATAGCTTCCCTAGAATCATGATTTCTCTATCTTCCCCATGACTTACAGCTATGGAATTCTCATGGTAGGGCTTTGTGTAGAGAGAAGAAATTAGCATTTTAATATTGTAATTTTACAAGAATGTGTGAGTATCAGTATTCATGCAAGTTCAAGGTCCAATGTAGACATAGTGGTTATTGTCTTTCATTGACTAGGGACCTTGCAAGCACATTGTATGTTGTGATATTCAACTATATTTTGGAGTTCTCTATTAACTCATTCCTTCTTATGGATATCATACACAAAGTTATAATTTTTAAAGATGATTTATATTTACAAAATGATCTAGTTATTGGCTACATTGGTATAAATCTTTCTTGTATTTTTGGTTTGGCAACAAATTTTGCAATTGTTGATATTTTGGATTAGCAATAGTTTGGCTACATTTTCTAGACTCTTAATGACTTTTATGCCCCCTTCAAACATTAAATTTGGTAGTATAGCTAATGATCAACTAGGGGTTAGTGGTATACATGCATTTACAAGTATAACTTAATTACGTTATCCTAAGACTTGAACTAATAAAAAACAATTAGATTTGTTATTTCTAACCATTGGATTATTAGATATGGTTAGTTAATCTAGGTTATAGCTTACTTAGGTGCATTTTAAATTTCAACCTAATTATTTACTTTTTAAATAATCAATCTAATCTTACGATTTGGATTAAAGAGGTTGAAAATTTTTAGTAACAACTATTTACATGTTAAAAGCGAACATTGGATGTCCAAGTTATCCTAAATTTAGCTTTTGAAACTACTGAAGCATAGTTTAAGGAAGAGGATTAAAAACTAATTTTTTGAGTTGTGTATAATGAATCTAATCCCTCCATTACATTTGAGATATTTAATTCTATTGAAAATGACTATTTTTTTTTGAGAAAGACTTTCAAAATCAAAAGTTACGAACTTCCAAAGTTTAAAATTTGGAGATAAATCTTAAGACTTCTCGAGAGCTTTTCAAGAGGCCACCCATCCCAGTTCTACTCTAGAATGAGTGTGCATAATTAGAAATTTTTTATCCTAGTTCTCATTGATAATGCTATTTAGATCAATTGATCAATTTTGACAGAAAACTCATATTTTAATTTTCCTCTTGAGATCCTTAATTCAAACTTTAAAATTTTTTTCGCATTTCTGGTAAAGATTTATAGTGTCTATGGGCCTTGATTTGTTATAGACTTGCAAAGTTCATGGTATCCAAAGATACTATGATCCATATTGCTATAAATACTAGAAAATTATTTTAGAACTAGAGGTTTCAAGGGCATTCATAGTGATTCAAGTGGGTGCTATTGATGTAGGTAGGCGTTGGTAGTAGAGGCAACAAGTGTTGGTAGGTAGTAGTAATAGGGCACAAGGATGTAGGTATAGATAACATTAGCAAAGAGTGCTGGTGATGGTGATGAGTGTATTTAAATATTTGGACTAGATGGGCATGATAGCATGAGAAAAAAAAGAAAGACATAGATGAAGTGCATCAAATTTTTTTTTCTAGCTATATGATGAGGTAGAGAATTACAAATAATATTGATGGAGAGTGTAGGATATGTGGCACGCAACTTGCATGCTATAGCATGTGGCATAGCATAATTATGTAGGTAGGCCTCATGGCCTAGCCATGATGTAGCATAATATAACTATGTAAAACAATGAGGCACTAGCTATGATGTAGCATGACCAATCTAGCACAATCCTATGATAATGTAGGATTGTGAAATAGGGAGGAAATGTCAAGCATGATCAGCAAGGTGACATAAATATGGTATGCATTGATAGATGGGAAGATGCATAAATGAAAGTGTTCATTGCCTTGGTGGCCTTAGGTAACTTAGACTAGTAGTGTTGGATAGCCTTGGGTGATGTGATTGAAGAAAGGGCTCACATAGCTATGTGTTGGCCAATGAAACCATTTAAAAATTATTATTTGTTTAACTTTAAAATTTTAAATATTATATTTTTATATTTAATGTAATATAATTAAAATAGAATCAAATGGTTTGCTTTGGTGGCTAGCAAGAGAGATGTTAAGACTTTTACTTTCAACTTGGAGATTATAGATTTGCCTCCAAGTCTTAAGATTTTTAAAATTAAATCAAGTTTAGACTTTGTAAAAAATTTTAAATTTTAATTTTATTAAGGTATAATTTTCAAAAAATTTTAAGCATCGATATCATCAAAATTGTAAGTCCAATTGGAATGAAATTAGTACCATTAGAATCATCTCGACGAATGCCACATATTGGATGTTATTTTGATGCATAAAAACTAAGTTGAATTTTCATGATTTTGAAAGATTAAAATGATCTATTCTTATGAAATGGAAATTATTAAGGTGATCCACTAGTAAATTTAGGATTCATAAGAGATTCATTTCCATTAGAATGTAATGACAAACTTGGAAAATGGGATAAGAATTATCAAGCTTTGTTTAGCTATCTTTAAGAAGAAGCTATGGGGAAAAAGATCTTGTTACTATCTAAAAAGTGTTGATTCCATAACAACTTCTTACTAATCAACCTTACTAGCTAAATAAGGGTAATGGATCTTATGGGTAGCTTAAATTTATTATGTTCTTAGTTGATTGGAATTTAGATAAGGGATGTAACATCAGGATTTTAGGATTTATATGTTCTATAGGTAACCAAAACTTATCAAGAAAATAAAAATAATTATTTTATTAATTATTGGTATTTTTTAAATCTTATACAACTAAAAAAATATTTATCATCATCAAGAGAGGGTTAAGAATTACCTAGACTAATGTTACCCTTGTTAAAGTGTAGTTGGATCTCATCATAGTTTGGTTATTGATAATCTTGGAATTTGATGAAACAATATTTTTTTGGTATGATTCATCTTAACATGATGGACATTTAATAATGATCCATGGTTTATCATGGCTAATGGTTCATCATTGAATTATAGTTGATCTTTGATTCTACTTGACCCTAGGTCATGATTTTCTTTAATATCAATTATGACATTTCATTTTTAGATGTCATGACAAGAATTAAATATACATAAATGTAGCAAGAAAATAAAGAAGAAAATGAAAAGAAAGATTTATTAATGTGGAAATATTGTATCTGGATAATAATCTAAGGATTTCTTGGGGTTATCTTCCTCCAAAACCTACTCCTTAGAGACAATCTAACATTGCCATTACAATTAGATCTATACTTAACCAAAAGGAATGACCAGTCACTTTCCTATCCTCCTTGACCTAGCACCCATTAGTCATGTTTTCTAGATCATCAACTCCAAACTAATACAACTTCTAATTTCCAAGTATAAATAACTTAGGTCAAATCCTAAAAGGTTACCTTAAGAGACATGGCCATTATTACAACATGCTCTTTTGCATCTTATTATAATAATTACATTATTTGTTATAAACTATTTCCATATTTTTTATAGAATGGATTCATTTGGAAATGGGAATGTGACAACTTAATCCTTGCTAGAAGATATTTTATATATAATACTAGATGATGTATGCTATGCATGTGTTAACATTTGCTTATAGGTTGAAGTGCACTTGTCTACTCCTTCACCATGAACTCTTTTTCTTGGATGATTTAAAGATTATGTCAAGGTTTCTCATGTAGTTTTATATTGATCCCATCTTTTATTTGTATGTTTTGATAGCCTATTTACATTTTTTTTCTTTAGATTGATACTTGATATAACACATTTGATTTATGGTTATGCAATAGATAGATTTTGTATTTGCTCATTATTTTTAGATAAATATCATATGTTAGATATAATATGTATTCCTTTCCTTGTTTGGATATTAGCATGAATTATAATAGATAAGTATGATATTCATGAAAGTTGATTATCTATGAATTTAATTCAACTTGAATTTTTTTAATAATTTATGTGGAAGGAGGAGGGTACTGAACCCTGAAAGGGTTGTAATATAGTTTAACTAGAATCTTATAACTTAACATTATCCAATAGAATCAAACCCATGACATGGACCTTTCAAATCAAGAGTCTTACCATTAGGCTAACACCTCATTATTTTTTCTAATAATTTATTACTTTTTCATGTTTAATTCATCTTCTCTTGGTCATGTTATCATCTAAATCATTTTCCTTATCCTTCTACACTTATCTATTCATTTTGTTATATTTTCTTTCTTGCTATTAGAGAAGTAGGTTGGTCAAGTTCCTAATAGCTTGTGGTTTTGTTAAGTGATGGTAGGCTATAGATATAGATGTGGGTGTGATGACATATAGATATTGGACCTAGTGTAACATCCCACTAACTAGGCTTAGGTTGGGAAGATATTACTTATAAAAGAGATAAAATGAAACTTATTAAATTGGGAGATCTCAAGAAAAGGTAACATGTAAAGTTGTAGGAATTCTTAAAAATAGGCCTAGAGGGGCACAAAAATATTATAAATAATAGATAAAAGAAAAAAAATATCATATACAATGCTAATAGCCCTTGCATACAATACCTAACTTGTTCATTAAGCAATGATATTTTGATGTCCTAATTGTCAAGCTAAAATTACATAATCCAAAATATAAGAAAAATAACAAAATAAATTGCATGATAAATATAATTAAATAGATCAAATCATTGGAATTTAACATAAAGAAATATTTAAACATAACTAAAATTAAATAGCAATACTATCAAAATAAATACTATGAACAAAGTTAGACTTACACAAAAAACAAGAAAGTGTAAAATCTAGACTACCAAGCAAAGGGTATTTTATAGTACAATAAATACCAACTAAAAATTATAACTTAAAAAAATTAAGCAAACTATCATATTAAATTATATACTATAAAATGCATAAAAACTAAATCTAAACATCAACTTCGTCATCTATCTCATCATTGTTACTAATAACTAAATTACTTGGAAGACATAATACAAAGGAAAAGACAAACCTAAGATTGAGTAGGAAATAAAAATATTGCTATCCTTAAGGATTTTGGAATAAGATATTAGATAGCTAGATAGTCATGCATAAGGAGTAGCTACATCAAAAGAGTGAGTACCAAACATTCAAGCATGAACTATCATAAAATAACCAAATATCCAATAAAGTAAATATTATCAAAATATCTAAAGGAATATATCACCATTCCATAAACCTAAATTTTATAGAAGCTAGTACTCACTCTCAATTTTCAAATGTCAAAGTTAGAATGTGTACTTATTATGAATAATTAGCTTTTCCAAATGTCAAAACCAAAAATAATGTACTAGTTGGAGTTGTTTATAGTTTCTTAAATATAGTATTAGGGTTAGCCAAAATACCATCTTGATTTCTATTGTATACTAGGGTGAGAAGACCAAAGTCTTCTACTTTCTTCCCCCTTCATGTAGCATTGTTTAAATTCCAATGTGACATAGAAATTACTATTGTAGAAAGTGAAGGATTATGATACACATTAGGATTTCTTTAAAATCAACATGATAACTCCCTCTATGCTAGCTCCATGAATGAAACTCCAAATTTACCAAAGGTTCTTTATATAATAATCAAACCTTAGTAACATATATTAAAAAAACCAAATCCTAGGTGTGGGAAAAAATGTGATCAAATGTGAAAAGTAATCTAAAAATAATTTTTTTTCTAAATAATAACTACTAATGTAAATAGGAATCTAGAAAAATGCTAAAGCTAAAATAGGGATCTAATAAAATGCTAATGTTAAACAAGAGCTACTAATGTAAATAGGGATCTAGAAAAATGCTAATGCTAAAATAGGTTCTCACCAAGTTCTAAGATAGTCCATGTGCATTTTTCTCCAGTTTTTTTTTCCAATAGCCAAATACCCACTTAGCCATTTTCATTTTTTCATAATCGTTATAGCCATTCGAATATGCCTTTTTCTTTGTTTCATTAATTAGGAAAAAAATAACCTTGTTGTATGACATCATTTTCTATATGATTTTGAATCATCAAATAAAAATTTTATCCGATATGTCAACAATATAAAATTTTCTAATTCAAAATGAGATTTGAACCTAAGATTTCTTCAAGCCAATTTAGAGTATGATATAAGTAATTTTGATGCTTCATATTAGGATAGAATCAGTTCTTCCTACCTCATGAATAAAAAGGTGAAGTATAATTTATATTTTAATCTTTTGATTGGCCAATACACCTATTAATTATTTAACTTCTTTCTCCAGTTCATAAACTAAGATTATTTTAGCCTACAACTTCTTATCTTATTGAATCTTGAACCTAAAACCTTTCTTCTAAAGTAGAACTAAATCGATGCTATCATTATAAAATGGCCAGTAAAGCTTTTGCTAAGACTTGAACCTAGAATCCTTTTAGGAAAAATTTATTTTTGAACAACATTTAGCTTACTTTCTTCACCTTTGTTTTTTGTGTAAAACATAACTAGCTAATAATATTGCATGTTACAACTTAATTTGATTTTTATACTAAACATTAAATTTTCTAAAATTTAGTTTTTGTTCCATTAATGGATAAAATGTCTTCAACATTTCCTTTTCCCTTCTTTTTAATAATATAAATCTTTAAGCACTTCTAAACAATTTATACTAATCAAGCTAGATTTTGTTCCTGGACTAAGATGGTATGTTCTATAATTACTTTTCTACTAAGATGTGGATGATGGATTAGTTACTAAAATATTAAATCTTTTTCAAAGAAAAATCACTTCAAACTTAAGGTTTTATGTTCCAAAAACCCACATGTTTTAAATGCAAATGTAAATATACACAAAGGCTATAAATATACATAGACACAATTGAGCTGTGAGACAAGAGAATAAAAACTAGCAAATCTTTGAATTGCACCAAAAAATAATTATTTCCTTCTTTAGTATCTTTCTGCTTGAATCAATTTTGAACTAAAATTCGATGTAAACCCTAGGATGTAGAGTTTTAGTCTTAGACAAATTCTTTTAATCTTCTTATCCTTTTAATGGCTCACCATTAGATGCCCTGTTTTTCCCTGACTCTTCCTTTGTTTCTGCAAAGGATGGTGGAGAGATATATTCTTCTTTGATCTTAATTCATTTCTGATGAGACGCTATATCGCATAGGCCATGATATCGTGTACGCGATATCACGGTCCACCACCAAGTCTATAAATAAGAGGTGGCTCTCCCTTGTTTCCTCATCCTGGGTTAGAAGTAGGGAAACTCTGGTAGTTTGATCACTCTAGAGATAGAATATTTTCCATGTGCCCACAGTAGGAGTCCTAAAGTGAATGGATCTTTATTCGAGCAACATTGTACCTGAACACAAGTTGTGTACAGCAATAAAGACGAACTTCCTGGATAAACCTTGCAGTGCATGGAATAGGATTTTATTCATTGTTATTTATTGCTTTCTCTTAGTAATGTAGAATGAGTACGAATTAATTACAAGCATCTAAGGATGTGTACGGATAGTCAAGGAATCATCTGCTCATCGCACATGGTATGAGTACGACTTGATTATGAGCATCTAGTGTGACTACTTGGTAACCTAGTGGCGTATCCAGGATCTGCGCTTCGTAATCTCAGTGGCAGTCGTGCACCAAGATGTGTATGGTTAGTCAAGGAATCAGCTGCTCATCGCACTTAGGCTAGATTAGATTATCTCAACCCTTTCCTCCTAGTTAAGCACCTCAGTACAACCACTTCAAGCACGTGCGTTATGCATGGTGATCCCAACAATGATTAGTGTTTGGTAGTCATGGTTGCATCAATTCAAGGTGTGTATGGTAAGTGGGAACAAATGCTGATACTAAGTAATTTAGACTTAGTCATTAGTTAGAATTAGTAATTAGTTTCTCAACCCTCAACTCAATAGCATAGGAGAAAAACATAAAAGACCATAAAAATCATATACCTTGGACTTACTTAACCATACACAATGACAACCACAAGTAAGTCTGGGAAGACAACGAATGATTAACCCCAAGTGTTCCATGGGGCGTGTAGGCACTTAGTTTTTGGAGTTTGACTAGATTGCACGTGCTATGCTCATTTCCTATGGTTGAGTGTAGGGGTACCTCGCCACTCATCATTGGTGCTGTTGCCAGGGACTAAGTGTTTGTGCATTGAATAGAACATAAAGGATATCACTCACACTGTTGGGAGCCTAAACGAACCTTTGGGTTAATCAAGATAAAAATTATATAATGGTAATTAGCACACCGAATAAGACATCATGTCTTCTTCTTCTTCTCACAAGAGCACATCACCTAAGGATAATACAAAGAACAGTCGACAATCAAAAACACATAACCTAAATCAGAAAGTTCCTCAACAATATAGGGTGGAATATACTCATCCCGATGAGTATATTCCCAATTTTACTTTTATCTTCCATCAAGATGAACAAATGCATTGGAGAGATCTGCATGGTAACATAGTGTTACCCCTAGATCAGGCAATCCCTAACATGCTTCTCCATGCTTTGGCACAGATTGGCATGATAGAATTTTATACTGAATATGTTATGGATGATTTTGACATGAGGGATTACCATCCCACAGCTTTGCAACGTATGAGGGACTTAAGGCAGGAGAGCCAACATACACTATTGAAGGGCAAAGACGTCCCGCAAGTACTTAGTGAAATTAGCGATGGTGAACCACTTATAAATGGTTCACTATCAAGAGATGTTTCCCCTCCTAACGATGGTGAGGAGGTTGGGTATCAGAACCTATGATCAACGATACGTAACACTGGTTCTGATCCCCGTGAACACCAACTGTTCACAAAGGGAACAACAAATCATAATAAGGATGGGCACTTAGATCATCACTAGGATTGGGGCCATAGCAGCCAAAGAGAAGGAAAGAAACATCATCATGGCGATGGTTCCCCTTATTCTTCCCCTTCTTCACATCACATACCCTCTCCTTCTGCATCTGGGCGCAACCATCATGAACACAATGGAGAGGATAAAGGTAGACAAAATGAGAGACCTCGACAAGAAAGTCAATAGAGAGGACAAGGGCAAGGACATAGGGAAAGTAGGGAATGACGAAGACATCACAGGTGTCATGAAGGAGATGATCATGAAGGGCCCCTACTTGCAACCTGAAGTATGCTCGATATAACGGAGGAAGTTAGGATTCCAACAAGGCATTTAAAGGATATTCGGATCAAACGCTTAGACATGAACAACATCCCACACTTTGAGGGGGGATACAACACTGATCTGTAGCATCATTTACAGGCATTCCATGATGCCTGTGCCTTGTAGAATATAGAAAATGAGTGGCAAAAACTTAAGTTGTTCCCAAGAACACTCATTAAGGAAGTAGAGAGTTGGTACTGATCCTTAGAACCGGAAACCATCAGGAGGTGGAGTACGATGCTAGAACTCTTCAACGATAAGTATCAAATGTACTTTCGAGTGTCTAATTTGCATAAGCAGATCCAGGGTTGGAAGCAAGGTACTCATGAACCCTTGGATGCTTCCATGGCCCGCTACTATACATTGTAACATCGTTGCCTGGTCCATGGTTATGCTTAGTGGGATCAACTTCGTCACATCGTGGATGGGCTAAGGCATGAAACTAGAAGAACCCTTGGGATGTATGCCCAAGGGAGACTTTCACATCTTAGAGCCCATGAAGTACATCACTTGTTGGAGAAAGTAGCAAAAGAAGAAGGTGAGCTACGAAAAAGGGAAAGTGCGGAAAAATACAACCATGATCCCTGTCTTCAAAAGAAGGGAGTGAAATTTTGCAATGAAGAGGATGAGTCAATAATTGAAGAGTTGGTGAATAGGAAACCTTTCTGATTCAAAAGTTAACAAAAAAAATAGTGGCTAAGGTAGATGACGTATGGAGTTCCTTAGACTCTAAAATTGAAACTGTCTTAAAAAATTGTAGAAGAGTCTAAGGTAGAAAAAAGTAGTGACAAAGGTAAGACAAAGTGGAGAGATTTAGGCCCTGCACATAACAAGGGTAAGGGGAAAATTACTATCTTCGATGAAGTTGTGGATTCAGACACAGATGATGATGGTGGATGTGAGATCTACCACTATGACCATCCTAAGGGATGTTGCCCAATCATCTAACATCTACAGGAATCTGGGGTGTATGCACTTAATCCAAGACTTAATCAATGGAAAACACCCTGTAGGTTACCTTATCCCCAAGGTAACCCAAGGCAGTTCCACCAACCATTAATGTATTATCCAAGTGGAAGTCCACCACAACCCATCGGATAGCATCAGCAGTGGAAATACCCATGGTCATGGGGGATGCCATCGTCGAAACATCAGTACCCTTACCAGCAGCCTAATCCTTATGGATATTATGTGCAGTAGCCGATTTCTCCAAGTGACTCTATGAGTCACACAACTCCCTATCATCACTACCAAGTTTGGGAGTACTTTAGAAGGACTCCTCCTCCAGGAGACACTCCATACCCACATCATCTTCCAAATCCATCCGCACCTCTTTCACAAGTAGTTCCCATAACACCTCCTACTCCAACAATGCAAGGGGAACTTCCTACTCAACCTCAGCAATGTCACACTACGAGAGTTGTAAATATTCAACCTGCTGCTAGTTCTAAAAACTATAAAAAGAGAAGACCCTTCTTCAGAACTAAAAGCCCAGACAAACTCTCACAACAACAAGCGGTTGAGCCCATGTACACTCCTCCACCATCTAGCACTTTTGAGCACCCTTCAGTCCAATAGAGCTTAACGCATACGGTTATGTTGACGCATACCGTAGCTGACTGGATCAAGGTAGGCCACCTTCTCAAGAAACTAACTGATCTTGGAAGTCCCTTAATCTACCTTCAAGTCACCAGAAATGATCCACATAGGGCTCTTCTTGACTCAGGTTCCAAAGTCAACTTAATTTCACAAGAGATGTATCAAGCCTGGAACCTGCCCCAACTTAAGAAGAGCAACATTCAATTAGAGCTGGCAGACTAGTCTATCACCGTTTCCTTGGGATTGGTGGAGGACATCATTACCACTGTGTGTGGTTGGTCTTACCCAGCTGATTTCCTGGTGATTGAAGTCAACAACAACGAAGGGGACTTCCCAATTATAATGGGAAGGGCATGGCTTAGTATAGTAGATGCATGCCTTAGGATCCGTGATCTTTCCTTGGAAATTTCTAAGATANTCGCCAACTTCCACCCCTTAATCTAAGATCATCAATTGAGAGAAGTTGGACACTTCTTAGAAATTCAAATAGGCACTCATTATTTTAGATCTCTCCCTTTCCACTCAGTCATGGGGGAGATGGCCACCTATGTTAACCATATGGGGTCCTCATTTCTTTTAAGTTTTTTTTTACATGTTTTTTTTTTCACAAATTTTTGTTTTACGCATTTTTGTTTTACAATGTTTTTGTTTTACAAGTCTTTTGTCTTACACATTTTTTTACACGTTTTTTTCTTACACATTTTTGTTTTACAAATTTATTTAACTTTTCTTATGTTTGTTTCAGAACATCATTGTACCTTTTCATTTTTTCTGTATGTGTGTGTGTGTGTGTGTATCCACCCTGTAAGTTTGTCACCCAATAAGTGTTCGAAATGATGGTATGAACTATTTTCATATTGATTGCTAATGTTTGGTTTTTACCTTTAAGTCACAAAGTTGATACTAAGGTATGTTTCTTTTGATATGGCAGGCAATGAGTTCACTCCATCCATCCATCCACCAAGTTCTATGGTCTCTCTCGGCCTGGAAATGTATAGTCCCCTTCTAATAAGAACTTTAACGAATCAGTGACTGGGCATTTCTCAAACTAAGAAAGGACTCAAGGATTGAAAAGGGTGTGACTTCAAGGGAACTTGATGCATTTATGTTGGCCATTTTCTTGGGTGTTTGGATGTTTTCTTTTTGAGTTTTCTCACCATTCCAATGTTACCCCAATTATTGAAAGCTGAGATAATAAAAATAAAAATTCTTTGCATGGTGTGGTTCTCACGCATAAAAACACAAAACACAAAAAAAAAAAGGAAAAAAAAACTAAGTGAGAATTCAAAACACATCCCTTAGACAAAATAAACTTGGGCTACAAGCACTGGTTATGGAACCAAAAGTGTTCCCTCTAACTAAGGTCCTTCTCGCTTCCCATTCTCTCCTTTGTTTTGTCGGAATGGTGGTGACTCTTGGGGAAGGCATCCTTGTTATTTAAGTGGATGGTTTAGCCGAATGCATTGATGCGAAGTCACTGGATGTGGTTGGTTTGAGGCTTGACTTGGAATGGGATTTGCTAAGTCACATTAATCATGAACTATACAAGGGGTTGTACACCACCTTGTTCTTGAGATTCTGTTCCATTCTATTCTCTCCATCCTTCTCTCCATTGTTCACCTCACTACTGGTTGTATCATTAGTGTANGCATTAAGGGCATGAGCCTACTTTGGGGAGGATCCACTAACATTTCTATTTGGAGCATTAGTTAAATTCTTTCCCTTAACATTTTGCAATTAATTTTATTTTTTTTCATTACCATCTTGACATCCATTCCCTCGATGCTATAGTTGTCCCTTTTTATCTATCTTTCTTGCTCCTTTCCTTTCTCCATTCTAATGCTACCGAAGGTTCGCGATTAGTCATGGGGGTATGGGGCTCGATTTTTTTGATTTTCTCCTAGCCCCAAATTTTTTGATTTTCTTCCTAACCCCTACACCTTCGGTAGTCATCATTACTATATCTCCTGATCCATATCAGCCATACCACAACCTAGCCAATGAACTTACACCGAAGTAAGGTATCAATTACATGATGATCCATTTACCCTTGCTAATATAAGATTGCGTTGTGTGTGCAGATGGCGATCATGAAATAACAGATCGAATCTAGAGGGAACACATGGAATGGAGCAGCGCTACAGTAGCTATGCAAGGAGCAAGATCAATGGTGTGCTTACCGATGGACAATGGAAGGCACAATCTTGGCGTTGGTAGTAGCAACACTTGTTTCTCTCTCTCTCTTTCTTTCTCAACTACCAACTAGGGCTTGATGTCATTGTAATAAGGTGTTCACCCTTGTTGTCATGAATACTAGTTTTGTCAAGTCTTGTAATGATGATCCGTTCACATGTCATCCCATTAGTTCCATTCCCCTCAATAATCCCATACCTTCCCAAGATTTTGTAAGGAACTCGAGGACGAGTTTTCATTCAGTTATGGGGGTATGATGAGATGCGATATCGCTGCAGTCGTGATATCGCATCCCATGCCATATCGCATACTTGATATCACGGTCCGCCACCAAGTCTATAAATAAGAGGCAACTCTCCCTTGTTTCCTCATCCTGGGTTAGAAGTAGAAAAACTCTGGCAGTTTGATCACTCCAGAGATAGAATATTGTCCATGTGCCCGCAGTAGGAGTCCTAAAGTGAACGAATCTTTATTCGAGCAACATTGTACCTGAACACAAGTTGTGTACGACAATAAAGACGAACTTCCTGGATAAACCTTGCAGTGCATGGAATAGGATTTTATTCATTCTTATTTATTGCTTTCTCTTAGTAATGTAGAATGAGTACGACTTGATTATGAGCATCTAAGGATGTGTACGGATAGTCAAGGAATCGGCTGCTCATCGCAACGCGGTATGAGTACAACTTGATTACAAGCATCTAGTGTGACTACTTGGTGACCTAGTGGCGTATCTAGGATCTACGCTTGGTAATCCCAGTGGTAGTCATGCACCAAGATGTGCACGGTTAGTCAAGGAATAGGCTGCTCATTGCACTTAGGCTAGATTAGATTGTCTCAACCCTTTCCTCCTAGTTAAGTGTCTTAGTATGGCCACTTCGAGCATGTGCATTATGTGTGGTGATCCCAGCAACGATTAGCGTTTGGTAGCCATGGTTGCATTGGTTCAGGGTGTGTACGGTAAGTGGGAACGGATGCTGACACTAGGTAATTTAGACTTAGTCATTAGTTAGAATTAGTAATTAGTTTCTCAACCCTCAACTCAATAGCATAGGAGAAAAACATAAAAGACCATAAAAATCATATATCTCGAACTTACTTAACCATACACCGTGACAACCACAAGTAAGTCTGGGAAGACAACGAATGATTAACCCCAAGTGTTCCATGGGGCATGTAGGCACTTAGTCTACGAAGTTCAACCGGATCGCACGTGCTACGCTCGTTTCGTATGGTTGAGTGTAGGGGTACCTCACCACTCATCAATTTCAAAATAGTTCTAGGAATTTTGTCAGAGTTATTTTGCAAAATTTCTTTAATATCCACAATGTTAAGGTCTTGATTATCTAAAAAAGATGCATTCTGATATAGATGTTGGTCTTCCATTAGTAAAGTGCTTTGACACTTTGCATATCCATTCCATCTAGAACCAAGAATAGTTTCACCCTTAGAAGGAAGAATTCTTGTGCTAACCAGATAGAATAAGGATCATTTGGTAATGCTCCAAGTTTCATCATATTATGATATGTCCTCGACACATGCTATGCACAATAGCCAATTAGAAATTAGATAAAAGGCCTCATCTGTCTTACTAGATAATGATTTCCTTCTAACTAAAAGATTATTCAACTAGGATATTCTTCTTTGAAATTTCTTAAGTTATCTATGGATTTTATAGATATAATTCAATCATTAAGAGTTTATGTAGCTAATAATCTCCCACCTCTTCTTAGATCATGTGCTATTATTTTAAGGTTATGTATAGTACTTACAATTGGAGATTGTATTTGCTACCAACTTATGACGATCTCTGGGAAGTTGTCCAAAGTAGTGCTTGATATAAATGGCATTAAATGAAAGTTTTATTTTTGTTCCATCTAATGCAAAGAGTTTATAAGTATCATTTGACACTTGTTATTTAATAATAATTGGGCCTGACCAATTTGCTAAAAATTCATTATGATCTCCTTTATTTTTTAGATTCCTTCTCTAAAGACTCTTTTGGTAGCCCTTAGTTGAACTATCTTTTGATTTGAGACACATGCGTTAATAACTTATCTTTGGCTTCTTTTATCTTAGCTTCTCTCCTTAATAATAAGGTCATTAGACTCATTCTTTATCAAACTTAGCACTATATTTTTTAACAAAATCTATTGTAGAAACTATAATCTTATTGGTTATTTAAGAAACTATTATGTAGATCAAATTAAAAGGTGAAGTACCTATGTATTTCTTATTTCTTATATGATTAGTCCATAAAGTTGACAATAAATGTGAAGGCCAATTTGTTGAACTACCTTCCATTGACTTTTTAATAAAAGAAATGATTTTCTTATTGGTGGATTCAACAAGGCAATTTCCCTATGGTAATAATTTAAAGAGGAAAATAGAAGAATTGACTTTTCTAATGTCCATTTAACAAATTCTTGAGACTCAAAAAGAAAATCCATTATCTAAAACCTAAACTTCTAGCATTCCAAATCAATTTAATATATGTGTTTCCAAAAACTAATTACATTATAAGTGTAATTTCTTCTTAAAGCTTTTGCTTCTAACCTTTTAGTAAAATAATCAGTAGCTATGAGGATGAATTTATGTCTTGCTCTTCAAGGTCTAATAACCCCAATGAAGTCCAATCCCCATTGTTGAAAAGGCTTATTAACAACTATTGGCTTTAAAGAAGCATTTTCTTTCTTTATTTAGGGTCATGTACTTGTCATTTGAAATACTTTTGTATCTTATTATTAATATCTTGATACATCTTCAGCCAATATAATCTATATCTTAGAATAAGTTGCATCATGAATTTTGGTGACTCATAGAACAACCTAGAATGATTATGAAACTAGTCCAATATAAGTTCAATCTTCTTATTTCTAACACATTCCAAAAGTACTTCCTTCAAGTCTTTTCTAAATAAAATTACATCTTTAATAATGAATTTCTTAACCTTTTTAATAAAATACCTTTGATTGTTATTTAAATTTCTTGGAAATTTCCTATAAGGAAGGAGATTAAGAATATCATCAAACTAGTTTTTTTTAGTACAATTCAATATAAATGATTTGAGGCTTCTAGCCATAAGCTTATCTAAACTCAAATAAGAATTTAAATTGCTGGATCTTTGTAATCTAATTTCCTCTTTTTAAGCTCATTTTGTTTTAAGCTAAGAACTATTTTACAGCTAGCTCTATTACCATGATATGTAATAAAGCTTGTTCTAAGTAGTACTTAAAATGTACAAGCACCTTAAATTGTAGCTACTGGTGCTGGAGCTAGTCAAATGCTACTCATCATCATCTAAATATGGTACTTAAATAGGAGCCCTCTAAGGATGAAGCTTCACTTGAAACCAAGATGAAATTGGTGGATCAAGTTGAGCTAGAACCTAGTAATAAGATGAGAAAGTTCCTTGCCTCTAATACATAATGTCAATAGGTATTCATTGGGATGTGGTCCCAAAAATACTCTCCATGGCTTGCTACTAAAATGGTCTAGAAGCATCACCTGGAGGAGGTGCAACATGATGCCCAAGTTGCATGGAAACATGAAGCTCAAGCTACATGAGAACATGATATTCTTCCTAGACATGAATCAATGGTGCATCAAGATCAAAATTTGACTTCATCCCTAAGTCATAAACATGGGAAGTTCCAGCTACTATGGAATGCCTCAATGATGTAGGAATGTCCTCCTTACTATCAAAGATAGGAGGAGTAGTGACCTCCATAAATTTCTTCCCATCTAGAGGAAGAGGTACACTAGTAGCATTCATTCTTTTATGCAAGTAAGAGTGATTCCTCCCAAGCATCTTGATAGCATGAGAAAATGGTAGAAGCAAATTCTTTAGGGAGGATCTAATATATGCTTTAGTAGATTAGGACCTATTCAATTGAAGAGAGGCCTTAGATGATGATGTCAATTTCTTTTTCTGTTCTGATAAAGATGGCCTAGTGCTTGGTCTTGCTACATCTGCATGAGAGTGACTCCTCTTCTTAGCCTACTCACTAAGGCTCCTCTTGCCTTTGAGCATAGGCATCTCAAGAATAGGAATACTTCTCTAATGAATGAGCCAAATAATGAGGTAAGGGTATCCAAGTATTCTCTTCTTAGAACACAAACTCAGCATATCTCAACAAAGAGTATGACCCAAGTCTAGTGGCTATCCTGTAAGAAGGAAATGAGCACAAAAGCTTGAGGTGGCAATAGATAGCTATAGCTTTCTCCTTTTACAATAATTTTATATAAAATAATAAGGGATAAGGTAGAAGCATCTAGAGACATCCTATTCCTATGAATTCTACCTTTATAAAAAGACAAAGACTCTCTAAATAGGACATCACAAAACACTCTAGTTCAACACTTTAAAATAATCCATCAAGGTTTTTTGCCTTTGTAAAGGAAATAAAAAGGAGCACTTAGAAATGATATTCATGGTTTGAGTTATGTCAAATTGATGTTAGATGCTAGAGCTTCTTTATTAGGGCATGTAGAAGCTTGGATTACTACTAGAACTCCCTCTAGATCTCTTCTTTGGTGGTGACCTGGATGTTCCTATCTTCTTGTGAGTCATGGCTACTTAACTCGTTGTCACTAGTGGAGCCCTAGTTGTCTCTATGGGATTGTGTTCGAAGAACATGATAAATAATGAGGGTTTTTACTTTTATAGCAGTGCCAAACAAGGATTTTTAACAAGAAAGAAGAAATATTTACTAGAAGATAGACATATCCTCTACGATTAAAAAAAAAAGTAGATGTCTTCTTTTCATAGTAGACATCTTTGCTATGCTGCAGGAGATGATAGGTAGACATATTTTCATAGTAGACATCTCTGTCATGATGTAGGAGATGATAGGTAGGCATCCCATTTTTGTACTAGACATCTTTAGGTACACATCTCTTCTTAAGAGTAGACATCTTTAGGAAGACATCTCTTTTGAATGAGGCTCAACAAGATGGGATTATGGAAAGGCTAGTAAGGACTATAGCCTTAGAAAATACACATTATTAAAAGAAAACTTACCTCTACTTACCTTTTTTGCTGAAGAGAATGGAGGTGCTTATGATGCTAGAGAATGAGATTCCTCTTTGGAGGTTTCTCATTTTGTACAAACTTCCTCTATCTCCAAGGCCTGGCTCTCTCTCATGAATTTGTTGGAGAAAGTCTTGTTTTCCTATTCCTTCCTTTTAACTCTCCATGCATTCTTGACCCCCTTGGTTTTTTGAGTAGTCCAATTCCTCCTATGGTCCTACGTAACTTCTCTTCTTAGTACATTTTGGTAAGACCAAGAAGTCTTATGGTATGACTAGCTTTTCATATGATAGAACTTTAAGTTGCATTCCAATTTCTTGTGTCCAAATTTATGACAACAATAGCATCTAACCCTCCTATTGTAGTAAGAGTTATTAGAATGATCAAACCTTTGAGAACCCTTTTGATAGATAGGAGCTTCTTCTGATTAGGATGTATTAACTTTATTCCTTGGAATAACATTTAAATGAGATGGGGTTTTGTGAAGGTGATTCATCATGTGTACAATATCCAAGCCCATTCTTGTCATGTGAACTTCTTCCTTGTCCTAATACCATCTGAAGGGATTCTTTTCCCTTTACCAACCTTTCTTTCACAAGTTTGACATCTGCAATTTCTACTTTAGCCTACTCATAAGACAAGGTTAGTTTTTCATTCTCAGCCTTTAGGTTTAAGAGTTATTTAGTAAGATTAGAAATTGTTAAATTTAATAAAGAAATTTCTTGATCCATTATTTTAAATTTCTTATTTAATTTTGTGCAAAAATTTTGAAAAGATAATAATTCATTACATAACAAATCAAACCTTTCTTCCTCATTGAGTCCATAATTTTAGGGGTCAACATCATCTACTATGAGAGCCAGATAGATGAGATGTAAATTTTTTACATCATCTTCCACCTCTTCTTCACGTTGCTTCCCATCATCCCAACATGTGTAGAAATTGGTCTTTTTATCTCTTCATTGTTTCCATCCTTTCTCTGTAACCTATCATTACTATGACATTCAAAGGCCACATTGTAATGTCCCATCCCTTATTAAGGATGGAAAGAATTATAAAAAATGTAATTAACTTTCAAATGAAGGGGCGTCCACCATGAGGAGATACGATTATTCATGTATCCCTTGGAAAAGGATTTGACCTATGCCATTTAAGGCTAGGTTTAGAGGTCATGTTGACATGGAGTTATGGAGTCAAGATAGGTAACTAATGAAAGCTAGGTGAAGTGGGACAATAAGGGACTGATCATCCCTTTGACTAGATAGCCTAACTATGGTAGCAGTGCTAGATTGCCTCTAAGGTGTAAGTGGCATAGGAAGATAACCTAAAGGGTGTTACTACACTCTCTCCTATTAATAAAATTTTTCCATTTTCCTCTTTTTAATTTGGTAGTACCAATTATTTATTTACCAATTAATTCATTTATTAAGCATTTATGATGTTTCCATTATATTATCTACGAAAATGATGAATGTGGTAAATTAAGCGATTGTATTTTTACAACATCTGGGAACGGGCTATCACATTTGGTATCAGAGCAAACCACAATTTAGAAGCCAAAGTGGAAGGAAAAAACATTGTTTTATTATTATTATTATTGTAAAACACAAGTATATTTAAGAAAAATGTCAAATGAGAGAAAAATATTATTTTGTTATATTTTATTGTGTAACAAAGTAAGAGGAAGTACATCTAAGAAGAATACTGAAAAGGAAGAATGGGGAAAGAAGTAGAACATGGTAAAGACGTAAAACAACTATGATCATTTGTTGTGATTGAATGATTCAAGGAGTTCTATGAATATCTTTAATTGTGCTTCCCTTTCTTCATCAATGGCATTCTTCTTGCTAAGCACTATCTTACATCTAGCCAATCCATCACACAATTGTTTGATGTACTTGATTGCACGTCTTGCTACAGCTACTAATTCCTCCTTTTTTAAGCTAGATGTTTAACATATCTATCTATATTGATCAATCATCCATGTCCTTTTGCCATTCCTTCTCTTTTATCTGCATAAACAAGACTTAAAGTATGAGTTATGAACAAATCAAGAAAAAGGAAAGCATAAAGAATTAAAAAAAGAAGAAGTATTTACCTAAAATCAATCATTGTCAATTTGGAGGAACCATTCATGAGTTTCTAGATAGTGAGAAAAGCATGTTGCACTCTCCAATTCTCCTAAGAGTTGCTCTAGATCTTTGACAATATTTGGAGCATCCTCAGGAATTGGATGCAAAGATGAGAAAACTACAACCTGTACTAAATCATAGTTTGCCTTGAAGTTGCATGACTGAGACTCCCGTAAGTGGTAGAAACCCTTACAAATAGAATAGGGTTTATTATCAGAAATTCACTAACTAATACATTGAAGAAGCATGAGTTCTTCTTCTACAGCCACCACTATCTATCCCATCGAAAAAAAAGAACTCGAGATAGAGAAAGAAAAAACCATTGGAACAAACTTAGGTAGTGGTGTTGGTGTTGCCTATGGAAGGGAACCTTTTACAAGTGTTGTAGAAAAAGAAGGCATGACAAGGGTTGCAGAAAAAGGAGGCATACCTAGTGATCTAGATGGAGGAATGGAAGTTTATTTGAAAGTGGCAACTGCATCACCTTTTTCCATCTCTCGAATAATGTAATGTTGCTCTGTAGACATCTACAACACAAAAATCAACATTATACAGAGGAAATAAGAAAGTATTTAAATCTTTAAATAATTTAATCTTACCTTTGGTTGCTTTCCTTTATCTTATATTTTACTTGGTCGAGTTTGTTGGGATTGTTGTTGAGCCTGTTATTGGGCTTGTTGCCTTATAACTATTGGACCACTAGAACTTTGCCTAGTACATTACCTTTGCAAAAAGAAAAAGGAATTTATTAGAAAAAAAATAAGACATTAAACTAAGTTTTTATGTATATATATTTATATTTAAATATATTTCTTGGGAGTAGAAAGTGTGATATGTTGTGGTTGAATCGTACCAAAAGTCGAAGTACCTTGAACTTCTTCAGTCTGTGCAACTCTAGCCTAGGCAATGTAAATCAATTCATTCTATAGCCCAGATTGCACTATCAAATACATCAAATAAAGACATAAGTGACAATAAGAAAATACTAAACACATAAAAATACCTTGTTGATTTTCTCCTAATTTTGAGCATGCTGTAAAGCTAGCTAACCTTTCTTGGCATCCATAATCTTACTCCTTATAACTCTCTTATCTTTGAGAAATTTAGGGCATAATCAAGCATTGTAATAACTAAAAAATTTATTTGGATGGTCATAACTTAAGATTAAACACATGAACAAGGGTATACAATATAGGGTATCAGATTTGGCAAGATTTTATTGGACAATAGGAATTCTAGTCATAGCATTATACCAGGTAGAGAAACAAGACAATGACTAGTCATAACATCTACCGATTATGGCATCATGAAATATGTAAATAAAATAATAATTAACATGGGATTATTGTTTATACCATAAAACCTTGCTATAAATAAATAGACATAATTCAAAGTGAACCTCATTAATGAAATCTCTACAAATAAATTGGCTTTTGCCAAGAGTAGAATCAATAACATAATCAGATAATTCCTTTTTGAAAAATAATTTAAATTTTGGGGAGAAAGATGATGGAATTAAAGAATCATCTCCTTGCTGAAAACCTAAGGCTATTTGAATATTAGAAGGAATGATTGTTATTACTTAAAAAACTAAATGGGTTGTAGAACTTTTCTTACTATTATATTGTTTACATCATTTCATGAGAAAGCCTTTGCAATAGGAAAGTTTAAAAATGGGGAAGACAAGTAAATCAGATAACCTTGAAGTGGTAAGGTACTAAAACCCTTCTTTCCCAAGTAAGCTACAAACACAATCAGAAGCAGAGAGTACATTATTTTAATGTAAAATAGTATTGGCTAATTGAGAGCTACCTAAAGGAGCTTGAGGTAGAGGTGAAGCTTGACACTTAGGGGCCATGATGAAAGTGGTTAGAATCCTTTGATGGTAGAAAATCTTCATGCTTCTCTATTGATAAAATCCTTCAACCTTTTACTGATATTGAGTTGTGATGGGCAAAGTTTTTCTTCTTCTTATATTTATAATACAACTGTAAAAATCTTAGTAGAAGTAAAAATGAAGTTTTAACTTAAGTTAATCAAAAATTTGATAAAGCTAACGTACACTTTTTTTAAAAGATAACATTCACTTTTTTTTATTTTGTGATTTCTAAATTCACTAAAATGAAATTATCTCTAGCTTAACTTGAAGTGCTCTTCGAGACGATTCCAACTGTACCAATTTCATCAAAATCTAACTTATGATTTAAAAGATATGGTAATTCTCGAGTTACATGTAATTTAAAATTAAAAAAAGGTAATTTTTTAAATTTTAAATTTTAAAAAATGCTTTTTAAATTAAAAAAAGTGGTTGGAGGCCTTGGGTTCAATTTTGAGCCCCAAAAACTTTCTTATAAATAAAAAACACATTTATTATATATAAAAAAATTTTCATTAAAATTTTTTTTGGCTGTAGTAGCTAAGGCTATGACCAACCCTTACTGCTAACCATGGTAGGGGCTAGCAAGCCTGTTCGGGATGATAGTAGAGCCCCTACCACACTATGCAGCCTTCTATCATTGGCCACTTGCATCTAACACACCGCCCACCAATTAAATTTTTTTTGTCCTTAGCCATGACTAGTCTTTTCGTTGGCTACGACCGGTCATGCTAGCAACCATGGCCAAGTTTATTACTAGCTCTGGCCAGGCCCACTTCTAGCCATGGTTGCAAAGGGACTAGTCCTTAGGTCAACCCTAAGGGAAACCCAACACCATGCATAGTGCTTGTGCCTTCTACCACCTTCAATTGTATTGTGCCTACACCTTCCGCCATATACTAATGCACCTATCTTCTGTTGCCTACCACCACGCCTCATCATACCTACCTTCTATTATTTGTCACCTAATTGTGCCTACCATGTTGCCCATTGCCATGCATCCATTACCACCATCATGTGTTGCTACTCACCACTACATGTCCATTATCCACTACTGCATGCCCATTGTTATGCAATGCCATACATCTACCAGCACAAACTATCTCCTTTGGCACCATAAATTGCCTCCCATGCCATCATAAACCACCTTCCATACTATCATAAACTACCTCCTATGTTGCCATAAACCATCTCGTATGCTATCACAAACTGCCTCTCCAGACGTTGCCAAAAACTACCTCTTTACCAAACATGTGCAAAAGTCATGTAGGCCTTGAGATGGGCCACGTTGGCCCATTGATGGGCTATGTAGGCCCTAAGATAAGCCATGTAGGCCCTAAGATGGGTTGTGCTAGCCTAGTGATGGGCTATGCTAGCCCTGAGATGGGTCATGCAGGCCCTATCAAAGGCCATGTGAACCCCAATAAATTCCATGCTAGCCTAGAGGAGGACCACATGGATCTTGAAATGGGCCATGCCAACCCATAAGAGGGTTGTGTGGACATTGAAATGGTCGTTGCCTTTGTAATCAAAATTTTTTATTGACACATGGGAAATTTGAATTTCTTGATAATTGACAGGAATTTTGGAATTCCTGTTAGTTGATGGAAAAATTTTAAAATTTTTTATTAATAATTGTTAATTTAAATTAAGAACATACACAAATATTTTCAAAAATTCAAATTGACACCTTGGTAACAAATGGGATAAAAACTTTGTCATTAAGTGTGCTTGTTTTGGAGTAGAATTGGGATGGGTGACCTCTCAGGAATTTTTGAAAAATGTACAAGTTTTGTAAATTTAAAATAGCTATAGCATTTGAATTTGGAGTCTATTTTCAACCAAACAAAAATAAATTCCAACAAATTTGAAGCTTCCAAACTCAATGGAACGCTCAGATTTAGCTTTCAGATTCTAGAAAACTAGTGTTTTTAATTCATTGTTTAAGGTCCCAAAAATAATTATGATTCAGTACTCAATAAGAAATCCATGATAGTTTTAACTTCTTCTGCAATAGATTAACTATTTTGAGACCCATAAAAAGGTCATAGAAGCTAAGGATTACTAACATACCTAATTTTTTCAAATATTAATGTCTAGAACCCAAAGAATAGATTGGAGAGAAATGCAGGCTTGAGTCAATGACCAGATGAATGCCCTTGAAGATCAAATTTATGAGATTAGAGGTGTTCAAGAAGAGATTTGTCAGTTAAATCAGGGGTTTAGGATAGAAATGCAAAATATATTTAAGAAAATTAGGAAATTATCCTAGAGTTCAGAGGATAAATGGTCAAACATGCAAGGAAAGATGGATTTCTCTACAGACTCCATCAAGCAATTAACCAACCATCTCACTCAACCTTCAAATCCTACTAACATTTCATCTAGGGATCAAGATCAAGATCAAGATCAACTCCCCCTAGGGATCTACACCAAAAATAACCTCCACTTGCTAGTGGACAGGATATCAAAATCCCTCCCTTAGGNCATAGAGTAGAAACCAAAGGTGAGGGATATGGAAACTAGCTTAATCCACCTAGAGAACCGTTGACACAAGTTCATGCCAATAAAGTAAAATTAGATCATTATGATGAAGCCCCTAGATTTAGTGCTAAGGCAAATGATTAGCTTGATACAATGAAAAACTACTTCGATATGTTGAATTTGTCAAGCTAGGAAAGTTTAGAAGTTATCTCCTTGTATTTAAGAGAACTTGTAGCAACATGGTGGAATGAATTAAGATCTCAAGGTTTGATTACAAATTGGCTTAATTTTTGTTGAGATTTTGAATAAAAATTTATACCCGATTCTTTTCTCAAAGAGCATAAAATGAGATTTGATTCCTTAAGATTGGGAAGATGATCCATAAAAGATTAATACAAGGAATTTTGTGATCTTTCTTGGTATGTAAGTCATCAAGATGAGGGAGAATTAGCTTCAAAATTCATTGGTGGACTACATGCTCAACTACATCCCCAAACACGAGCCCATAATCCTTAAACCAATGATGAAGCATATAGAATTGCTAAGGGTTATGAGAAATCGAATTAGATATGAGCTATCCTTCAACAAGCAACTCTTCAACAAACTACTTTCCCACAAGCAACCATACAGGAAACATGAACTAAAAGAGCTCAATCCAGATCAAGATGTTTTGTGTGTGGCAATGATCATTTCAAATGAGACTATCCAAAATTATGAACAAAAATACAAAGGACCAACGAAATTAGAAATCCAAAATCCAACCCAAACATGAACAAAGGAAAAATTCCAACCACCACCATAGCTGTGAAGAAGATAGCTACATTAACTAAATTAGGTTTGTGTAAATTTTAATTTTCTTTTCTAATTTTTCAAGATTTAATTAAAGGGAAACAAATTAAATTTTTGATTGATAGTGGTGTCAGTGATAACTTTATTTCTCCAAAGTTAATTAATTTATTGAAATTAAGCTTACCTTCTAAAAATTTATTAAGATAGAATTGGTAGATGGAATGACCATGAGCAAGCATACTAGATATGGAGAAATTAAGTTTACTTTGCAAAACATACCTTTCGTTGATGAATTCTTTGAATTTTGACTAGGAAATGTTCATGCAATTTTAGAAATGTCTTTCCTACAAAAATTTGATATTACTATCCACTTTGAAACTTGTATTTTAAAAGTTCCAACCACTAACGGAGTTAAGGTTCTAAGGGGGTTAGGAACAGCAACACAAATTCATACAATAAAAATTAAGAAAGCTAAAAGATTAGTAAAAAAGGATGCTATGATGTTGGTTGTCAAACTAACCCAACCTTAGAGATCTTTAGGTACTGAGATTCCAAAAGAACTTAAGGAGTATAAAGATTCAGTATTTCGTGAAACTAGAGAACTACCTCCAAAAAGAACCATTGAGCATGCTATTGATATTTTTCTTGGTATACAACTTGCTTCAAAAGCCCCTTAATAGATTTTCTACTTCTGAATTAAGAGAATTGAAAGTACAATTAGACCAATTATTGGAAGAAGGAAAATTTTTTACCTAGCGTATCACCTTGGGCTACACTAGTCCTATTCGTTAAAAAGAAAGATGGTACACTAAGAATATGCATCAATTATAGAGCATTGAATAAAGTGATGATTAAAAATACTTATCCTTTACCTAGAATCAATGATTTTTTTGATCAAATTATAGGTGCATGTTATTTTTCAAAGATTAATTTAAAATCAGGTTATCACCAAATAAGGATGAAGGAGAAAAATATTGAGAAAGCTACTTTCAGAACTAGGTATGGATTAAATGAATTTGTTTTGATACTGTTAGATTAACTAACAGACCTACAATATTCATGGAATTAATTTGTGAATATCTTGATCAATTTGTTATAGTGTTTATGGATGATATACTTGTTTATTCTAAGTCGAGAGAAGAACATGTCAAACATTTGAAAATTATAATAGAAATTCTTAAAGAGGATTAGTTAAAAGCTAAATTGAGTAAATGTGAACTCTTTAAAGAAGAAGTTTCATACTTGGGTCATATAGTTTCTAAGAAAGAATTGCAAGTAGATCTAGCAAAAATTAGTGCAATCTGGGATTTGCTTGAATTAAAAGATGTTACAACAATTTGCAACTTCTTGGGTTTAGCTAGTTTTTATCAATGTTTCATTAAAGATTATTCTACCTTGGTAACCCCATTGACTAACCTTTTGTAGGAGAAATGTGTGTTTAAGTTTGATGAAAAATGCAAGGAAGCTTTCCTTATATTAAATATGCTACTTACAACATCACTTATTTTGAGAATTTTAGATAAAGAATTACCATTTGAGGTATCCATGGATGCCTATGGAATAGGAACTGATGTAGTTCTTTCACAAGAAGATAAAGTGGTATGTTATGAATCTTGTAAATTACGAGGATCTGAGGTAAATGACTCAACCCATGATTTAGAATTGCTAGTAATTTTTCATGCTTTGAAAGTTTGGAGACATTATCTTTGTAGAAAAAGGTTTCTACTAAAAATATATTATAAAAGTTTAGAATATTTGCAAAGATACCTTATTTTGAATACTTGTCAAAGGCGATGGATAGAATTATTGGCTAAATATGATTTTAAAATCAAATATATCCCTAGTAAGAAAAATGTGGTAGTCGATGCCCTTAGTCGAATGTGGAACTTAATGATAGGTGTGGTAACAACCCCTATGGAAGAAGAAATCAAGGAACAAATAAAAGAATATCCTTATTTTAAAAAGAATTTAACCAATATTTCCTTTGAGCCTCATTATCAACTTACCTCTAATGGTTTATTGATGAAAGGATAAAGAGTGTGCATACTAGAAGGAAATTGGAGACTAAGGTTGTTGTGTGAAGCACATGAAGTACCATACGTAGGACACCCAGGTTATATTAAGACCAATATGATGATACGAAAATCTTATTTTTAGCCTAGAATGAAGAATGATGTGTCCTCATACATTAAAAATTGTCCAACATACCAAAGAATAAAAGTTGAATAGAGGAAACCTAGTGGATTATTACAACCTATGGAAGTCCCAACCCAGAAATGGGAAGATTTCACCATGGATTTCATTGTAGGATTGCTAATAACCAAAAAGGAAAATAACTCAATTTTGGTAGTGGTTGATCATCTATCAAAGATGGCACATTTTATAGCTTTGAAATCTACAAAAATAGTAAAAGAACTAGCCCATAAATTTGTATGTGAAGTATTTCGATTACATGGTTCTCCAAAGTCTATCACCTCAGATAGAGATCCCAAGTTCATATCTAAATTCTAGAAAATTTTCTTTAGAGAGCTCAGAACCCAATTGAAATTTAGCATAGCTTACCTCCTTGAGATTGATGGACAAACCAAATATGTGAATAGAATATTAGAGGATATCATACAAAGCTATGTTAGGAGTAGACCAAAAATGTGGGAGAATTATTTGCACTTGGAAAAGTTTTCCTATAATAACAATTATCAAGGTTCCATACATCAAACACCATTTGAAGTAGTGTATGGATGTAACTGTTGTACACCACTAACCTAGGTGGATCCAACCTTAGGAATAGAATGGAAGGAAGGAGAAATGAAGATAATGGAAAACATTGTTAGAATAGTTAAACAAAATTTAGAAGCTACCCAAGATAAATATAAAGGATATGCATATCAACATCAACTTAAAAAAGAATTCCAAGTAGGAGACCAAGTACTATTGAGAGTAAAACCTACTAGAAGTTCTCTTAGAGTTTGGAAAATATACTAAATTGGCACCTAGATATTGTGGACCTTTTGAAATCTCTAAAAAAATTGGTGAAGTAGAATATTGGTTAAATCTTCCAACAACCTTAAAAATTCATCTAGTTTTCCATGTAAGCTTGTTAAAGAAATTTCATGAAAATGATGTACCATATGTGCTAGATTGGAATACTCTACCATTACAATCTAATGCTAGCTTTTAAGTTAGACCCATTGCAATTAAAAACCAATGAACCAAGAAATTACGAAATAAAACTATCAATGAAGTACTTGTTCAATGGTCAAATTATGATAAGAAAACTTGGGAAAATAGGAAGTTTATTTTTAATACTTACCCCCAACCTTTTTATCATCATGATATTGAATGATAAATTGTATTTATTATTGATGTAATAAATTATGTTTTATAATTTTTGATCTTCTATTTGTATAGATGATAATGAAAAAAATAAAGGAATTGAAGCTAAGGAGCATAACAAAGGAGTAGTAGATGAGCAGTTGGATATAGAGGAAGCACTTGAGGATGAGCTAGATGTCTAAGGAGGGTAGATTGTAACATCTAATCCCTTGTTAAGGATGGAAAAAATTTTAAATAGTGTAATTAACCTTCAAATGAAGGGGCACCTCGTTATGAGGAGTTACAATTATTCATGTATCCCTTGGGAAAGGGTCTGACCTATGCCATTTAAGGTCAAGTTTAGAGGTCATGCTAGCATGGAGTTGTGGAGCTGGGATAGGCAAGTGATGGGAGCTGGCTGTAGCAAGACAATAAGGAATTGATCAGCCCTTTTTCTGGATAGCCTAACCTTGGTGGCAATGCTAGATTTCCCCTAAGGCTTAAGTGGCATAGGAAGATAACCCAGGGCATTACCGTACTCTCTTCTATTAAGAAAATTTTTCTGTTTTTCTCTTTTTAATTTCATATTATCAATTATTTATTTACCAATTAATTAATTTATTAAGTATTTATCACATTTCCATTATATTATCTAAGAAAATGATGAATGTGGTAAATTAAGTGATCATATTTTTATAACATCTGGGAATGGAATGCTACACGCATGGCCTCTTCCACCATAAACCCAACATTCTATAGAAGAATCAAAGTAGAAATTGGAAAATTTTTACCTCTCTCTTTACCTTTGAATGAATTTAATCTCTAATAATTGGATCTTTTACAATTCTTTGCTATAAGTCTTTGCAACTTTCTTGAGAGAAAGGCTATTTCCTCTTCACTGTCCTCATTTGTCTCATTAGGCTCTTTCTCCTTGGAAATTGATTTAAGGGCAATGGATGGATTCTCTTGAAAGGATCCTTCACTTATGAGATTCATTTCATAACTAATGAGAGCATTTTAAAGTTTTTTAAATTTAATGAGTAAAAAATATCTAATTTCCTTCATAGTAGTAACTTTGGGTCTAAATTCTAGTTGCAAAGTTCTGATCATCTTTATCATGACATTGCTTTCCAACAAATCTTTACCTATACCTCTAATGGTCACAACAAGATCATTTACTCTAGAAAAATAATCTTTTATTTTCTCTCCTTCTCTCATTTTAAGCTTTTCATACTTACTTTACAAGACTAAAAATTTCGATTACTTAACTATTGAAGTTCCCTCATATGTAGCCTCTAATGTTTTCCAAATTTCTTTGGCTATTTTACATCTAGCTACTCTATTAAATTTATATTTATTCAATGCATGATATAAACAATTTTTGGCTTTTGAGTCAGGCATGAACTTATCTTTTTCTTCTTAAGTCCACATGCTTTGGGGCTTAATGGTTTTTATGGCACTATCGATGGGTAGTGTGTAACCTCTGATGATGGACTCCCATACTTCAAAGTCCATCAATTTGAAGAAGCCTTGCATCCCTTGCTTTCTAATAAGTAAAGTCAAATCCATTGAACATTGGTAGTTTTATGTACAAAGTTTCTTCCATTATTCACTCTTGATGATGATGTAGAAGTAATTGATGTAGAGGCAAGAGTACCAAGCTCTAATACCAATTGAGGATCATTGAACTTAGAAGCAGTGGATGAATAAGTTTTCCAAATAAAAATTCTTCAACACAAAGCAAACATCATTTTTACATGGTTCCCAAACTTGGGTACTCCACACTTAGAGGGTACATCACTTGCATACCTCTGAACTTTATTTCTCTCAAAATGTGGTTTGAAGAGTACCGTACCCTGTACATGCTCTAAGATCTGCTTTGGATTGATTCATCACCGTGAATCCACTTAACTCGACAAGGTTCTAGCAAACTTAGAATGTGGTTTCCAAGATCCCACAACCTTTACAAATTAAGCTATGCTTCTGAGTGTTATGATGCTACACCAACCACTCAATTCAACTAGGTCCCAACAATCTCAATGAAAATGCCCTATCACAAGAAGCACATCAACCCCAATGGGGCAACAAGAAAGAGAAATAAAAATTACAAGGAAAGGATGCAACTAATTTGCTAGTCCTTGTACTTTGAGGCAAAATACAATATAATCACTATAATAGAACAAATGATGGTATAATGAGGAACACAAATACAATAGAATAAAGTACACAATGATTGCTTGATGTTGACACTTACTTGCTTAAGAACTTGCTCAATTACCAAGAGAGTGAAGTCTTCTTATAACCTTGAAGTTCCCAAAATCACTTTGGAATTCCTATAGCAGCTATCTAACGGCTAGTAGAGATGTATTCTTTGAGATTGAGATGTCTATATGCATTAAACTTCCATTCAAGGAAGACATCTCTTCTTCATAAAGGATGTCTCCTCAAAGACATATCTAGGGAGATGTTTGTTGTTTCTGGAAGACATCTTCTCTAGGTGTCTTCCATTTTAGCCAAGATGTCTTCTCCATCACGGAGACATCTTCTCTACATTTGAGCTCTTAATTCCAACACTTATTCTTAATCATTGGAGCTTCTTCTCTTAGCTTGAAGTTTTCTTTACTTGTCCATGCTCGCTTAAGTCCTTATAGTCTTTACTTAGATACCCATGTACTTATCCATGCTTCCTTGAGTTCTTGTCGATGTTTTTGTCCTACAAACACAACAACCACATAAACATTCTTGTTATCCATTTTTCTTAAGGTTTTAACATACCTAAAGGTCAACAATAAGCCTTCAATTCCCAATATGTTTAAGATCTTCATTCTTAGGAAGAAGATGAATCACATAGTTATTAATATTTACCAAGAGAAACTTTTTTAATAGCCTTTTCAAAAATATAAAAAACAAATAATCTCCAATGATTTCCCAATTCTTCTTAAAAAACTCAAATGAAAAATTATTAAATCTTAAAGATTTACTATCTAATAAACTAAAATTTAGCACTTCGATTTTTTTCACTGTTATTTTTTCTTCAAGAATACTTTGATGTGCTCCCATTATAAGATTATAAATATGCATACTAGAGGTCTTGAAGGATCTTTCAAGAACCCTAAAAACTATTAATAGTCATAGGATCTATAGTAATGGAATTATTTATATAAGGTAATTCTAGTTTAGGTACTTAATCCTTTTTTATTAAGAAATTTTTAAAACTCCTTGCAAGGAAAATCTTTAATTTTCAACTAAGTCATGTAAATTTTAGTGATAATTATTTTAGTGTCAAAAATATCCCAATATTATTTAACATAATAAGCTTTAGCCAAGGTTTTTTAATTTTAAAATCAAAGAGATTCTAGTCTTAAAAAGTTTGTATTTTCCTTAACAAACTCTACAACCTCTTATTCAACTTGACATTTTTACATAGTGAAATGCTTTCCAAATCATTTTGCACAATGTCTAGCTCTATAAATAGTTTTCCACCACTAATTAATCTAACCAATATTACCAGTAGTTGTTTTAGCACTCTACAAAGACTTCAAAATGTTTTTCTCACTAGGTCCTATGAACATATTAGCATTCATACAAAAAGATCCTACTTTCGAAATGAGGAAGAATTAATAATGGAAAGAAAAATACTAATAGGAAAATGGGTTACAAAGTAACATCTATATGTACTTCTACATTACTTGTAGACTTCCAAAAAGAAATATTAGAGATGTAAAATCTATCAAGTTGCCAATAAATTCTATCATGTTTTTCCTGATAATTACAACAAGGTAACTATTTTTATTTGAATGATATGAAAATAAAGAGATAACCTAAGAAAGAAAATATTTTTCTTTAAAATTATACCAATATTCCTTTTCTTAAGAAGACATATTAGAAGAAAGATCACCAAGTTTATCTAAATGACTTTCAATTATATTGAAATCACCTCTAATAATCTATGAACCCTGATATAAATAGAACATATTTTCAAACCTACGATCAATCCTTTGAATTATTAGAAGAAAAAATATTATAATGTCCAAAGTCTTCTTTTTCACTATAAAAAGTAATCCAAATAACTCTCTCAAGATTATCAGAGCCTTTTCTTGTCCAATTTCTATTAATTAGAATAATAACACCTTCTTTATTAACTTCATGTTCAATAGAAAAAACAATGTAGTTTTTTAAAATTCATTTACCAACAAAACTTATATGATATACTAAAATCCTAATCTCTTACAAAAAATGAAAATCTAGAGATAAATGTTAGTTTAAAAGATACTTCCCATCAATCTTTAATCAAGACCTATCAAAAAGGCCCTAAACATTTCATGATAATACTAACATTGAGATGTGAGGGAGGAGGGTCCCACCCTTAATTTTAAGCTTATCATTTCTCTCACAATATATGTTACTAACAAGTGAAAAAGTATTATCCCATGAAAAAACATTTGGAATATTAGCAAAAGTAGAAAGAAAAGGAAATATCTTATGAATATTTGAACTAAAATCCTTATTTACAAGACTCTTCTTTTTCCAATGTACTCTATGAAATCCTTTTACATAGCACTTTCATTGCTAGTCCTTACTAAAAATATCTTTTTTCTAAAGATTAATTTTCCTTAAATACACAGAATTTATTAGCACTTTCAGGTTTAAAAGAATTAGTAAAAAGTTGAGAACTTATTGAAGCTTTCATTTATGCTTATTAAGAATCACTAGTTTTTTCCTTTTTAAAAAAATTGTTATTTTTTCTCATGAACAAAATTTTTATTGAGTATATAATAAATTCCAATAATATGGCCTTCACAATGATGATAGTAATATTATTCTCACAAATTATAGTATGTAATTCTCTAAGGGAAAATATTGATTACCTACCTTGAGTTTTAATTTTATCTTCCTCTATTATAAATCAATCTTTAAAAAATAATGTGCGCATTGCATACCATCTAATAATTTTTTTTTACTTTATTTTGACAATTATAACAATGCCCCTAAAATTTTTTCTTGCAATACTTTGAAATAAGAAAAATATTTTCTAATTTATTCCAATAAGGAATTTTAAAATAATTATGATTAAAATCCACTTTTCATTCTTGAACAATAAAAGTATTATGCCAATTCTAAAAAATTTAAGATCCAAGGATTTTTCAACCATTTTAGAATTCAAAAATTAAAAAGGAGTAAGAAAAATAGTAGGGATATTAAACATTAATTTCATAGTGTTCAACGATAGCTTGAATGACTTCTATAAAATCCTTATTTGAGTGAATAAATCCAATAATCTGCAAAAAAATATATATCGAGAAGTAATGTCTTTTGATAGAGATTCATATAAATCATCAAGTAAAAAAAATCAAAAGATTTGAATTCCTTTATAGTCTCTATAGTTTGAGAAACATTAGTATTTTCCATCTTTAGATCATTCTTGAACATAAAATTTTCAACCTTATTAATCTCATAACCATCAATCATGTAAAACACACACATCAACATGTATACATAAAGACCATACATCAATAATCATTAACACTAAGGCACTAAAAGATACTAACTTGGGTGAATAAACATGTGATTATAGTTATGATAACATTGGTGAAATATTATTACTTGTTAGTTGAGGCACCTATTAAAAAATAAGTTTATTTCTTATTAATGAGCGACGAGGTACCCCTATGCCCAGCCATATGAATTACAAGTGTTCATGGATAATCTGGTCAAATTCCATGGATGAGACTAGTGGTGGCATCTAGATCACTATGCCTTGATCGTAGTTCACTATCTTCCCACTTGCACTAGTGGTAGCTTTGTCACGTATGGTTTAGTCCAAAGTGAGGCATCTGACTTTTATTATTTTATATTTTATTGTTCTACAATTAACAATAGGTTGAAACTCAATTTATAATTAATTCGAATAATCTAATTGCTAATTAATAATCAACTACCCTAACATAAGTATCTGATCCCACTTCCCATGCACATCTTGAACACATATAACACTACTAAATTGCCAAACATTAAGTGTTGCTGGGATTACCAAGAGTCATATGGATGCTCGAAGTGATTGTACTTATGTGCTTAATTAATTAATATGCATTAAAATGTAAATATTAACTAAGTATATGAAAATTAAATTGCATAGAAACTAAATCTAATCTAAGTCAAAGTGCTGTAATGAATAAGAATCAATCTCGATCTTATTGTCATTTATGAAATATGTCTAGGTACATTGCCAATTAAATAAGACTCCATACAACTAACTCAGATCCACTCTGTAGGCACTCACTAACTATTCTGTAAGATTATGGAATAAAAATGCAAGAGTTTAGCTACTCTATTAACAAAACTATGAAAAACTAATGCAAAACTATTGCCCAAACTATGTGCCCAAGTGCTATATTTATAGGTTGGCCTATACCCCTCGATATCGAATATTCGGTAATGCATCTAGGGGCTTGATATCGGGTATCCAATATTGAATATATGATATTGGAGCTAGGAAAATCATAACTCATCATACCCCACGACTGAATGAAAACTCATCCTTGAGTTAAACAAAATGAGGAACACGTTCCTTACAAAATATTGCAAATGTATGGGATTATTGACTTATATGCAAACTATTGATTGACTCTGAGTGCCGCATCATAAAATTTTATTCAAGTAGATCCATACAAAATGACAGAGTGACATAAAGACTGGACAAACATTGAAGATTACAAAATTTGCAAAGGTCTTCAAGAATCTACTGAAGATGTTTCTTCTTGTTATCACTAGTGGTGGGAAACTTCCAACATTGATTGTTATGTTGATGCTTCTCTAGTTATCCCGAACATTCTTGAATGGTGGACTAAAATTCCTTCTTATCACCCCATGGATCTAGCAAGCATACAAGTTTTGAGCTACTATCTTGTATGTGTTATGATTTGCCCATGGTCATATCCTCCATTGTCCATCTCTTGGCTTTGCTTTCATGCTTGGCAAAAGACCTTCTTCCTTAGGTGTTTATTTTAGCATCACCTACAATCATGAAAGGATCAACATTAGTTATGGTAAATTTTCCTTAATAATTAACCCTTTCTGGATCCCTTAGTTTTCTTATAGGCACAAGGTGATTACAACATAGTATGCCCAAGGCTATGAGGTAACTAAAATCAATTTATTCACATTATTTTGATCAATTACTATTAGTTATCATGATGTTCAAAAATAGGATGTTGAAAAATTTTAAAGCAGGCATTCCTAGCCCCATGACTAATACGCGTAACTCTGAAAGCACATAGGTTTTTGAATAATTGAAACCAAAGGTCTAATTCAGAAGATGGCCAAGAAATATTAATAGATATGGAAATAGAAAAGTAGGAAAAATTAATGAAATGGATGAGAAGTAGTCCCAAAATCATGTATAAATTTAGAGAAACTGTCATTGATGTTTTGGAAGATGTGAAGGTTAGTTCAAAGTCATGATCAAAAAAAGTTATGCAAGTGGGTCCTCCCCAAAGTAGGCTCCTACCATAATGCCCTTGCATAACCACTTCTATAGATGTTCGTGGGCATCTAAGAAGTTAAATGTAGACTATGCCTTTGTTCCAAACAACACACAACTACCGTGGTTAGGATGTTGCACTATACTACACAAAACCAAAAGGCTCATAATCACATGCAGCAGTGAGGTGAATAATGGAATGAGAAGGGATTGCAGAGATTAGGATGTAAGGTACTTGACCATGTCCCCAATAGGTTCTTGTGAAAAGTGTGATTAAAATGATCAACATACCTATCTATCCAATTTCAAACCAATTCCATACCATGAACAGTGACCTTGCATTGATGTGTTCCATCTTGCCAACCACCATGAGTCCACAACCACCTCAAAGAACAATCATCACTCCAAAAAGAGAAGAAAAGAGAAGAAGGACCTTAGTTAAAGTGGTTCCTTCAAGAATGGGTAACATGTCTTTCCAACACCACAACTTGTGCTTATAGCCCATTATTGTGTCTAAGGGATGTGCTTTGAATTCCCATTATTTTTTTTGTTTTTTCTTCTTCCTCTTCTTTTTTTTCTTTTTTTGGGAACCACACCATGAAAAGATAAAGCTTCCTTTTTATTGGTTGATAGAGGAGTAATGATGCATTCTAAGAGTCATAAACCACATGAAGGAAGTCAAGAAGAAAACCCAACAAGTTCCTTTGAGGTCACACCCTTACCATTCCCACTTGGTCATTCTCTCTTTCTTTAAGGTATAATGATCATTGATTAATTTTAGTTTCATAAAAGAAGAACCAAATTGTTTCCATGAAAAAGACCTTTTATTCAAAGAACTAAAGGGATGGATGAGGTGGTCTCATTACTTTACACAATTACTTACCCAATCATCTTGATAGCATAGCACAAAAAACCCAACACATAGCATTGAATTCTACATCATGACTTGGAAATTTTATTAATAAAAACATATAATACATTCATAAAAAATAAAGAGAATGACTCAAGAAAAGAGAAAAATATAAAGAAAAGAAAAATATTAAGAAATGAAAAACATATGAAGAATTAAAAAAGTCTAGAACCGATAAGCAAATTAGTTACTTCCATGCATCTTTGAAATAGTTTTATATTCTCATTTTCAAGCCACTGGGTGTCATCTAGTTTAGTGGCTATTGAATAGATTGAGTTTTGCTCACACACTTACTCCTGAACTTTATGGTGGGCCAGTATAGGGGTTGTGCTAATAGTTTGAGCTTCTGGCCCACAACTGCATCCCTTATCATTATTGGTGATGCATGAATTCTTCTATCTCTTCATAATGATAGGTTTGTGTTTTATGTCTTATGTTGGAGTGGTGATGGTTATTGGCTTTTGCATATGATTAAAAAACATCATTTTTATGAGGAAGGTTGTTGCATCAGATTGGCCTTGTGCTACTTTAGATGATGTAGTACGTCCATGAGTGTTTTGCTTTGGCTTATGACCTTTCCTCTAGAAGGGATGTTTTCGAGACTTTGGTTGAGATCTATTAGCCTTATCATTTACATGTATGTTCGTAGCACAAGTTGCATTCTCTCATTGATGTTGTGATACTAAACCTTCCTATGTTATTGGAGGTGACATATGGTAGATGTAAGTATGAGAATATTGAGAATATGATGCAATGTGAGAGGTGTGAGGTGGTGATCTCATATAAGATGTTGCAGGATAATGATATTTGGAAGAGTGGTAGTATTGATTTGAAGTAAAGTAAAAGTAGTTGGTGAAATAGGGTGTTGAACATAATATCCATGTGAGTTTGGTTGGTAGGAAGGATAGGGCTAGTTTGGTGGTGGCATCCCCCATGATTGTGGTTGTTGCCACTATAGTTGATGCTAGTGTTGAGGCTAGTAATGAGTTCCCCCAAGATAGTACAGTTGGTTTTGGGGTTGTCTAAAATTACTATGCAAAAGAGGAAATCTCCTAGGCATGTACTTCTATACAAAATTTAGATTTAATGCCCCTACCCAGCTCTTATGTAGATGCAACAAGATTGGGCAATGGCCCTTCAGATGGTTATATATGCAAATGTCACATCCATTATCTTTTTCTGTGGTTGAGTTTATAGCCTCACTTTCTTTAGTCATGTTTCCTATTTGCTAATAAGTGTTCCTAGCTATTTCTTGGTTCTTTTTCCTCCTTTTGTTATGATCACTTGATTTGCTTTGTGTCACTCTCTTCTCTATGGTTTCTACACAAGTTTTAACTTTCTCATTCATCAATTCTAACATCTTATCCAACTTTGCTTCAAGCTTAATAAGATAATTTTATATTGGCAAGGTTTGTTGTAAAATCATTTCATCAAGAGCTACCTCATTTTCCTCATCATAAATATGGACACTTTTCTTTTGAAGAGTTGGATCCTAGTTGTTTTCCTCAACATTCTCCCATTTGCATAGCTCTCCTTCTTCTTTTGCCACATGATTAATCAAATCTTGGATCTAATGGGTTCATAGCTTGTATAATTGACATGGAGTATACATCCCAAGGGTCTCCCTTGTTTCATTTTGAAGTCCATCGATGATGTGGAAAAGTTGCCTTTCCTTAGAGAAATCATGGCCAAGACACCTATGTAGTAGCGAATAGTATCTATCCAAGACCACATTCAAGGGTTCATGATTTTCTTACTTCCACTCTTGGATTTCTCTCCTCAGGTTGGACACCCTCACATAGATCTGGAATTTTTCATTGAAAAGTTCTAGCATTGTGAGCCACTGGTCAATGGAACTTGGTTTCAATGATCTATACTAACTTTCTGCTACATTGATTAGTGTCCTAGAAAAGAGCTTAAATTTTTACCATCCATTTTCAATATTATACAAGGCATAGGCATCATGAAAGGCTTGTATATGATGTTGTGGATCTGAGATGCAGCCTCTTGCAAATTTATGAATATTGTTTATATCAAGCCTAGGTAAGCGAATGTATGATGCCTGTGAGGTATCTTAATTGCCTCTATGATCTACATCAAGCTCTTAGTGGCCAACAAGGGTTCATTGTCATTAGACATGTTATGATGAAAATTTCTATTTCTATTGATTTGATTGTGATGATCTTGTCTATGCTCATGGTGATGTCTTTGATTTTTCCCTTGGGTTCAATTTCTATCTTTGTCTTGACCCTGTAGTGGAGCTCTATCTCTATACCTATGTTCATCTTCATCAAAACTAGACATTAAAGAGGAAGAGGAAGATGAAAAACTAGGAGAATCACCATGGCTTCTATAGTTCTCCCCATGGTCCCTTGATTTATCTTGTCTAGGTTTAGAGGAGATCCTAAGCATTGAGGCCCTTCTTGATCTAGGACTCCATCTCCTCTACAATTTTTTTACACTAGTTCAATGTAGTCTTTGAGTGTAATAAGGGTCTAAATGAGCATAGGAAATACCCATTTGAGGTTGTTCACTCCAATTTTCTTTAGTATATATCCTATCATTTCTCCTACAAGTGTTCTCATCATACAATGCATTATGAATCCTATCTAAAGAAGACATGGTTTTGTCTGATAATGTGTGTGACTTAAAAAATTAATGTTTTCTAAAATATAGATTGTTAATACCTTTATAGTGATTATGTAAAATTAACTAATGTAGATAGCTAGCACCATCCCCAACAACGATGCCAATGATGAGCGATGAGGTACCCCTATGCCCAACCATACGAATCACAAGCATTCATGCAAGATCTAGTCAAATTTTATGGATGGGACTAGTTGTGGCATCTAGATCACTATGCCTTGATCACAGTTCACTATCTTCCCACTTGCACTAGTGGTAGCTTTGTCATGTATGGTTTAGTCCAGAGTGAGACATATGATTTTTATTATTTTATATTTTATTGTTCTATGATTAACAATAGGTTGAAACTCAATTTATAATCAATTCAACTAATCTAATTACTAATTAATAATCAACTACCCTAACATAAGTATCTGATCCCACTTCCTGTGCACATCCTTAACACATATAACAATGCTAGGTTACCAAACATTAAGCATTGCTGGGATTACCAAGAGTCATATGCATGCTTAAAGCGATTGTACTTATGTGCTTAATTAATTAATATGCATTAAAATGTAAATATTAACTAAGTACATGAAAAGTAAATTTCATGGAAACTAAATCTAATCTAAGTTAAAGTGTTGTAATGAATAAGAATCAATCTCGATCTTATTGTCGTTCATGGAATATGTCCAGGTACATTGCCACTCGAATAAGAGTCCATACAACTAACTTAGATCCACTTTGTGGGCACTCACTGACTATTCTATAAGATTACAGAATAAAACTACAAGAGTTTAGCTACTCTATTGAAAAAACTATGAAAAACTAATGCAAAACTATTGCCCAAAACATGCACCCAAGTGCTATATTTATAGGCTGGCCCATAACCCCCCAACATAGGATATCTGATAACACATCTAGGGGCCCAATATTGGGTATCAATATCCAATATCGGAGCTAGGAAAATCATGACTCATCACTTATGAATTATTTTAGCTAAGTGTTAGTGATTTAGTAATTTTCTACTATTGGATCCAATATTAGCACATACCAAACAAAAATAAAGATGGCTAAAATATTATTTATTTCTTAAATCATTTAACTAGTACTTTAAAAAAATGTAGCTTTAAATTTACATTATAACTTTAATTCAAAAACGTTAGAGTTTACGATATCATGCTTTGAGTGATGATTCATTTTATTACATTACAATCTTGGCAAAAAATACAACATATTAAAAGGAGTTTAAGCTTATCAAAGGTAAAAGAAAATTCCTAAATATCTAACATTAGTAAAAAATTATTAGTCACTACTTTCTCTTGTAGAGATGCCACCTATACCTACAACATCTACATACATAATATGTAAAATAGAGTTATAACTCCTTTACAATAGATAGAATATAATCTTAACACCATTGAAATAGGTCACAATCTAAAGAGGGCTACCACTATGTGATGTAGATTTCACATCAAGGTATGTGTCAAATCAAAAATCTTACTAGATAACTATTCACAGGTTTCTAGTTAATAAGAAACTAATGGTAAGTTGATATAATTTATAGCTAATTGATACCACCATAAATCAATACTAATACTATAAAACTATTTCCAATAAACTTCCCACCTTTAGAAAGCCTCTTGTTGATGGACCTAAAGCAAGAGAAGACATCACAAGAAGATTTTAAATCTTGGAAAACATCATAAATCAAGATCTTAAATCCTAAGAAGACCTTGTAGATTAACCTAAAATCTCTTATAACATTGCAAACCATGTTCTTCTCAATATCAAGGTCTCTAGTGTAGTCCATCTATACCTCTAAGGCCAAAAACGCATCATTTCATTGCTAACCCATACCATACAAATGGTGAAAATTATTCGCAAAATGTAACTATTGCAATTATAGAAAATGAAAGAAAGATGCACAAGTATAAAGAAATATTCTAAATACACATGAGATAAAACATATTTTCCATAATCAAGGAAAAGAAACTTCAAGGCATTCAATATAGTAGACATGAACTCATCAATCAGTAGATTTTGTAGTGAAGAATGATACTAATGCATTTATAAGATGAAATTTGCATATTGATAGTTAGGATCTCATGACTAATGGATGACTTAAATGATCACAAAGGTTGATCTCTAACATGATCTTGGGCTCCTTAAATTGCTGCCATTTTATTGAATTACATCAATAATTGCTAAGGATTAATCCATGTGTAACAAAATTAACCCATCATAGCTAGGTTTTAGAATTTTCTTAGCACTATTGCAAAAATATCTATCACATAAAACCATAATACTTACTAAAAAAATTTTAGTAGTAGCTATTTGATAACTTGCACATAAAACCACATGATCAAATTAAAAAGAAAGTTTTACCATTATTATGAATTTCCACCATGGTCCAACATCCAATTAACCTATTCTTATCATAAGATGTCAAGCTTAGTCATAAATAAAGTAGTATTAAAAAAGAAGAAAAAGATTAAGAAATTTCAAAAAAATGATGTTGCAAAGTATAACAATGACATGTCACAAAAATGGCTTGATAAATGAGAAGAAAAAATGAAAGGTTAAAGGATAAATCTTAATGGGAAACTTCTAAGATGTAATACTTCTTCCCTCAAAAGAATCTTTCTCATAAAAGATGAAGGTAAGGAACGTGACTCTCAACTATCCATAACCTATAAGCACAATCACTAATCGAAACTAAATGTCATCACATAACTATGACTAGTTGTTGAACACTAAAAAGGAATCACTTCAAATCAAATATTCACTTCTTCTTCATGATTTATGTTTCAAACCACTCTTCATGGTAGTGCATTATTGTAAAACATAACTCTATTTTCTTGATTATTTTGGAATTTCATATTTATTCTTTTACAAAACATCTAAGGTAAACATCCATAAAATCTAATAGCTTTTTAAAAATATTTTTCTTCTATATACTCCACAACTCATTTACCTTATGTTAATACATCATATACTATCAGCTACAATTACTAACTTCAATCAAAGATGTGCTACTATGCTCTAATACCAAAATGTAATGCCTTAATAAAAAAATTGAGCGTAAAAATTTTATTTATTTTTTAAATAATTTAACTAGTATATCGAGATATTGTGAATTCAAATTTACATTAAAAATTCAAATTAGAAATATCAAATTTAACAATATCATGATTCTTTTTAAAACATCATTACATTACAAGCTTGGCTGAAAATGCCACATAGCAAACGGAGCTTAAGCTTAACAAAGAAAAAAGAAATTTCCAAAAAATCTAACATTAGTGACAAATTGTCAGCCCATTCTTTTCCCTTTAGAGCTTCCACCTACACTTGTATCATCCATAGGAAAGAGTTAGAACTCCTTCATAGTAGATAGGACACAACTTTAACACCACTCAAACATATCATGATTTGGAAAGAGCCACCACTACACAACATAGATGTCAAATCAAGGTATGTGTCAAATTAGAAAACTTACTAAACAACTATTCATAGGTTCCTATTTAATATAAAACTAAGAGAAAAATATTATTATCCATATCTAATTAATAACACCATGAATCAGGACTAATACTAGAAAACTATACTTGACAAACTTAGTACTAACTCATAGTTAACTTACAGTTGACTTTTTGAATTATCCCATTACTAAAGAACCTTTTGATAGTGGATGTAAAACAAAAACAAACATTGTAAATCAATCCTAAATCCCTTGCAACATCACAAATTGTATACCTATTAGAATCATGGTCTCTAGTATAGCCCTAGTATACCCTTGAGATAAAAGCCCATCATTCATCACTAATCCACATCATACAAATGATAAATATTATTATAAAAATGTGACTCTTTAAAATACTAAAAAGAAAAGAAAGGAACATGAGTTTAAAGAAATATTCCAAAAGTACATGAGATAAAAAAAATCTTAAAGTAGGAAAAAGGAGATTAGTTGACAAGAATGAAATAAAATTGTTTCTCTACCTTCATCAAACTTGATGCAATAGCAACACAAAGGCAAAATTGTAGGTTTGCTTTCCAAAAGTAGGTTAAAAAATCTTGAAGACATTCTAATCTCTCAATACAACAATGAAAAACTCATCAATTAGTAAATTTGATGGTGAATAATGATATCAAGGCTATGCATTTATACGGTAAAATCTAAATATTGATGGTTAGGATATCATGAATAATTGATGGCTTAGATGATTGTAAAGATTAATCCATGATATGATCCTAGGCTCCCTTAATCTCTATCATTTCATTATATTACATTAATTATTGCTAAGTTTTGATTTATGTACAATAAAATTGACTAATCACTACTAGATTTCAAAATGTCCCTAGCACTACTGCAAAAATATTTGACACACAAAACTACAAAGGCCACCAAAAAGATTCACAACACTAGCTATCTAACAACTTTGCATGCAAAATAATATTATTATTATGACTTTATAGTGAAAAAAAATAATCATTATCATGACTAATGAGTGGCAAGGTACCCCTACGCCCAACCATACGAATCACAGGTGTTCACGTGTGATCCAGTTGAATTCCACAGACTTTAATTACCAAGTACACTAGAGCTAAAAAATGCATGCATGTTGTCTATTCATTATCTTCCTAGTTCCACTTGTGAAATGCAATTGTATGGTTAAGTGTGCCTGAGACATAAGATTTTTATTATTTTTTGTTTTATCAATTTACTTCCCTAGAACAAGAATGAAAGCAAGAGTAATTAAGTGCTAAGTAAACTATGGTCTAATCTAGCCTAACATAAGCAACCATTCCCACTTCCTGGAAACATCTTAAAATTTGTGTAAACACTACTAGGTTGTCAAATGCTAACCATTTCTGAGCTACCAAGTGTCACATGTATGTTCAAAGGGGTTGTGCTTGTGTATTTTAATCAGTTGCTTAATGAATCAAAATTAATTATTGAATGAATAACACTAACGTAAACTAAATGAAATCATAATATATATAAATGCATAAGAAAGAAAGTCTCAAGTGTTGCAAGGTGAATCAAAGAGCTTGTCTTTATTGCCAACACAATGGTGTGTTCAAGTATATCATTGCTTGAATAAAGATCTGATCACACTTTGTTCTCCTGTTGTGGGCACCTGGAAAATATTGTAACTCTCAAATGGACAAACTGTAAGAGTTTTGCTACATGACTACCAAAAACTACTTTCAATCATGTGCCCAGGGGGCTATATTTATACACCCAGGAATATCCCTGTGATATCGAATGTACTATATCACATCTTGGGCTACGATATTGTGTACTTAATATTGCAGCAACTCCGATATCAAAGCATATGAAAAACATGATTTATCATACCCCCATGATTGAATGAAAACTTGTCCTCGAGTATAGAAGAAGAGGAACAAGTCCTTTACAAAATATATTAGGAGGTGTGGACTATTCGACTATCATGTAGAGTGACACAAAGAAAATAGAAAAATATAGAAGTACCAGAGCATACAACATTATAATTGTGTACAAAATTGGGTGCTCAAGATAATAGGAAAGAACACCCTTAGATCCAATGGACATCCAACCCCTCTTGGCAATAGAAGAATGAGGGAGAGGAAGAAAAGATCCAATGGTCATGAACAATCTCCTGTAAGTGATATTGTTGCATTCTCCTTGGTGAAGACAGTCCTGCTTCTAGTCCATGCTCCCCACTGCAATTACAACAAAATCAAGGATTAGTATATAAAGTGTAACATATAGTAGCTAAATAACTTGGCTTGTCAGTGATTTTATCTAGCCAAGTTGTGATTGTAATAGATTGGCTACTTGATCATGTTAGTGGGACGGCTCATGAATGGGTTAAGTAAGAGAAGTGCTTCATAAAATTCAAAAAAGGTTTAATACAAGGAATATTGGAAAGAGGGTATAGAAATTCACAATAATAAAAAGAAGGAATATAAAAATAGTTTTAAATGTGCACACAATTGGATGGCATTGATGGGGTAAATAAAAATAATTCAATTGTAACAATATCTAAGGGTAGAGAACTTAACTTAACCCAACAAGATATGCAAGTGGGTCCTCCCCAAAGTAGGCACACGACTTTTATGCCCTTGCATAACTTCAAACCAAGGTGTCCATGGGCACCATGGATGATTAATGATTATGAAAAGTTAAGTACAAAAACCTAGAAGTAACTGACTAAGAAACTTGACACATCAAACTAGAACATTGAATCAAAACATGAAACTGGTAGTGAGGTGAAGTATGAAAAGTAGAGATGGATGAGAGAGATAATGGGATGAAGTTCCTAATTATGGTCACATGAAGTCCCTTGTGGAGTTTGTGATTAAATGACTTGGTAGGATCCATCCTTAGTCCATACCAAAACCAACCACTTTCAGTGACTTTGCATCGACATTCTAAGACTAGTCCATCCCCTGAGACACAAGAATGCTCTAACAAAACAACCACCATTCCAAATTGGAGAGAAAGTAGGAAGTGAGAAAGGGCCTTAGTTAGAGGAGACAAGAAAAGTCCCATAACTAGTGCTTGTAGCCCTTTTATTTGGTCTAAGGGGTGTACTTTGAATTCCCATTTTTTTGAATGGAAACCACACCATGCAAGGACCCATGTGTTTTTACATTTATTTTGTCCAAGGGGTGTGCTTTAAATCCTCATATCCTTTTTTTTATTGATGAGGACCACACCATGCAAGGACTTATTTAACTTCCTATTGTGGAATGAAATAGAACGGTGAAAAGCTCATGAGAACACTCCTTCACACAAGAAAATAGAAAAAACACAAAGAATACCACATCCCTTTGAAGCCACATCTTGTCCAACCCTTGATTCCTTTCCAATTCTAGAAGCTACACAAGTCATTAATTTATTAAGGTTGCATTAATGAAAAAGGGACTACACATTTCCAAAACAAGGAAAACCATAGAGTATGTGGATGGGTGGATGATGTGGATCCACTACCTGTTACATGAAAAGAAACCATGTCCTAGTTGTCAGTAACGACATTCAAAGTCAAAAACCAGACATCAACAATCAAGTTACAAATGAAACATACCATCATTGAGTAGCACATTACCATTGTACTTAACACCTTATTAGTAGAAAGAGTATAGAAACATATCAAACATAAGAAAAGATAAAGGAAAGTAAAAGAGTATGCAATAAATATCAAATATACTAATGCTAATGTAAAACAAAAACTTAGAAAAGATCAATAACCTGAAAAACAAAAAGATGTAAAATAAAGAATATGAAAAGAAAAAGTTGTAAAACCAAAAATGTGTAAAACAAAAAAGTTAAAAGGCTAAGAAGCTATGTAAAGTGTTAGTATGGGTGTCCATCTCCCCCACAACTAAGTTGGAAGGGGGAGATTCAAAAGATTGAGTGTGGTTGTTCATTTGGTGAGGTGTTTGTTGAGTTGCTTGGCTTGGGCTCATGGAAAGGTTTCACTTGTTAAATGTTGACTAATTGTTTCTTGTCTGGGCTATCAAGTTTATAGATAATCAAGGCCCTAAATGGAAAATTATATCAATAATGTAAGGCCCTTCCCACAAAATTTGAAACTTGGTTCATTGGGATACATATGCAGGATTCTAGTAGAGGACCTTGTCTCTTGGTTGAAACTTGACTTTTCTTATTTTGAGGTCATGGTATTTCTTGTTGAATGCCTTATGTATTTGATTGGATGATAGATCCATTAACTAATTTTCATCTAGCAAGTTGATATTCATTAATCATTCTTTCTATGCTAAACTTAGATCCAGGTCAAGGTCATAGGCTGTAGAGAGTGTACAGAGCTTAGATTGGATAGGAAATGTTGGTAGTTTTCTGTACATGAGCTCATAGGGAGAATAACCTATGGGAAGCTTCCATGTGGAGCGATAGGCCCAAAGGGAATCATTTAATTTGATGCTCTAGTTCCTTTGGTATTTGGTAATGGTAAGTGTTAGAATTTTTGTTATCTCCCGATTAGTGACCTCAGCTTGACCATTGGCTTGAGGGTGATAAGGTGTTGTGAGTTTGTGCTCAACCCCCAAGCGCTGCATAAGTTTTTGAAAAGTGGCACCTATAAAATGAGTTCCTTTATAAGAAATTAATGCACAAGGCATACCAAACTTATTTATGACATTTTTTTGTACAAACTAAGTAGCAATAGTGGATGTACAGTTGGTAATGGCTATTGGCTTTGCCCACTTAGTGCAATAGTCAACTGCAACTATGATATATGTCTTTCCATTTGACAAAGGTGCGATGGGACCCATAAAGTCAATTCCCAAAATATTTAATGGCTCAAGAGGCTGAATCCATTGTTGTGGCTTCTCCATTTAAGCCATCATTCCACCATCCCTCTGACAACAATCACAAGCATAGATGAATTGGTGTGCATCCCTGAAGATTGTTGACTAGTAATATCCCACCATGAGGATTTTTATGGCCATGAATCTCCTAGCATAATGGCCCCCACAAGGACCTTTGTAAGCATCTTGAAGAACACATAGTTGATTTGTGTCAAGGACACACTAGTGTACTAGGCCATTGGGATAGACTTTGTAAAGGTTCCCATTAATTTCCATGAAATGCTTGACCTAGTGAAGAAACTATTGTTTCTTTCTGGTGTCTAGCCCTTGTGGTAGTTCTTGCTTGAGTAAATAAGTGAGAATGATGTCATACCATTTTGGTTCATTGGGCATTTTCACATTAATAGCCCTTGCAAAGAGAGATTCTTCAGGGAACTAATTAGATAAGGGGCTCTATTTCTCCTTGTCATCCCATCTTAGCCATGATAAGCTGTCAGTGATCACATTCTCCACACCTTTTCGATCTACCATCATGAGATCGAACTCTTGCAAAATCACAAGTCATAATTTGAAATGGGGGCTCACCGTTGGTTTATTCATTAGAAACTAGATGGTGCTATGATTGTGTGCACGAACACTTTATAGTCAAGCACATAGTGCCTGAACTTCTCTAATGCATACACCACTACCATCAATTCTTTTTCTGTGGTGGTGTAGTTCAGCTGTGCACCTGCAATACTTTGGCTTGCATAGAAAATGTAATATGGACATTTTTGATCATCCATCTATGTAATCACTACCCCCAAAGCATAATTTGATGCATCAATCATCACATGAAATGGCCTAGACCAATCGGGTGCTTGTAGAATTGGGGTTTCAACAAGCTTTTGTTTCAATTCTTGAAATGTTGTTTCACATGTAGGAATGTAGATGAACAATGCATCCTTCTTTGTCCATTTTGGCTTCAATGGTGCTTAACCATGTCCTTCCCATAATAATTGGGAAGTCCCCCTTATAGTTCTCCACCTTGATTACTAGGAAGTCGGTGGGATATGACCACCCACAAATGATGGTTATGATATCCTCTACTAGTCCCAATGGAACAGTAATGGACTGGTCTGCTAGTTCCAACCAGATGTTGCTATTTTTCAAGGGATGAAGGTTTCACATCATGTACATCTCATGCAAGATTAGATTAACACCAAAACTAGAGTCAAGAAGAGCTTTACAAGGCTCATTCTCAACAATTTGCAAATATACTAGGGGACTCTCAAGATTAGCTAACTTTCTGGGTAGGTTACCAGCTCAAATTCAATTAGATACAGCATGGGTCAACATTACCATATGGATTCAAGAGGGATTTTGGTTTGAAGGGGACTCAGATAAATGTGAGAAAAAGAAGGATGGAGGAGTAGGATTACCAGCCACTAATGTGTTTGAGAGCTTTGGTGGACTGTGAGGTTGGAAGAAGGGTCTTTTCTTTGATCATGATTCTGACCCACTTGGTTGGTTAACCAATTGCAAATTAACTACCCTCATAGCATTTCTTTGTTGTGGTTGGGTAGGCAATTCACCCTGCATGGATGAAGTAAGTGGTAGCTGTGCAAGATATGGAGGAGTAGGTGCAAGGATAGGAGGAGCATGAGGATAGTAGGTGGCATCCCTCCTTGGATAGGGTGGTTGGTACACTTTAGGAGGGTAGTGGTGAGGTTGGTAAGCAACAACATGACCAGAGGAGTCCCGTGGAGATGAAGGTTGCTAAACTTAGTAACCATAGGGATTTGGTTTCTAGTAAGGGTACTGTTATCTTAGAGGTGCCAATGCCCACTATTGTGGTTGCTGCCATTGCTGGTACAATTTGTGGGGTTGCAATGGAGTTCCACTTGGATAGTGCTACTATGGTTGATAGAACTATCAAGCATTGCCTTATGGATAAGGCAATCTTTTGGGTGTTTGCCTTTGTGCAAGTCGTGGATCTAAGGCATACACCCCAGATTCCTACAAGTGTGACATAATTGGACAACATCCCCTGGGATGTTCATACTAGCAGACATCACACCCACCATCATCATTTGAGTCACTATCCTCAACCATATCTATCGCAACCATTTTACCCTTACCCTTAGATATGGCTCATTCAACTTCCTTATGTCTTCGATGCTCATGCTCACCACTTTGCTCTTTGGACTCTTTAGAAATTTTAAGACAGACTAAAACTTGTTGTCTATAGAGTCCCATAATTGGTCAACCTGAGCTGTAATTTCAGATTGTAATTTTTGGAGTGGCAAGGTTTTCTAGTCTACCACCTCATCTCTGGTTAACTCATCCTCATTGTCACAAAATCAAACCCCCCTTTTGTGGATAGAAGGATCCCTGTTGTATTCCTCTACACTTTCTCACTTTCTCAATTCTTCCTCCACCTTGGCTACTTGCTCAATTAACTTTTGGATCTGATGGATGCTTAACTTTACTAATCTCCCTTGAGCATAGATGCCAAGGGTTTTCCTTGTTTCAGACCGCAACCCATCTATGATATGGTCAAGTTGATCAAGCTAAGAATATCCATGGTTGGGACACCTATTCAACAAAGAGTAGTATCAGGTAATAATGGCATCCAAGGGCTTATGGTTTCCTTGTTTCCACCCTTAGATCTACTTCCTCAGATTGGACACTTAAGAGTACATTTGATATTTGTCATTAAACAATTCCAACATCGTACTCCACTGCCTGATTGATTCTAGCTCCAAGGATCGATACCAATTTTCTACTTCCTTAATAAGTGTCCTTGGAAATAATTTCAACTTCTACCAATCATTCTCAGTATTCTATAAGGCACATGCATCCTAGAAGGATTGGAGATGATTTTTTGGATCAACATCGTAGCCTCCCTCAAATTGAGGGATGTTGTTCATGTCCAAGCGCTTTGTTCTGCTATCCTTTACATGCCTTGTTCGAATCCTCATGGCCTCTGCAATGTTTAACATGCTCTAAGTGGCAAATAGAGGTTCATCAAGGCCATGGTGATGGTACCTATGATGCTCTCTACTAACCCTTCTTTCATGATGGTGGGTCTTCCTGGATTGCCCATGCCTTTGGTTGTGACTGTCCCGATGGTCCCTTCTATTGTTTTAGTCCCATCGGTCACCTCCATCATAGTTATGCCATCAACAGCCATGATTTGAACCAGATAAAGAAGATGATGATGATGAAAGGGAAGAGGAAGAAGAACTTGCTCTATGTTGTCGCCTATCATCCTTCCTTCGTTGCTTGTAACCACGACCGCGATCGTGACCTCCTTTTTCCCCCTTATCATGACTTGCCCCTCCAAATCCATTTTTGTCATTGGATCTATTCTAACCAAAACTTGGATTATAAATTGTGGATTGCACATTCTAGTTGAGGGCCCCCTGAGCAAAGTCAAAGAGAGGAGAATCACCAAAGAAGTGGTCACCTCCATCTAATGGGCCAAGCAGAGGTGGAAAAGTATTTGACCCCTTGCCCTTCACAAGCTCGTGTTGGTGCTCCAGCTGATGATCCATTAACTTTTGTGCTTCAATGGGATGATAATCCCTTGAATTGGGATCTCGCATCTCATACTCTCCATGAAGATGTTGAAGCTTGTGTCATGCGAGCATTAGCTGAAGCATCACTGGAATAGATTGATTAGGTGGCAACACAATGTTGCCTTCCATGTCGTACCACTATAGCATTTCATCTTGATACAAGATGAGGGTGAAGTCTAGTACATACTCATCAGGATGAGCATATACCACTTGGTATTACTAAGGCACTTGGTTTGCCTTGGGCAGAGATAGGCTCCTATGAGAAGAAGACATTTTATGTTAATGGACTTATAGGCAGTGTGTAGCTAAGGTTTAATTTAATTATAATTATAATTTTTATTTTTGTAAGATTTGACTCTTAAGGTCCAAACAACGAGGTTACTAAGTTTCACTCGATTTAGATAGTGCACGTAGAACTAAAGTCCCTAACAATAATGTCAATGATGAGCAGTGAGGTACCCCTACATCCAACAATACAAATCATAGGCATTCACATGTAATTTGGTCGAATTCCATAGACTTTAATTACCAGGTATGCTAGAGCTAAATAGTGCATGTTTGTTGTTTGTTCATTGTCTTCGTAGTCCCACTTGTGAAATGCAATTGTATGGTTAAGTGTGACTGAGGCATAAGATTTTTATTATTTTGTGTTTTATCAATTTACTTGCCTAGAACAAGAATGAAATCAAGAGTAATTAAGTGCTAACTAAACTATGGTCTAATCTAGCCTAACACAAGTAACCGTTCCCACTTCTCGAACACATCCTGAACTTTATGTAAACACTATTAGGTTGTCAAACGTTAACCATTTCTGAGCTACCAAATGTCACACGTATGTTCAAAGGAGTCGTGCTTGTGTATTTTAATTAGTTGCTTAATGAATCAAAATTAATTACTAAATGAATAACATTAATGTAAACTAAAGGAAATCACAATATATATAAATGCATAAGAAATAAAGTCTCAAGTGTTGTAAGGTGAATCAAAGAGCTTGTCTTTATTGCCAACACAATGGCGTGTTCAAGTACATCAATGCTTGAATAAAGATCTAATCACACTTAGTTCTCCTACTACAAGCACTTGGAAAATATTCTAACTCTCAAATGAACAAACTACAAGAGTTTTGCTACTTGACTACCAAAAACTATGCTCAATCATGTGCCAGAGGACTATATTTATAGACCTAGGAATAAGCTTGTGATATCAAACGTATGATATTGCATACCCGATATCGCGGCCACTCTAATATTAGAGTGTATGAAAAACATGATTTATCAATGAATTTCTAGTGGGATCCATCATCCAACTAACTTGTCCTTATTACAAGATGCTAATGTTAGTCATAACTAAGATAATATAAAAAATATGCAAGTGAAATTTCAAAAACTAATGTTACAAAGTATAATAGTGACAAGTCATACAAATTGCATGCTAAACAAAAAACAAAAATTAAAAGTCAAGAGATCAAAGAATCAATCTTAAGGAGAGACTTCTAGGATGTGAAAAGCATTCTTATCATTTATTATAATTTGAGATTTTGTAGTTAAATTCAAGTAATGCATTAAATGCTGAAGTATAAGATTAGCAATGGTATTAGTTCTTGTTCTTGTTTGCCATTACTCTTAAAGCTAAGTTGGGGATAATAACATTTATTTATTTGTTTTGATCAAGCAAACATCTTGGATCTATAGTGGCATAGTCACAAAAAGATATTTTCATTATAACAATAAACAAACAAAACAACATATAAAATTCTATTCATATTGCTTTTTGGAGATATAGCTAAACAATATTATTCCAATTATAATTCCTTCAACATTTTGCAACATCCCTCTAAAGAGCCAAAGTAGCAACCTAACTAAAGTTGGGTTTCTTAACTTTTGTTTTAAAAATCTAAATTTCATTCTCATCATACCACAAACCAAATAAATTATAGAAGTGCTTTCCACATCTTACCTTGTTGTCCTCTATAATGATGTTGTTAACAAAATAAAAAATCATTTGTAACATTAGCTATAGGTGGTGACCTCTTGGCACTTCACCTGAACCCATTTCAAATATCCTAAATAACTAGGCAATTTAATATTTACATCATATTAGTAGATCTTTGGATGGTACTAATGATATTACTAATTTAATATTTGACAAATACCTATTGTGATCAATTATGCATTTGTCATTTGAACTTGTCTTATGCAATTGTGGGACCCATATAATCTAGAACTTATTTTAGATAGAATGGTAGATAATTCCACTACTAGAAGATGTTTTGACCCTTCTTGCATATGTTTGTATGAAAATCTTGCAAGTTGGAGAATTTGTTAGAGTTCTTAGGGATCATTAATGTTTTTAAATATTTCCTCATATTTTATGATGGCCATATGGATTTGTATTTTTACCTAGGACATAGCCTTGATGAGATTACAATATTTGCATTGTATTTATACTTTTTACCTAGGACATTTTTAAGAACATATAATCCAAAGTTGTGATTTTGGTCCATGTAATTGATATAATGTTAATGACATCTATGGTTACTAGGTTTGGGGCTCGCTTTGGTGATACTTTTCTTAATGAGATTAAAGGTTCATCATGGTCCTTTATCCATTAACATGGACTCGAATGTATACTTTTACATGCTGCAACTTAGCCCATGTCTTAGTGTCCATTTTGGAATCATCCTTTAGGACCGGGAATAACACGGCTTGGGGAACGATGTGTGGCCGACAAAAGAACACAGTGTCTTTGTAGAAATTCGTAAATTAGAATGAAGTAAAATTCCACGTACTCCCACGTCAAATTATGAAAACCATGCCATCGGCCTCAAGCGAAGACCCCAAAAATTCATGGGAGCGCACAACCCAAGCATGATATTGAAGACACGTTGGGTAACAAACTTACCAAGAGCTGTCAGTGGCAATGCTATTAATAATAATGTAAGTGGATACAATAGTTGCTATAACGGAAACGACTGTACTTTACTGTATTGTGTGCAGGACGGATGGAAGGCATCATGCCGCAGCACAAGGGCCATGCTCCGGCTGTGGGAATCGATCTGGGAACCTGCTACAGCTGTGTGGGGGTATGGCAGCCGCGCCACTGCTGCATCAACGTTTACAAGTCCTCAGGACTCATCGGTGGGTCCGTCGGCTGCCTTGGCGGGTGGACAGTTAACCGGCTAGGTACGGCAAAAGGAATGGTGTGCCTGGGGTTGCGCCTGGAGGTGGATGCAGACGGCATGATTCGGGTTGCCGTCGAGGACCGCAGCATCGAGGGCTCCCGAGAGCTGCTCAAGTTCCGATTTCATGCGGACAGGCACCGACACAGGGACAGCGATGGTGCGGATATTGCGACACTGCAGGAGGTGGTACGGCTGCGGGAGAACGTGGTGGTTCTTCGAAACGAGTTGGAGTTGTTGGTGTTGGAGGCCAAGCGGTGGGCGTACCAGCTGAGCAGCTCTGCTGACGTGCTGGTGGACTTGGAGGCAGTTGCTCAGTGGCTGTCGGAGCGGCCATCTGCAGGGGCGCACGAGACTATGAAGTAGCTCAAACACATTCACGGCGTACTTGCCGTGATTCAGTGTAGGGAGAACCTTCACCTGTAGCACCGAAACCTCCAACTCAACTCGAACCCGATCCCAATCCGTTGACGCTCCTTGCTTGACTTCACTTGCAATGCATTGGCGTGAATTGTGCTGCTCCTGGCAGGTTTTGTTTCCATGTTCAATGTTTTTCTCATGCAGATGACGCTGGATACTTTCGTCACATGAACACAAGATTGTCATGGGAATTTGAGCAATAATTTTGTAATCAAGATTTTTGTAAATCTCTAGGGAGATGTGATCATGTTGGTGTGGTGCCAACACAATTAATGTCTATCGACTCGCAAAGAGAATGAGGAAGGCACGCTCTCGAATGACGATTAAACATCCTGAAGAGTGTAATATCTCCAGTGGTAAGCACTTAGTCCTTGGAGTTTGACCAGATCGCACATGTAATGCTCGTATTCGTATGGTTGAGTGTAGGGGTAACTCGCCACTCATCATTGGCACCGTTGTCGGGGACTTAGTTGTTTGTGCGCTACGTAGAACATAGGAAATCATTTACATCATTGGGAGCTAGAACGAACCCTTAGGGTTAATCAAGAGAAAAATAACATAACAATAAACAACACATCGAACAAGAAAAACATGTCTTCTTCTTCGCACAAAAGCATTTCATCGCCTAGGAACAACACTAGAGACAGTCGATGGCACAACACATAACCAAAATCCGCCAATTCCTCAACAATTCAGTGTGGTATATATTCATCACGATGAATATATACCCAACTTTAACTTTGTCTTCCATCAAGATGAACAATTGTGTTGGAGAGACTTGGAGGGTCACATAGTGTTGCCTCCAGACAGAGCCGCCCCCAACACGCTCCTTCATGCCCTTGCTCGAATAGGCATGTCACAATTATACGCTGAGTACGTTGCATGTGATTACAATGCAAGGGACTACCATCCCACTGAAGCACAATGTCAATGAGACTCGTGGCAGGAGAGTTACCACACATCGTTGAAGGGCAAATGCCCCCGTAATTCTTCACCCATCTTAAATGAAATTGAGGGTGGTGAACCTATTTTCATAGGTACACCACAAAACGATGTTCCCCCTCCTAACGATGGTTAGGAGGTGGTGTATCAGAACCTGTGCTCCACGATTCACAACCTTGGTTCTGATCCCCACGAACAACAAGTGCTCAACAAGGGAACACAAACACATGATAAGGGTGAGCATTCTAATCGTCATCACGATCAGGGCTAGGACCATCGAAGAGAAGGTAGGAAACATAGTCATGATGATGGTTCTCCTTCTTCCCCTCCATCATCACATTCACCCTCTTCTTCAACATTAGGATGCAGTCATAAAGAGCCTAACGATGAGGATAAGGGTAAACATAATGAGAAACCTTGACGAGAGAGTCGAGAGAGAGGACAAGGGCACTTGAAAGAATCAAGGCATGAAAGAAGGAAAAGTAGGGAACCGCGTAGACATCATAGATGCTATGAGAGAAATGACAATGAAGAACCCCTACTTGCAACTCGAAGCATGTTAGATATCACGGAGGCTATGAAAATTCCTACAATGCACCAGAAAGATAGTAGGATCAAGAGACTAGACATGAATAATATCCCACGATTTGAGGGGGGATACAACGCTAATCCTCAGAACCACTTACAAGCATATTATGATGCCTGTGCCTTGCAGAACATTGAGAACAAGTGACAAAAATTAAAGTTGTTTCCAAGGACACTAGTAAAAGAAGCAGAAAGCTGGTATTGATCCTTAGAACCAGAAACCATTAGAAGGTGGAGTATGATGCTAGAACTGTTTAATGACAAGTATCAAACGTACTCCCGAGTGTCCAACCTATGAAAACAAATCCAAGGATGGAAGCAAGGAAATCATGAATCCTTGGATGCTGCCATGGACCATTATTACACACTGTTACATTATTGCCTAGGCCATGGCTATTCGCAATAGGATCAACTACGCCATCTCGTAGATGGACTTAGGCATGAAACTAGGAGAACCCTTGGAACATATGCCCAAGGGAGATTATCTGAGCTTAGGTCTCATCGGATCCATAGATTGTTGGAACAAGTAGCTAAGGAAGAAGGGTAGCTACATAAGAGAGAAAGCGCGGAAGAATACAACTGCGATCCTTCCCTCTAAAAAAGGGGAGTAAGATTCTATGAGGAGGAGGATGAGTCATCACTTGAAGATTTGGTGCATAGGAAAACCTTGCCACTACAAAAATTAACAATAGAAGTGTAAGCTAAGGTAGACCAAATGTAGGATTCCTTAGATAGCAGATTTGAAATCGTTCTTAAAATCATAGAGAAATCTAAGGAGTGAGGTAGTGACTATGATAAAAAGAAGAAGAGGGATTTGGACCATGCACGTAACGAAGGTAAGGATAAAATGGCTATCACCGAAGAGGTTGTGGATTCTGATACAGACAATGATGGTGGATGTAAGATATGCAAATATGACCATCCTAAGGGATCTTGCCCAATAATCTCACATCTACAAGAGTCTGGGGTGTATGCACTCAACCCAAGACTTAACAAACGGCAAGCACCCTGACGGTTACCTTATCCCCAAGGTAACCCGAGGTAGTTCCACTAACCATTAACATATTATCCAAGTGGAACTCCACCACAACCTATTGAACAAACCCAGCAGTGGCAATACCCACAATCATGGGGGATGCCACCACCTAGGCAACAATACCCTTACTGGCAACTAGATCCATATGGCTACTACGTGCAACAGCCAATCTCTCCACATGACTCTATTGGTCGTGTGATACCACCATGTCACTACCAAGCTTGGGAGTATTATAGGACTCCTTCTCCTAGGAGAGACACACCACATACATACTATCCTTCGAATCCATCTGCCACTCTCATACCGATAGCTCCATTAACACCTACTCTAGCAATGCAAGGGGAACTCCCCACTCAACCACAACAACGCAATGCTACGAGAGCTTTAAACCTTTAACCCGTTGTTGGTTTTGACAACCATACAAAGAGAAGATCTTTCTTCAAAACCAAAAGCCCAAACAAGTTCTCACAACCACAAGCGGTTGAGCCTCCAAACACTTCTCCATCAAATAAGGCTTCAGAGCTCCCTTCAAACCAAAAATAGATCTCAATGCACACGGTTATGTTAACCCATACCATTACTAACTGGATCAAGGAGGGCCACCTTCCCAAGAAATTCTCTGACCCCGGAAGTCCCTTAATCTATCTCCAAGTCATTGGGAATGAACCTTGTAAAGCCCTTCTAGACTCAGGTTTTAGAGTCAACTTGATATCACAACAAATGTATAAAGCATGGAACCTGCTTCCTCTAAAGACGAGCAATATTCGCTTAGAGTTGGCTAACCAGTCCATCACTATTTCCTTGGGACTGGTGGAGGACATCGTTACCACTGTGTGTGGATGGTCATATCTAGCTGATTTCCTAGTGATAAAAGTAAACAATGACAAAGGGAACTTCCCAATAATAATGGGAAGGGCATGGCTAAATACCATAAACACATGCCTAGGAATCCGTGATCTTTCCCTAGAAATCTCTAAAGAAAACACTTTTGGGAAGATCGAGAGGAAGAAAGTTCTATGCATCACATATAGTGATACATGGTGTGATTGCGTATAGGAATGTTCAACATCACCTGCATGCAACCAGTGTGCCCAAGAAGTTAATATACAAAAGTGGTTGATAGCTAATCCAAAGAGCAACTTATCAACATGCATGGAATCAAGTGGGGGAACAACTTACGCTCACATCGAAAGCATAGATACACTAGAGCAAGAGTGTCACCAACTTCCAACCCTTAACCTAAAAACATTGATTGGGAGAAGTTGGACACTTCTAAAAAATTTAAACAAGCACTCATTATTTTGGATCTTTCCCTTTCAATTCATTCATGGGGGAGATGACCACCTATGCTAAGCAATCAAGGCCCTCAGTTCCTTTTTAAGTTTTTGTTTTACACAATTTTGTTTTACAAATTCCTTTAACTTTTCTTGTTTTTGTTTTGCAACATTGTTCATACTTCTTCATTTATTTGTGTGTTTATTTATTTTGTTTTGTTTTTTTAAGTTTGTCACTTAATAAGTGCTCCAAAGATGGTATGAACTGTATTCCATTGATTGCTAATGTTTGGCTTTTACCTTTAAGTTATGATGTTGATACTAAGGTATGGTTCTTTTGATATAATAGGCAATGAGTCCACATCATCCATGCATCCACAAATTTCTATGGTCTCTCTTGGCTTGGAAGTGTACAATCCCTTTCTTAATAATAAGAACTATCAACGAATCAGTGACTGGCCATTTCTCAAACTAAGGAAGGACCCAAGGACTGAAAAGGTTGTGACTTTAAGGGAACTTGATGTAGTTGTGTTGGCCATTCTCTTGGGTGCTTGAATGTTTTCTTCTTGGGTTCTCCTTACCACTACGACGTTGGTCCATTATCTGGAAGTTGAGTTAATAAAAATAATAAGTCTTTGCATAGTGTGGTTCTCATGCAAAACACAAAAAAAAAAAAAACATAGTGAGAATTCAAAGAACACCCCTTAGACGAAATAATCATCTGGAATACAAACATTGGTTATGGACCTAAATAAACATGTTCCCTCTAACTAAGGCCTTTCTCGCTTCCTACTTTCTCCTCTTTAGTTTGTCGGAATGATGGTGACTCTTTGGTGGAGACATTCTTGTTACTTCAAGTGGATGGATTGGCCAAGTGCATTAATGCAAAGTCACTGAATGTGGTTGGTTTGAGCCAGAATTTGGAATGAGATCTACCGAGTCACATTAACCATGAAATACACAAGGGGTTGTACACCACCTTGTTCTTGAGACTCTATTCCATTCTCTTCTCTCCATCTTTCTCTCCATTGTTCACCTCATTGCCAGTTGTATCAATAGTCCACATTTTGGTTGATGCATTATTTTCTTTTTGGTAAACTCTGGTAGTTAAGACTTTAACTCTTGTCTCCAAATGACATTCCTAGAGCCTACAAACTCTGTGAATGTGGGATTGTCAGGGCATTAAGGGCATGAGCCTGCTTTGGGGAGGACCCACTAGCATTCTTATTTGGTGCATCCATTAATTTCTTTCCCTTAAACATTTTTGCAATCACCATCTATTTTATTCATCTCCATCTTTGACATCCATTTCATCGGTGTTACAGTTGCTTCTTTTTCTCCATATTTCTTATTCCTTATCTTTTTCTATTCTCTCACTACCGGAGGTTTGCTCTCAGTCATGGGGGTCCTGGTCCAATTTCTTTGATTTTCTCTTAACCCCTACACCTCGGGTAGTCACCAGTATTATATCTCCAGATCTGCATTAGCCATATCACAACTCAGCCAATGGACCTTACACTGAGGCAAGGTACTAAGTGCATTGTGATTCATTTACCCTTGCTAATATAAGACTATGTTGTGTGTGCAGATGACAATCATACAACAATGGATTGGATCTGGAGGGAACACTTGGAATGGATTGGTGCTGGAATATTTATACAAGGAACAATATTGATGGTGCACTTATGGATGGACAATGAAAGGTGCAATCTTGGCATTGGTAGCAGTAGACTTCTTCTTTTCCCTCTCTCTTCTCTCTCAACTACCAAATAAGGCTGGATGTCAAATGTTTATAGTGTTCACTCTTGTTGTCATGAATAGTAAATTTTGTCATGTATTGTAATGATGATCTGTTCACATGTCACCCATCTACCATTAGTGTCATTCAAGTCAATAATCCCATACCTTCCCAATATTTTGTAAGGAACTCAAGGATGATTTTTCATTCAGTCATGGGGGTATGATGAGCTGTGATATTGGATCAGCCTATTGCGTACGCGATATCGCAGCCCATTGCCAGTTCTCTAAATAAGAGGTGGCTTTCCCTTGTTTTGACATCAAGATCTAGACCCTTAGCTAAACTTTGGTAGTTTTACCATTTCAAAGATTGAATAATTTCCATGTGCCCTAGTAGGAGTCTCAAAGTGAACAGATCTTTATTCAAGAAAATTGTACCTGAGCACACATTTGTGTACCTGAGCACACATTTGTGTATGGCAAATTGTACCTGGGCACACATTTGAGCATATGCACTATGCTTGGTAACCCAGTAATGAATAGCGTTTGGTAATCCCAGTAGCATTGCACTAGTTCAGGGTGTGTACGACAAGTGGGAATGGATGCTAATGCTAGGATGATTAGAGCTTAGTTAGTGAAAGTTAGTTAGTCTCTTCATCCTTTCTCCTCTTAGCATAGGTGATAAAAAGATAAAAGACATAAAAATCACATGCCTCAAGCTTACTTAACCATACAACTATGACAAATACAAGTAAGCTTTGGAAGACAATGATTGATTAACCTTAAGTGTTCCATAAGACGCGTAAGCACTTAGTCCTTGGAGTTCGACCGGATCGTGCATGTAATGCTTGTATTCGTATGGTTGAGTGTAGGGGTACCTCACCACTCATCACTTATTTAACTCACTATTGGAGGAGATGAAGGTATTAACCCCCAAAAATAATATTAATAATTTAGCCTTTCAACAAATTTGTAGCATGTTAGATAGCAAAGAAAGCTAATTTCTTGAAAGATAATAGACAAAGTCAAGTTATATTTTCAAGAAAAAGTTCAAAAGCAAGTTAGATTTTCAAGACAAATTTCAAAAGCAAGTTAGATTTTCAAGACAAAGTTCAAAAGCACTAGAATCCTGATGTAAAACTTGAAAAAGTTTTAGTGGCAATAGCACAACATGTTTTTACAAAAGCATCAACACAGTGCTAGCCTTGGTTTGATTTTGAATGTGTGGTAGTTAGACTTAAATTAAAAACACAAAAATCCCCAATAGTTATTCAAATTTGATTTAGAATAAAATGAGACAGTTCATTAAAGATAGACAAATTACTCTTCTCTACATGATCAAGAAAGAACTAAAAAATTTTTGGAAGTTGCTTTATCAAAAGAAAAGTTTGAAAACAAAATTTTCCTTTTTTGAGATTTTGCAATTTTATCAAAATTTGTTTCAAGATAATGGTAAGCTGGTAGGATAATGATAACCTTTTCATCTCCTTCAAGGACATTATGCAAGGCATCAAAAGACTAGCCTTAGGTAAAGCAACTACTAAACCAAGACTTTATGGAGAAATGTTGGTGTGGGGAGGACCTTTGGTATGGTAGACAGTTTGAAAAATTCAAAACCATGCTCTTGAACTTAGTTTAGTTATAGAATGATGTACTAATAGAGCTATTTTGCTCTTCAAAAAAGAAGATAGATTTGATTTAAATAACTACAAAATGATTGTAATTAGCAATATTTTTGCTATGGTTTTGAAAAATATTCTTAAGATAAAGATTGGAAGATATACAAAAGAAAACAAATTGTAAGCAATTTTACAATCTGTTTAGATGTCATCATTCTACTATTTATAACCTCATTACATTGAAATATCTTATTGATTATGTAAAAAGGAAAAATAAGATATTTCAATTATTTGTTTACTTTGTATATTTCATTAACAAAATTTTGTTTACTTCATGGATTTCTCTAAAGCATATGATTCAATTATTTGAAGCAAGTTGTGAAAGCAATTACAAGACATAGGTACTTTCCATCTTTGTTAGCTACTATTCAAAGTCTTTACGAAGAGGTATATATACAAATTATAGATCACCAATTCTCTAAAAATGTTTTATTACATAGTGATATTGGGGTGAAACAAGGTTGTTCTCTTTCGCCTACTATTTTTGGTATTTTCATTGATGAACTTGAGGAGTGGATGCAGAAAATTCTAGATAGATACTCTACCAAAATTAATAATCACTTTGTCAATGTTTTGTTGTATGTTAATGATGTAGCTCTCATCTCCAACTCTAAGGAAGACTTGCAACATATGCTAATTGTTTCAGATAGTTTTTACCGATGTTAAAAAATGCAACTTAATTTGCAAAAAATCAAAATTATGGTGTGTAGCACTAGGAATAATGTTTATCCTTTCACTATTAGAAAGGATCCAATAAATATGACACAAAATTATAAATACATTGGTCCAAAGAGTGGGGAGATGTGCATTAAATAGAGTATTGCAAGTGGATTGATAGCCTTATTTAATTTAAAAAGGAAATGTTAGAGGGAAACTATCTTAGCCTGGAAAATTAAAAACTAGTTATTTTGTTCTATTGTGTAACCAATCCTTTTATATGGGTATGTGGTGTGGGTTCCTAGACTTGCTAGCAAGTATTGGAAGAGAATAGAAGAAGTGCAAAAGTATTTTTTGGTAGAATAGTTTTGGATTAAAAGGTAGGCACAATATGATTTGCTATTTCTTGAAGTTGATATGATGCCTTTAGAGATAGAAACTCTTTGTCAATTTGTAGCATATGTTCATAGTCTCTCATGTAGCATAAAAACTAAATTTTTGAAGAAAGTCTTAGTTGCTACAGAACATAAAAGGTGGTTCTACAAGGAAATGATTTAGCTCAAAAAATGGAACATTGAGATAGATATTATATATTATGATATAAGGTAGCTCCATAAGAGTATAAAAAATAAGGTACTTTTGTATATCTAGAGTAACCCAATAGGAAAAAAATAATTCTACAAAGACAACATTAGAGGAGGCATCAACAAAAAAAAAGCTTTTTTATTTGCTCCTATATCTTATCACTTAGGTTATCAAATTAGTCAAGAAAGATTAATCTCCCATTATTTTAGAACTGAAATAGGAAGATGGATCCAAATTCCAAGAGAAGAGAGAACCTATCATTTATGCAATTAAAGAGAAATTAAAGATGATTATTACATAGTCCTGGAATGTCATATTCTTGTACAAAGCCATTGATGAGTGGTGGAGTATCCAACACCCAACCATACGAGATACAAGTGTTTATTCACGATCCAAGTCAAATTATGTAGATAAAACAATGTAATTATGCGAGTAATTGGTTAGAGTTCACAATTTTTGTCCTCTCATGTGAGTTAGAAAAATTGATGCATATGGTTTAACTCACGGTGAGGCATATGATATTGATGTTGTATGGGCCATGTTGCTCCTAGTAAACATGAAGTGAATGGAAACTAAAGGTTGTAGTTTCTAAATCTAAGTGATAGTAANATTTTAACTTGAGATGAGTTTTCAATCAGTCCTATGGGTATGATAAATCAAATTTTTTCTTGGCCACAATATTGGGTATTTGATATTGAAGCTATGATATCGGATCCCTAATATCAAGGCATAAGATACAATGTCGTGTATTCGATATTGTAGATGTATGTAGACCTATAAATACAACACTTAGGCACACCATCCACATATAGTTTCATTTCACACTTACAAAATTACGTCAATTTGTTTTCTCAAAATTTAGCACTTAGCACTAAAGTGTATGCCTGCAGTGTGATGAAATTGGATGGAATCTTTATTTAAGTGAGATGTACTTGGACATGTTTCATGCATGGGAATAAAGATCGATATTACTCTACATCATTATAGCNGATATTAGGGATCCGATATCATAGCTTCAATATCAAATACCCAATATTGTGGCCAAGAAAAAATTTGATTTATCATACCCATAGGACTGATTGAAAACTCATCTCAAGTTAAAATAAAAGAGGATGGATTTCCTTACAAAATTGGGAGGTAGTTTACATGATACTGACTCTTATATACATAACTCTCTAATGTTGTAGTGGAGTTTACAAAAATGACACATTTCATGACATGACAACTTTACAAAAAGAACAAAATTGGTGAAGTTGGATGTAGCTTTATGTTGTTCCATGTGATGATCATTCTTTCATTAATTTCTTTCCCTTATCATTAGGCTTCTAAAATCCATACCAATTGAGAAGTGCCTAAAGTTTTGCCTCTTCCATTCTGGGATCATGAACCATCCATACTGATGAACCAATGTTTGATAGAATTGGCACATCCCATGGACATGGAAATTGTGAAGACATTTGATTTTCTTTGACATAACAAGCTATGAATTGCCTCCTTTCTTTCTCAAATGCTCTAGCCTTTTCTCTTAATTCATGATAGTCTAATAATCTTTTGGCCAGGTTTGCTACTACATCTTTTTTCCCATGGTAGCCATCCTTTATTGCTTCTAGTTTTGACTTTGCTATTTGGAGTTTCTGCAAAGCATCTTTTTGATCCACAAACTCTTTCTCATATAATGCATAGGTAACTACTACTTGTTATTCTAGCTCATTTCTAGGCCTACCAAATGTCAACATGGCTAAGTTAGCATAACTAAGATTAGCTAACACCATGTACTCTTTCAAGTTCTCAATTTGCAAGTCTTTATTTTTCATTTTTACCTAGTGGATAAGGGCATAGCTATCCAAGATAGATTGCAAATCAGGATTCCATGCTAATATGGAACTAATTCTAGCCTTTCCCATCTAGATTTCTTTCTCATTGATTTGTTTGTACATGCTCACTTGGTCTTGAAAGTGTTCCTTAAGCCTCTCATGTTTCTTTGTCTCATTTTGCCATGTACTAATTTCAATGGTTGATTTTTGTCAGATGGCACATACCTCCTCCATAGATAGGGTTCTATTTTCCCTTGTGTGGTGGCCTTGTCCTAGTTGACCCTAACTAGTTGTTCCCTTAATTGGTGGATGCTCTCTTCTAGGATGTTTTTCTACTTATTCATAGTGTTCAACCTTAGGTTATTATTAGTAAGTTGCTTATTTTCTTCTTGAACTATGGTAAGTGCTGTCACATGTGCATACATCTATGCTTCAACTATAGAGCCATTCCATACCACTTTCTCCTTTTCATTTGCTAGTTGTTTATTTTGCTCAATTAATTTGTTGACCTTCTCTATTCTAAATTGCTCAATCTAGTCAAGCACAAAAAATTGTGTGGGATCTCTCCTTTCAACTCTTAGGGCCACAAGCTCTTCTTGTAGTTTTAGGACTTCTACTTCTACATGCTCTACCCTAGTCTCTACCATAACTAGTTGTCCTTTGGTAGCTATGAGTTTAGATTATACTTTAGTGACATCATTGGGAATGTTGAAGAGTGTTGTCATGACTTGTTCAGTTTGCAGTAGCCTTTCAAGCACATCCTCATGATTAGCAAGAGTAATTGTAATTCTAGATAACATTTGAGCATTTTTTGCTCCAGTTATATCTACTGGTGATACAATAGGTACATTGCAAGATTCTTTAAGGTGATTAATGATCACCTTTGCTAGTCCTGCTACATTCTGATGTTGCATTACCACAATTGTGGATCCTTATTTGATCTCTAGCACCGCTTGGAACAATGCAGCATTCCTAGAGATCTTTTGTAATCATACCTCTCCTCCTAACTACAATGAAATATATCCACTTGTTGAATTAGCTAAAATTGTGGATCTTATGATACTATCGATAACTCTATACAAATTGGCTTCTTCCCTAGTTACCCAGCTAATTGTTTTTGTAATTTGCTATAGATGGTTCATCGATGATCTATAGTCTTGTAGTGGTGGTGATGGATCTTATTGTTCTTGCTATCCTTGTTGCTACTATTATTGGCTACTGGGCCTTGCTTACTCTTGTTGTTTCTTCTATTGTTACTCCTATTGTTGCTCTTGTTCTTATTCTTACTCTTATTCCTCACCATGATCCTTCCTTGGAGGTGTTGGTTTAAGAAACTCAATGTATGAAGCATTTTGGGCTCTCCTCAGAATGTCATTGGTGTATCTTAAGATTCTAGCACTCTTGCATAGGTTTTTGATAAGGCAAGGAAATGGAAGTGTTGGCTTCCCTATCTTTCTTTCTTCAAATCACCTTTGTATATCCATAAAATAGAGTTATGCAAGGTTAACAGTGTATTTGCCCATAAGAATTGCACTTCCCCTAGCCACATAAGTCGATAGTTGATTGAGTCCTTTTGTTAGGAGCAAATGATAAGTGCCAATTTTAAAGTATATTATCTCCTCCAAAGTTAGTTCATTGTAGCCTTTATCTTATTTACCATAAGCCTATTTCATCCATAACTTTTTGGTTTTAGGAGTAGATCAAATGGACAAATGTGCTATCTGTGCCCCTTTGTTGGGTATGTACAAAGCTTCTACAATTCCCTTGATTGAGAATGACACTGAGATTCCTCCAATTTTGATAGTAGTACCTTCTTTCTTGTTGTACCAAAAATAGTAAGTTTCTCCTAGGTAACATTCACCATTTTGTGGTAATATGGGACATAGTAGTTATGCTTGGAGTTGCATCCATATTGCTTCAAGAACAAATTTCATGAATGGGTCGAAGTTCATTTCCAAGATTATCATGGTAAGGATGGATCTTTTTTGAATTGCTTAGAGGCAATCCTGTGACAAATTAGGGTGTTGTCCTTCAACTTGTGGTTCATCTACCTCTCCTTGGATTGATTGTACTATAGTAGGAGTGTCTTGATGAATGCTAAAGGATTGGGCTTTCTACTCCTCATGTTCAAGTCCTTGTCCTCCATTTCAACCTCTACCTTGACATCCTAGTCTTTTTCTTGCTCCTTGTGAAGGTCCTCCTTGTGCTCCTCCTCTTCTTGGGGCCATTTGCAATCATTAATAATTTAGAATTACTAAGGTATTTTCATGTATTGTTAATGGTTTCATACCTTACTCATACCCTTAGTTCATTAAGTTCATAGTTATTAATATTGCAGAGTTACAAGAATTTTCAAAAAAGTTATCCCATAGGTGTTAGTCTCTTAATAACCCTTCACAATTACTCATTTTGTCCATATGTATGATTTTTATTGGTTCTTAAAATCATTAATTGAGTGTTTTTTCTTTAGAATGTTTGATTATTCTTTAAAAATTCCAATTATCTCTTCATACTTACCCTTAAAGTAACTTCTACGCATTAGAATTTTTTGAAAAATTAGCTCAGATTTTCCTCACTAGCACCCCACCTCATGACTAAGTTGAGCACTCTATGATCAAATAGGTTTAAGAATTATGAAAAATCAGAGTAATATTGATTGAGATATGGCTTGGGCAAGCTAGGAGGTCAAATCTTAATTCACAAAAGAAAAATGCAAAAATTTCCTTTAGCTCAAAATGAAAAATGTAAAAAAATTTCACAAGTTCCCACATATATATAGGTTTTGAGGGATCCAATATCAAGGATCCAACATCAAGGATTTGATATTGGTGCAGATCCAATATTGAAGCCCAAGAAAATACATTTTTGATGAGGATTAGATGGAAAAAATTGATTCCTTTGTATGTTTGAAAGGGTTTAAGGTAGTTCAAAGGACTTGGATGATGAAAATATGCTTATTTGTATCAAAAATTTATCATTGGAAGTTCATAGAGAAGGAATCTTAGGCTATGATAGTTCATAAGTTTGGTAAGAAGGTAATGAATTCATATTTATAGAATGGAGAGTGTAAGTATTATGAGAAGTGTTTATTTATATTTGGAAGGTTCAAGATGATGTGAAATTGCTTAGTAGGTATAAGATACAGTAGTTATACAAGTGAGTCCTCCCCAAAGTAGGCTCCAACCCTTAATGCCCTTGTATAACCATGCCTAGAAGTGTCCTTAGGTACTTAAGGAGTTGAATGTAATGCATGCCTATTTAGCAAAACACACATGTTAGTACCACCAAATTGGGAAAATAACACTATGTTACACAAAATCATAAGTTATGACTATTGAAACAATGAGATGAGATGGACTTCGAAGAGATTGCAGAAATTGGGACATGAGATGTCTTACCATAGACAAAATGAATTCTTGTGTTTTATTAGTGGTTATAGTAATCATTTGCCTTTCTATCCAAGAATCAAATCAAGTCTAGACCACATTTCAATGACATCCCATCATTTCATCTCTTGGAATTACAATCATGAGACTATTAATGTTGCAAGGAGTATTTTCACTTGGTGTATTATCCAAGGGAGGAGTTTTATTCATGGCACTTTATTTTTATTTTACATTTCTAAGAAGTTGCCTACCTTCAGGCATGGGCACCATGTCTTTCCAATGGGACCCCCAAAAATTTATTTTTTGCTATTTTAGTTTTTTAATTATGGAAACCTTTGAAGGTAGCACTTATTTAACTCGTACTTCCATTTTTCATTAGTCTTCAAGGATATAATACAACCTTAGTAACATGATAGAACTTACAATAATAATCCAAAAAGAATCCATAAATCCCTTTGATTTTATACCCTTTTCATTCCCACTTGGCTCTTTAATTTTTGGTCTAGGCATAATGATCACAAGTTTATTGTTAGTTGTGTGATGGAAAAGAATATCATTATGGCCATGGTAAGAACCTTATATTAATGGAATGGATGGATGAATGATGTGGGCTACTATGTAAAAAATTAGTCTCTTATGACTTGATAACATAGAGAAATCTTTACCTTATTGGACTACATCTTGCCTTTATTTAATGTCTTATGAGTAATCAAAATTATTTACAAAGGGTTTAAAAACAAAGTATAAAAGAAATGAAAAAGATAGTAAAAATTATGAAAAAATATAAAGAATGAAAAATGTTTAAAGAATTGAAAAATGTGAAAGAATATGAAAAATTTAAGAAATGAGAAAGTATAAAAGAATAAGAAAAGATGAAAGAATGTGAAAAATGAAAATAATTGTAAAACCAAAAATACAAAATCACTTATTAATTCCTAAATCAAAGTAAAGTATCTCCCCCACAACTAATCTCATGGACCAGTGTTTGAAAAATGCTCCCTAAATCTCTTGGGTCATACATTGTAGGCAGTTCACCTACTATCTTTAGTGATGTAACTTTTCAATTATCATCCCATGTAATTTTGATGGTAGTGGAGTTATGGTCATTTAAGTTTCTATTTTCTTTTCCCTTTGGTGTATGATTATGAGTTATTCGTTTTATTTCTGGGCATTTAGTTGGAGTCATTTTCTTAGTTTCAAAATGAGTAAGTGATTCAGAGGTTTCCATGCATGTGTTAGAAAGTTTTTAGTTCTCAGTTAGTGGTCATAGGATGTCTTTCAGTTTGGTGGCCTCTGCTCATTCGATTGCACACACTGGTTGTTTATTCTTGTTGTTGTCGACTGGAATATTAACTGTGTTAACATCCAAAGTATTCATCCATGATTGCACCCTTTGCTTTTAGCTATAATGCATGGAATTTGTTGTGTGTGTATGGTTCCATGCATGTCTTCTTTAGAAATCTCAACCAAAAAATCTTTCATACTTAGCTTAGCATCAATTATGCTAAGCCATGCCCTCCCCATGATTATTTGAAATTCCTTATTAGCATCTTTCACATCAATTACTAGAAACTTTGTTGGATAGGACCATCCATTGATAGTGGTTACTACGTCACCTATTTGTTCCAAAGAAGTGGTGATAGACTAATCTGCAAGCTCCAACCTGATGTTGCATTCTTCCAATGTTGGTCGGTTCTAGGCTTGATATGTTTTATAACTAAGTGATAAGTGCTAAAATTGAGAAAATATATTGACCAAATTTTGCTAAGTGTGAAATGAAACTATATGTGGATCATACACCTAAGTATTATATTTATAAGTCTACACACATCTGCAATATCAAATACATGAGATTGTATCTTGTGCCCTGATATTGGGGATCCAATGTCATGGCTTCGATATCAGATACCCAATATCATAGCCTAATATTATATTCTAGAAATAGAAAATTATAGCAAGTAGTTTAATTGATCTTTTGATATAGCACTAAGGAAACTTGGTAACTTTATTGATGAAGTGTTTACTACATATATTATATATATTTCTTTTATCCAATTAATCCTAAAGGTTTCTAGATGTAATAAAAAGCATTTCAATTTCATCAATACTAAGCAAAAATTCAAAGTATATCACATGCTTTAATACTAGATAGAAAACATCAAAAAATAACATGAAAAGAAAAAACCTCTTTAATTATAAGAATGTATACTCACGGGTATAATCTTACAATTGATATTTTGAAAAATTGAAGAAAATTATTTATTAGGAGGAAAGTTGGTCCTTGTCCTAACAACATTTACATCACTTTCAATATATGTGCTTAAAATTAAAATAGCAAAATGATTTAAGGTAGGTATAAAAAGTTGTAGTAGAATACGTATATTTATAGGTGATAGGAGTCCTACCAACCATGATCAATGGGATTATATCATACAAAAAATTGTGAAAATTGGTCATAAGCTTTGAAGACAATGTTGTGTGGATTACCAAAAACACTCATGTATGTTGTTATGTTTAATAAATATAAAAGAGATTATAATATATATCATACAATGAGAAATCCATGTTACCACGATGAGGAATTAAGAGAATATTTATAATTTTATTTTTTATAAATTTAATAAATATAAGAATAAAATAATAATAAACATGCATGCATTACAATCCATTATGTGGATAGTTGTAATATTCAAATTACTTGTATGTGTCTTAATTCCTTATGGGACAGGTGCAACATCACATGTGAAAAGTAATAAATGGCCCCTAGTCATGATATTGATGATCTAATATCATGGTATTTAGTTGTGACCTCTTTGGATAAGGATGAATCATCATAGCTTAATGCAATAGGAATGAAATAAGGATTTTTTGCTATTTTAACATTTAAGGCATAAATGATATAGAGTAAGGTGAAAACCATGAGCTTTATTCATGATGCAAACACTAGATTGTGCATTTACCAAATGGTTCTAGGCTACATAAGTAAGGTAGCACTTTAACAAAGTCTAGCCACACTTGTAAAAGTGATGACTTAAAATGCATATAAAAGAAGAAGAAAAGTAACTTACTTAAGGAAGGAAGAGCTCTTCACATAAACTAGACACCAAAAGTCCAAATGAAAGGTCCAAGTTATTAATGTCATATGTGAGAGCTTACCCTAGGTATTTATAGTTTTCATGAGATAATGTAGATGTTTGCTAGCATCCAAGCATCAACAAAGATCCATCAACACAACCTAGGTTAACTTGAGTTATACCACAGGTAAAGTGGATCAAACCAAGCTTGGTAGGGGGTGTGTTAGGTGGTGCACTAGCACAAGGTAGTTAGGGAATTATCCCAATCATACTTTTAGATGCTACTTCTAAATCAAAGACAAAGCACCAAAGGACATGCCAAAAGGATCTTAGGACATCTAAATGAAGCTAGAAACATCCTACAAAATCTAGAACATATACATAACTTGGAATTATGACATATGAGGTAAGGATGTAAATTTATAAGGTATAAACCTCAACCACACGTGCTAGAACTACAAACATAAGGTTGGTAAAATACTTCATGATTCTAGGACTTATAATGGATGTACCAAATGCCACTGGATGACTCATCATTCCCCCATGATTGAGTAAAGCTAGTCCCATAGCTTTAACACCCAAAACATAAAATAGGAATTTGACACAAGATCAATGCAGAGGAATTACAATTACATAAGGTACAAACCATGACTATATGACAACATAAGCTAACTCATTGAGAAGTTCCTAAGAATGGTAGCTAAGAGAAAAATTCCTCGAATGTGTATACTTGGTAGGGAAAGAAGATGAAAGTACCTAGTGCAAACATGTGGAATTTATACAATTACATTTAGAGGTATGTCATCCTAGCTTGGAGCTACTAGTTTTGCACATGCATTAGTTCTTACTCTCATAGCAGCTCTTGTCTATGTTCTTATACATTTACTTAGAACTATTCTTGATCCCTCTTTACCTATGAAATCTTGCATTGGCTAATATCTAACTTGACTATCATTTAATAAGTATTTCTTCTAGCACACTATGTGGTCTACCTATAAAAGTTTGGACCATGTATAGATACCCCCTTCACTTTGCCTACACATCTTATTCCTCCTTCTTGAGTCCCCTCTAAAGAACTATGATTGCTACTTTGTTTTAAAGGATGTACATTTTCTTTAATAGGTGTATCCTCTCCTACCAGGTTAGCTTACTTGTAGCCATTTTTCAGAGTTTAGTGTGAAATTTGTTAAATTTCTCTTTCACCTCACATCTTTCTCTTGTGACATGGAAAAACATGCACCTTGGTCTAGTCATATCAATTAGACTTATCCAATGATCACAAGGATTCTTGATAACATATCCTTTCCTTACCAGTAACCAAGAATTCTTCTAGAATTTTGGAGCTCACACCCTAAGATGTGGACCAATACCTACCATGATTTCAATAGCATTAGCTTCAATAGCTCGTAGTGTAAGTTCCAACTACCCATTGGATCTGAGCCTAGTTCACCAATGATGAATAGAGGAAAGTGGATGAATGGGTTTTACTGTGTGGACATTCCATTGATTAAGGTTTCACTTTGGATCTATTTAGCACTCTTGCATCATCATTACATCTATAACTCAGCAATTCATCATTGGATTATTGTGTGAGAATTCATAAAGCACATTAATTAGTTTTCCTACATACAGATAAAACCATATTTAAAGAAAAGAAAATATCATAATGATTACATGTTAAGCTCAAAAAGTACAAAAATTCTAGCTACACATTTCAACTTTATTAAGCACATAAACAAAAATGACATAAATAAAGAAACATTTTACCATGACATGGAGGATTTCTTTTTCATAACTAACCCCTATCTATCACCTAGTAGACCTTTGAGTGTAGCATAGAAATTAAGCATCAGGCATGTCCAAAGATAAAAGATCTTCTTTATGATGCTTTAGGTATTGTCCAATGATGAGAGATTTTTCCTAGCTCATCTTCTTTGTGTTTCTTTAGGTATCTTCTTGTAATGCATCCTTCTAGTTTCATTCCTCTTATCAATTTTAAGATGAAGTCTTGGAAGACTAACCTAGCATCAATGATGCTCTTGCAAAAATGTTCTTTTTACCTCTATAAGGATACCTCCATGAATTATAGAGATACTTAGCATGTAGTTATAAATGATGTTCAGATCAATGTAAGCCTAAATGAATCAATAATTTTGAAATAAAGGAATACAAATCCTCTAATATAATATAGACTTAACCTATTGCACATGATTTAGGGATGATATAGTGAAAATGTATGAAAATGGATAAATATAAAAATGCTAAGAATCTAACATTGAAATAAGATACAATGTGAAAGATAGAATCAAAAAGAGTAAGCAAGTGTAGAAATAATAAGGTTTTTTTTGTTATGGGAGAAAGGTTTTAGATCCTTTTCTAAAAAAAATAACATACTTTATTGAGGAATTAAAAGTGTTACCTCCTAAGGAGGTCCAAAATACAACTAATAGAAGGAAAAACATAAATAAAATAGAACTAATAATGGAAAGCTTAGATCTTAAGCAAAATATACATTCAAAGGATGAGATTGAACCTCTGGAGGTTTAGGTGATGGATGGAGAGGTTGTAAGTGTGATATGAAGTCATATCCATGCTAAAATGGGGCTATTTTGTTCAAGGTTCTTGCCACTAATACTAGAGCTAAAAAATTTCCAACTCTAGAAAACTATCACATAAGCCTAAGAGCTCTATCTCTAGAAGTAATGTCAAGGATGAAGATGATGTTGAAGATGTAGAATATGTTCAAGGCCATCAAAGAAGCATGAAGGTGTTACAATCTTGACAAGTAATTGCGCTCTTGGTCTCTTGAGATTTTTTGCAAGTGCTTTCCAATCCTAAATGATTTAATGCCATCTGCAAAAGGATTCAAGATTTATCCAATTTCTCTAGATTCAAAAATTTCCAAGGGTTTAAAAATTAAGTAACTAATAAATTTATGTATGCTATTTATATTTATAGGGTTGGATTTAATAAATTTAATTTAGGGTTGTCAAAATTAAATTATGTAAATCATGTAAGAAAGATACACTAGGACTCATGAAACTTTGTAGAAATGTTTCGATGAAAGAATCAATGCATAACTAGTGGAGGTAAAAAATGATATCAAATGCCAAAAGTATGATTAACACAAGAGTCAAAAGATAAAATGATACCACATGTTACAAAAGTAGATATGTAGAAGAGTTGAAGTTAGAATCAATGTAGGATCTAATGTTGAACATCAAAACTAAAGATCATAAATGAAGAGCTAAAAATGATGTTGCAGATGATGTGAGACATCGTTACATTGTTTTTAGACTTATAAAGATGGATTTGAGCCAATAAGCTAGAAAATGTAGCCACACTTAGTTTTGATTTGAAATGAATAAAAAAATTGGATACATAATTGCTTCTTGTTGATGGATGTTGCTAAGGTGTTGAAGGAAGATCCATCAAGAAGAGATTGGATATTGAATTAATGTACCTACAAAAGATAAAAGGAAAAAGAATGACGTAGGAGAGGGGAGAATATTAAGATATTTCTAATACACCAATCATGAGGATGAGGCTATGTTACAGAAAGAGGACATGACCAAATCCTACAATTAAGATGGTTAAAAGAATGTTATGCATGATTGATGAGCCGCGATATCACGTCCCATCTCATTTTCTATAAATATGAGGTGGCTTCCCTTGTTCTGGATAGTTAGAATTAGACCCTTAGCTAAACTCTTGTAGTTTTCCCATTCCAAAGTTAGAATAATTTCCATGTGCCCACAGTAGGAGTCTTAAAGTGAACGGATCTTTATTCGATTAAATTGTACCTGAGCACACATTTGTGTACGACAATAAAGACAAACTTTATGATGAACCTTGTAGAATAAATATTAAGCTAAATAGTAATTAATTATTGTTGAATGTTTAAACACTTTCCTAGTTAATTAATCTCTCTCTCAACCCTTGACTCTCCTAGTTAAGTACACTTAGTACTACCACTTTGAGCATGTGTGTAGCACTTGGTAACCTAGTAATGATTAGCATTTGGTAATCCCAGCAGCGTTGCACTGGTTCAGGATGTGTGCGGAAAGTGGGAATAGATACTGGTGTTAGGAATAATTAGAACTTAGTTAGTGAATAGTTAATGGAAGTTAGTCACTTAGTTCTTCTTACCTTCCCCTATTAGCATAAGACCTTAAAAGGATAAAATTTATAAAAATCATATACCTCAAGCTTACTTAACCATACAATCATGACAATACAAGTAAGTTTGGGAAGACAACGATTGATTAACTCTGAGTGTTCCATTAAGGCGCATAAGCACTTAGTCCTTTGGAGTTTGATTGGATCATGCATGAAACACTCATATTCGTATGGTTGAGTGTAGGGGTACCTCGCCACTCATCATTGGCACCATTGTCGGGGACTTAGTTGTTTGTACGCTGCATAGAACATAGGAAATCATCCACATCGTTGGAACACTAGAACGAACCCTTAGGGTTAATCAAGAAAAGATAAGATAATGGTACATCGCACACCGAATAAGACAAAAATTTCTTCTTCTTCGCATAAGAGCACTTCACTGCCTAGGACTCACACAAGAGACATTCGGCAGCATCATACATGTAACCAAGATCCACTAGTTCCTCAGTAGTTTCAGGTAGTATATACTCATCACAATGAGTATGTACCTAATTTCACCTTTATCCTCCACTAAGATGAACAACTGTGTTGGAGAGACTTGGAGGGTAACATAGTGTTACCTCTAGACCGATCAATCCCCAGCATGCTTCTTCATTCTCTCATACAAATAGACATGCCATTTTTATATGCAGAATACGTTGCATGTGATTATGACACAAGGGACTACCATCCCACAGAAGCGCAACATCAAAGGGACTTGCAACAGGAAAGATACCATACATCCTTGAAGGGTAAAGGGTCCCATAACGCTCTGCGCATCTTGAGGAAAATTGAGGGTGTGAACCTATTTCAATAGGTTATCCACAAAATGATATTCCCCCCCTAACGAGGGTTAGGAGGTGGTGTATCAAAACCTCCACTCCATGGTGAAACACCACAAAATTTCGAGCCTAGTACTTCTCCAACAAGAATCGAGCTAAGTCATGACATTCTCTAGCATGACTAAAGCTTGAGGGCCCCATAGACAGCTTCAAGCGGAGTCGAACTCAACAAGAAGCAGTTTCCCGAGATCTAGTGATGACCACGACAGTAGCTGGTATCAAACATGGCAACTTCGGAGATCAAGATACTTAGTTTTCACCAAGTTCACATTCTCAGCATATACGCCCAATGTATACACCCAAGTATACATTCTCAGCGTATACGTCCAGCGTATACGCCCAAGTTCACAGTGTATACGCCCAATGTACACATCCACAGCATATACGCCTAGCGTATACTCCCAGCGTATATGCCCAAGTTCATAGCATACACGCCTAGCGTATACGCCTCACATGTACGATCAGCGTGTACGATTGGTGTATACACCCAGCTTGCAATCCCCGAAGATGGCATGGAAATAGCACTGCAGAGCAAAACTTGGCACAGAGCATCAACTCACACGGATAGAGCAATCATCAGGTGTTGACATCATGCATCCTGGAGTCTATACGCTGAGCATGTACATCCTGCACGTCCAGCGTATACACCTAGCATATACAGTGTATACGCCCAAAGTATACGTCTTGCATGCCCAACATATACGCCCAACGTATATGCCCAGAGTCTATGCCCACCAGATATAGCATATACGCCTAGCGTATATGCTCAGTAGATGCAGCATGTTGTACACTTGTAAAATTTTATTCTTTCACACCCGGTCAATGCGTCACATGTCATCCAACTTGAGTCTAACGTCTAAACCTATATAAAAATCCTAATTTTTCATTAGAATGGGGTTGGCAATTTTGAGCAAACCAGAGAGAAATACAGAGAAAAAAAATAAAGACGCTAAGAACCAGAGTAGAAAACCCTATACGCTGGACCTTACCCTACACGCTGAGCATACAGCCTCTACGCTGTGCCTGCAGTTTGAACCAACACACAGTTATCTCTACATCCACCAGGGCTATTCGTCCACCTTGTGTCAGAGCCACAATTGCGTTAGACCGGTGCATTGTAACTCTCATTTCGCAATAACATTGCTACATTTCTTTGCTACAATTTGTTATAGTTTTGCATTCATTGTTACGTGTTTACTATTTATGCTCTTGTACGTTTACACTTCGTTTACATCAATTACACCGTTTACGCTCCACTCTATATTAGTTACGTCATTTACATATAACCTAGCGTATAGCACTTCGGTGTATGTTCGGGGAAATCGTTGCCTGATCTGCATGCGGACCACTCAAGGTACTCTTCCTTCATTAATTCTAGCTTGCCCTCAAGCAAAGGTAGGGTCTTCTGTGCATGTCCGGAGATCTCTTGTTTTCTGTTTCCTTCCAACCGGAGACCGACGATTTCGGATGGTACAGAAATTGGCGCTAGAAGGAGGGCCTACTGCCTAAAAATTACTGTGCATCAGAGCTCCCAGTGTCTACGCTGCTGATTTTAAGAGCTCCCAGCGTCTACGTTGTTGACTATATGCCGACCCTGTCTGTAAAATTCCCAATGTCTAAGCTGTTGAGTTTACGCTGCACGCTCTACGCTGCAGACTCTGTTTACGCTGTACGCTGACCTTGTCTATGTTTCTGAGTATACGCTCTTCAACATACGCTACACACTCTACGTGGTAGACTCTTTCTACACTGAACACAGAACTCTATTTACATTGCTAACATATACGCTGCACACTTTACACTGTAGACTTTGTCTATGCTGCACACAAGACTCTATCTACGCTATCAACGTATATGTTGCTGCTAAGTTTATGCTGCACTCTTTATGCTATAGACTCTGTCTATGCTATACACTGACTCTATCTACGTCGTTCGGTATATGCCACATGCTCTACACCGTAGACTCCATCTACGCTACTTAGCATATATGTTGTACGCTCTACGCCGTAGATTCTCTACGCTGCCACTATACGCTGTGTACCTATATGCTGTCACTATACGCTGGTCGTTGAAGCCTATAAGCTGAGACCCAGTTTATATGTTGTACGCCACGAACATAGGTTTACGCCATACTAGGTATACTAGTTGCATATCCCTTCACTATGTTGTATTCTCAACTGTTCATCATGAACACCGCAAACTCCACCGCTACAATCACCCAGGTCATAGACCTTGTAGACATCGTGGTCGTTCAACAGCCCATGGTACAACCCACAATGGGGCCTCGCTGGTCTCTTAGATTGCAAGGGAGAAACCCATCATCTAACATCATAACTCAAGACCAGTACAATTTCATATGCATGAAAATACAAGCCAGCCTAGCCATGGACCGAGCTGAAATGGAAGTTAAGAGGAAATACGAACTTTTCTATAGGGGAGAACAAGAGTTCATTCCTTCCTCATACAATATCATCCCTCTTGCAGAGCCTTACTCTAAGCTCATCTCACAACTCCTCCTGCAAAGGAGCCAGTCTCTAGATTGCCTGTAGTAAATACTCAACCGGAAGAGGAGGATGACTTCGTAGCCCAATCCAAGCATGAAGATTCATACCATACTCTTAGTCCACAAACCTATGTCAACCCATTGTTTCATCCAGCCACAGGGGAAATTATGTCCCTTCAACCATTTAGATTCACCCAAGCACAAGTACCTCAACAAGAATCATCCATACTTGTTCATATTCCTCCTACAACCGAGCCGCAACTCAATACACTTCCTCTTGCTATTTTCCCTATTGCAACAGTAGCCCCATCCTCACAACTACAGCCCCCTCAAAATAATGTAGGAGCAACCTTCCCAGCCCAAGTGATCAGGATGCCTCATGTGATACTGGCTTCTACCTCCACTCATTATATCCCCCGGATCCAAACCCATGGAGCCCCTTTCACCATGGCAACTCAACCTGTTCAGAGTGCCCCTATACCAAGCGTGACTGCCCAATGGGCGGCAAGTGGTATTCAACCACATCAGTTGCCCCACTATAACATACCGCCTCATAAAATTCCACTAGCCAACATCCCTCAAGGACAACTACAACAACAACAACCCCTTACCTACAACGTGCTACCCTTCACACCACCTGCTACAAATATCCTGCAAGTATAGCCTCCGACCGCACAGCTTTCAGCCTTCCAACCCACTGCCCAACAATCCAATCTGTATACCGTACAACATCCCCAACCTGCTATCTCACCTAGCACCCAAGACTGAGCTAACACTAAAAAGATAATGCAGGAGCTAATTGACAAGGTCAAACGCCTCAAAACGAACCCTGATGGAGAACTGAAGGTAGTGGACTTCTATCACGATGACCCTATGAGCTCTTCAGTTCCACCCCTAAAATTAACCAAGGGTGTATCTTTGCCTACACTGACCAAATACATGGGAGAGACAGACCCCAACGCTCACCTCATAACGTTCAGGCTAGAGTGCACGCTACTTCAGGCATGGCCACATGCCATTTTACGAGTGTTCCCCATGTCCCTCAGAGGGAGAGCACTTGATTGGTATTGGGCCTTGCCACGGAACTCAATATCTTCTCTAGAAGATTTGTTGCATCAATTCATCACCAGGTTCAAGTATAACTTGAAACCCAAAGCAACACTAGACAGCCTCATACAGGTTAAACAAGCACCCCTCGAATCTGTCCAAAAATTCATCCAGCGATGGAATGCTGCTCTCAATGAGCTCCATGAGCCGATCCTAGAGACATACCTCCTCACCATCTCAAAAGGGGCTGTCAACGACTTCGTCAAATCCAAACTATATTACCTCAATGCACACAATCTAAGTCAAGCATTTGTACAAATCAAGAACATAGAGGAGGCAGCGCAAAACAGCCATGATCCTGCATATTTAGCTTTTAAGAATCAACATAGTAAAAAAAACAAAGAAAAAGTTAAAACAACTATAGCGGCGGTAGCGGAAACACAACAAGCACATGTGGGACAACAAAGCAAACTACCTATTGCCCCTACTAATTATGCTAAACCCACTCCCATGACCATGCCAAAATCATCCTCATCACAAAACCCAACACTGAATCGTACAAGAAACTTCGAGAGGAAGGACCCCTCTCAATACACACCACTGCCTATGAAGCCATCGCAACTATTCGACCAACTCCTGAAGGCTGGATTAATGAAACATAAACAGTTGTCCTCTGTAGCGATCCAGAGACATGATCAGTTCTGTCAACTGGTTCAGAACCCAAGCCTAGCAACGCCAGGTGAGCCCCCAGTAGCAAAAGGCTTTAGGATGGAACGTTTTTGTGACTATCACCAACGTAATGGACATGGCACAGATTACTGTTTCACCCTAAAACAAGACATCCAATGAACGATTGATGGAGGTCAGATCACCTTTGATGAAGCCAACTCGGTCCAACCACAAAACTAGGCCATGGGTGTGTATAAAGATCCTCTAAATACCAAAGAGGCACCGTACGTGATCAACACAATCTACCTTGATAATGAGCCTGAAACACCTAGCATTAACACCGTCTGTTCTGACCATGAGCAGCAAACGCCTAATAAACCATTTGTAGTGCGCATTCCTCCCACTATAGAAACATCGACACCTCAGTCATCATATTCACCGCAGAAGCCTTATGTCATCAAAATACCCCCTACCGTAGTAGCTTCTAACACCCTGATAAGCGAAAAATCATATGTGGTGTGCTTACCTCCCGTCACCACTACTGCAAACTCACCAACACCTCCTATTCGGCCGACTCCCTACGTAGTCCAAGTACCACCTGCGGTCGCAACAGTGGAGGTACAACCTCCAGCTAGACCAGCTCCATACATCGTTAGGACACCCAAACGTCCTAGTGATCACCAATCCTTCACTTCACAAACACAAAATAAACCAAGTCCTTATGTCATCAAGGTGCCCAGCCAGCCTGACACTCAACTACATGCAATTGTCCAACCGAAACCCCGCCTGAATCCATACGTAGTACGAATCCCAAAACAGCCTGAGGCTTTGAAACCAACCGCACCCCCACGCCACATGCAAGAATGCCTAGCGGACAAGCTTACACGCGAACGCTTGGAAAAGGAGCATCAAAAGCTAGCCTTAGGACCTCCTAAACGTACCCCGCTAAATGCAATACCCATGAAACCACCTAACGATAAACCAAACACAAGCCATGAGGGTGAATCATCCAGAAAACATGATACGTCTAAATCAACAATTCCGGGCAAAAACGACAAACCAACGATGCACAAAATAAAACTTTTAGGCCCAATGGACCAAGTCACTGCCGATAAACATACACCCAACAGCAGAGACTTAGCAATAGCTCTAACACAAGTCACACAAGCACTCAAATAAAAAAATACCTCACTAAGCTTATACAACCTAGTGTTAACATCTCAAACCCATCGCGAAGCTTTAGTGTGCATGTTAACATCCATCCCAGTAAGTGAGGACTTGCCTCCAAATGAACCTTCAATTCATGCGGTAATGTACTTGCCTCAAGGATCAACTTCCAAGCCATTAAGTTTCCACAATAACAACATTAAGGTGGATGAGAAAATGGGAGAGGTAACAACAACCCCTATGTTCATAACAATACGAATAAACCAATTCAAAATACATAGGGTCCATGTAGACGATGGAGCTGCCACAAATGTAGTATCATATCCCATTGTTGAACAACTAGGGCTTACAAAGCTAATCAGACCAACTGCCACCACATGCTTGAAATCATTCAGCGGGTCCCACGTGATAGTCAAAGGCACTGTGACTTTAGACTTTATAGCAGGGGATCAATTCCCCACATTTGTTGACTTTGTGGTAATTGATGAAATGCCAAGGTTCAACCTAATCTTGGGAAGGCCCTGGTTAGGCCAATTTAAAGCAGTCTCTTCCCCTATTCACTAAGAAATTCACCTACCTTACGAAGGCAGTGAAATTGTTATACACAGGGAGGCTGCTACATCCATCATCTCATCATACATAGATACAGACCAAGGCTCAGAGGTTAAGCTCGAAGAGCCCAAACAAGATGATACAATTGAAAAACAACCAGTAGGCGATAATCTTTTAAACACAAAAGAAAATCCACCCAAAACAGAAATACTTGGGCCTGAAATCGTACATACGCAGCCTCACTTAGAAACTACCATGGACACAGAAATCACAATTCATGCTGAAGCGTGAGAAAACACCAACGCGGGAACAATTCCATCAAATGTCCCTTAGGCTAAATTACCATTCAACGTTATTAGCAAAGGAGACGCTGAATATAGAATCTTACCCGCTAACATAGCTCCTAACATTAAAATGAGAAAAATCAAAAAATTACTAAACCAATAAACTACAAACTGTCTGGAATGAAATTAAACTATCATTCCAAGTTTGGAATGATGGTAAACTATCATGTCCGCAATGACATAAAACTAGCCACGATCAGAAATGATCGGTCTGCCAAGAGAAATCCACTCGTGCCCTTTGAAACTTCCCTTGTTCACGCATGGCCCAAAATGACCTTAAACTAGTGCATATGGCCTGAAATGGCCTTAAACTAGTGCAAGTGGCTAGAAATGGCCTTAAACTAGATCAACCACTTATACTTTGTGTAAACTAGATCAAAGCAAAGATTAAACATCAGGGACAGGGGGATCGTCCCCTTTGGACCCACTGGCATCATGGGCCCCCACTCCACTAGGGCCAACTTCTTGAACGTCATCGTCGCCTTGATTCTATAAAATGCAAAATAGACAATCAACATAAGGATAAAAGAAAAAAATTTCAAACATTATTCAGTGAAATAATTTCATGATAACAAAATGCTTACCGTAGGGGATCCCTCTAAACTGAATTCCAGCCGACGGAGGATTTTCTCTTCTGAGACACTCGCCCAATCGGTGCCATCGAGACCTAGGTCAATGTCTACCAAGGCCTTCCCCTTGTCAACCACCAACCAAGTAGGACGCTTTAAAGGAAATTCACCCACAAAAACCGCCCCAGAAGCTGTCGTAATTACACTAGTATGCAATTCCATCTCAACAGTTGTGTTCTGAGCAAAGGTATCAAACGCAGAGCGTAGACCCAGACCCTCTATAAACATTTCTAGCTGACGCTTCTCAATAGATACTTCTTTCAATGATTTCTTATAATGGTGCTTGTGGTTCTTCTCATCTTGACCCCACTTATGTACCTTGGAAGTGAAAGCCTTCCAATCTTGGCACTTAAGGTTCAATAGATCTACCTGGGCCTTGTGCTCTCCTAGTTTCCGGGTCAATGATGCATGGAGATTGAGTAGGTTCCAGTATCTAGTATAAGTGACCTCGGAAGTCTACCAAGAATGATCACCACTTAGTTTAGCAGAGGTGAACTCATACCGACCTTTGAGATCGTCATGCTCAACTCAAAACTCAGAAACTTCTTTCTCCTTTGCTTGGACTTGCAACCACAACTGTTCGATGGAATGCCTACAAGTCCAAAGCGATTTGGTGTTGTGTACAAGACCTTCCGCCAGCTCTTCATAAACTGGCCTTGGTATTTGCTTGAATTCTGGGGGTAGTGTGGGCAAACTCTCGATGCTAACTGTCTCATATGGATCCCACCTTAGTTTGGCACCTACGCACATGAAAAGAACAAATGCTAAAACGACAAAAACGAGGTGTGAAACTCTAAAGCTGTAAAAAAACTTGAAACATTTGTACCTATCTCAGGGTGGGCTTCCTAAATATGTTCAACAACCTCCTCAGTGATACCAGCCACAAAATCCATTTTACTTGGCATCTCGGTCTAAGTACATGGTCCACGAGTACAAGACGGACTAACCTCCGTGGTCCTTTCAGGGGGAACCATTTTCATGGGCACGTCCAGCTGCATCGTTCTGGTTTCACTACCTTCGTCTGGAAGAGATGAAAAAACAAAAGTAAAACACCATAGAAACAATGACTCACAGGGCAACACAATAAAATAAAGGGAAATATACCATGTTCTTTGTCTCCTTCTGGGTTTGGGGGTTCACCTAAGTCTAGTCCTCCCTTAAGGAAGCTGTTGAACATTTCATCAACACCACTCTGGTCATTGACTAGTTCAGTCTCTATGGTGTCTTCCCCTAGTTCTTTCGTCCCACCTAGCTGATCTTTGCCCACATCTTCCTCCTCAGTCATTAATTCCATTGTAGCTTCCTCCTCTTCAATGATAGTCTCTAATTCCTGCCTCCTCACTTCTCGAGTCAAGTCTGAAGGCATCAGTGGCATGTAAGCAGTCAAAATAAAAATTATTCATAAGATGAAAAAGACAATGCAATAAATGCACCAAGTTTACTTACCTCGAACAGGCATCTTGAACCATATGCACTTCACCCGTGGCTCTTCTACATCTGAGGTCACCTCCTTTGAGCATTCACGCTTCGATAGCTTTGACTTGGCTTTCCCAATTGTCTCTTTAATGACACGTTCAGCTCTCTTGGTAGTATAGGGCATGTCATCTAGTTCCAACCCCACACTGTCACGTGTGTGGATTGAGGTACCAGATGACCCTCCCGTCGTGATGGACACAAACTCATCAATCCCCTTAGGAGCATCTTGGGACTCAGTTGTCTCAAACAAATGGTTGATCCACGGATGAGACAACTGAGTACGATCCCGTAGGACATATTTATTGTCTGCACGAACCACTAGAAACTCGGCCAAACAGCAAAGATAGCTGGCAAAGAACGCAAATGTAAAGTGGGACTACGCCTCAACATTTGAGCGCAATCACACTATCTCCTTATGAAGGCCCAACAACAAAAATTGGGCCCAGTTATAACGCATCTCGGTTTCTAAGACGGTTTGCATAATACGCACAGCTTCAACACCAAGACTCCACACCTGGGAAAGGGATTTAGGGAATACCCATGCCCTAAACAGGGGATATAATTCATTAACTTCCTCAACCTTTAACTTCCCCTACATAGGGAATCCCTTAGCACCCTTGGTAACACCCAACAAGTCCTCTAACTCACGTACTATATGGAGCTCTTTCTGAGCCCTGTCCAAAACTACATTTACACCATTCATCGGTACACCAAACAGGTTCAAAAAGAATTTGGCCGACAGATGGAAGACTATCTTAACACCCTTAATCCAGGTGCTGTAGTAAGAGACAAATTTATCGAATGAATCAACAATTCCAATCATTTCGACTATCGACACATCAGGGCTCGGAGTTGCAAAGAGCTCCATAAGGCTGGCATCATCTAAACAATGAACAATGGATGGCGGGGCATGGGTACACAACCATTTCTGTGCCTTACTGATCTCCATGAACTTCATTAAGAGTGTACTCTCAATTCGTCCTGTTATGACAGGGTCTCCACCGGGAGGGACATCAATTGCAGATAAAATTTGAAACCGTCACATCAGTATAACCCCCAGCAGTTAGACAAACAAACTAAGGAATTTAGAAAATGTTGTCACTTACCTTCAGTTGTGGACCTAGAGGTGCTACCGAAGTCAGAGTCACGAGGGAAAATTGGTCCATTATGCAACCAATCTTCATGCAACCACCCCCAAGCTGTGCATTGTGCAAACGCTCTAGAAAATTATTTATGAAAGTGGACAACATCACCCTTGGTTTGAGCTAACACAGCTCTGTGAAGGGTGGGACCCACCATAAAGGTCTCTAGAGCAGTATGAGCCAGGGCAAGCCCATCATCATTAATGCATGTTCCCTCTTGGTTAACTTGGGGCCTGCAAAAAATGGTCGTCAGAATAGGGGCAAACACTAAACAACAAAAAAAGAGAGATAGAAACAACAAGCTAAAAAATCTTACCTCTCAACCCGGTATACTGTGCCAGGAGGGTTCTGGAATAGCGTGTGTGCCCGCGTAGCTAAAAACAAAGTGTTGTTGAGATAGTCACGTCCTCGGGGCAATAGGGCCCACACGTGTGCTAACGGGCAAGTAGATCTGGGCCCACTGGAGGGACCATTCTTGATCACAAGCAGCCCTTCATCAATATCTTCCATGAAGACTGCAACATCCTCCGAAGCTCCCAACAACATAGCCTCAAGCACGCTTCATGCCACTTGTTCGCTCAGATGTCACCAGACCACCACCTTAAATCTGTCTAGGATGAAGGCGAGGAATTAACACACCCCTTCCCTGAACCATACCCCATTGTTGTCAATGTTCAGATCAGGGGTAGGTTCATCGGTCTCAAGGGGCCCGAACCATGCCAGTACCCCAACTAGCTCAACTACCAGGAGAAAAGGTTCAGTGTCCCTATAAGCAACTAAAATGCCATGATAAATCAGCCACACATGAAAAGGAGAGGAGAAAAACAAAATTCCATGTTGTAAGCCAACACTTAGAAAAAAATCACAAACTATTTTCGATCAGCGTATACGTTGTTCAACAAACTGTTCACGCTTAGCGTATACGCTGTAAAAACCATTAGTGTATACGCTATGAAAACCGTCTACGCTATACGTTGTAAAAAAAACTACCAGTGTATACGCTTTGAAAACAAGTCTACGCTATACACCACCTGAAAAAGAACAAACTGCTTATGCTCAGCGTATACACTGTGAAAATCATCAGCGTATACGCCGTAAAAACCATCAGCGTATAAACTATGCAAACAGTTTACGTTGAACATTGTGCAAACAGTTTACGCTGAACATTGTGCAAACAGTTTATGCTGAACACTGTGCAAACAGTTTATGCTAAACACTCTACAAATAGCTCACGCTGAACACTGTGTAAATAGTCAGCGTATACGCCGTAAAAGCAGTCAGCGTATATGCTGTGAAAATCTTCTATGCTACATACTGATGAAATTGTCTACGCTATATATTGTTAAAGTCCTCTATGCTACACACTGTTCAAACTGTCTACACTGTACGCTAAGGAAACCTTCTATGCTCAGCGTACAGGCTCTCTACGCTAACTTTCTACGCTAGGCGTATACGCCGAAACCCTCTACGCTAACTGTCTACACTAGGCGTATACGCCGAAACCCTCTACGCTATAGAAACTATCTACGCTACTAAAACTCTCTACGCTACGAAAACCATCTATGCCAAATAATATGTACAGATGAAAATAACTAATAGAGGCAGGATTAGAGCCTACCTGTGTGACGATCCAGGCCATGATGGAACCCTTGGCCTAGGCAGACACTGCAACATGGCCTTGCTTTCCTCTGTGAATGTCAGGTCAGGCACCTTCCTCCCCTAGCCCTCTACCTCCTTACCCTTTCCCATTCCGACGTCCTTTATGTTTCAACTGACAGAGTCTATGCTGAGGCTTGAGTCTGCATGCCGAGCTGAATCCTCTTTGCTGAGTTGGAGCCTATACGCTCACGCCGAAGTTCAAGCCTCTACGCTCTACGTTTACACTGGGGTTTGAGGTTTACGTTTATGCTTATGCTCAATGTTTACACTTACGCTCACTATGTACGCTTACGCTCACTGTTTACGCTTACGCTCACTATTTACGCTTACACTCACTGTTTATGCTTACGCTCAATGTTTACACTTACGTTGATGCTTAGGATCGCTTCAAATTCACAATACTCACAACTAACTACCTTATGCTATATATAGTGCCCCCGCTGCTGCCGCCGCTACTGCCGCCACCTTGCATTTTGCTTCCTTTTTGATTTCTTTGGATTTCTTTTAACAAAAATCATTCAAAATGAAAAATAAAAATAAAAAATAAATATATATAAAACAAGATAAACACTACCACATGCCCAAACTGAACGTTTTGATGCAAACTCTCCGATGTAAATTGGACGACAATTGGACATCGTCAAACCATACATTCGGCCCGATAAGGCCTTAAACTACCACCCACGACTCACAAGACGGCCAGGTATGGCCTTAAACTGCCATGACGGCCTGGTAAGGCCTTAAACTGCCACATACATCCCACTCATGGCCCGGTAAGGCCTTAAACTGTCATGTGTCCCAGTGCGATGATAAACCACCATCATACATGCACACATGACTCACGCTGCTAGAGAACATGGAATAATACCCATTAGCTCATTCTACTCTGTGTTTATTGGTAGGAGCAAGCTCGATGGATTGTCAGCATTTATCTACACTGTTAATCATTGATAGACAGTACGGAAAGATCGCGAGGGACATCGACATAAATCTCATCCACTTAAGTTTATCAACAAACGACGCAGTCATAGCCTCAACACAACAAACGCTAGATAACTACAAAGGTATGACGAAGCCCCTTGACATAGAAGCTGAAAGCATCACCAAAGATCCATTGACTGAAACCCCCATCGCCATGCCCAATGGAGAAATTAAAATATTAAAATTAAGTATGTTACTGCAACCTCAACTGGCCAAAGACATAGAAGATGTGCTTTGAAACAACATGAAAGCATTCACTTGGTCTTACACCGACATGCCCGGGTTAGATCCTCGAATTGTCCAGCACAACATTATCCTTGATCCAAAGTTGAGGCTAGTAAAAAAAAGGCATGAAAGGTTAAACCTGAGGTGGCATTGGCAGTTTGCAATGAGATCACCAAGCTTTATCAGGTGGGTTTCATTCAGGCTGTCGATTACACCGATTGGGTATCCAACATGGTCATTGTCCCGAAAAAGAACGGAAGCATTTGCTTATGCATTGACTTCCGAGATCTAAACGTTGCTACCATAAAGGATGATTTTCCCCTACCTAGCATTGATCAACTTGTTGACTCAACCGCTAGGCACGTCCTATTATCTTTTATGGATGACTTCTCAAGGTATAACCAAATACGCATTAACCCGGAGCATCAGCTCCGAACTACCTTTATGACATCATGGGAAACCTTTTGTTACATAATGATATCCTTCAGTCTCAAGAATGCTAGGGCCACATATCAAAGGACCATGACATTCATTTTTAGTGATTACATGCTACACTCGCTCAATGACTATGTCGATGATATTGTGGTTAAATTGAAGACATCACAACAACACATACAAGACCTTGACTTAGTGCTAAAATGTTGTTTAAAATATGAGCTGAGACTTAACCCAAAGAAATGTGTCTTTGGAGTCAAAACAAGAAAAATGCTTGGTTTCATAGCCTCAGAAGCAGGGATACGAGTAGACCTCGATAAAGTTAAGGCCATAACAAACTTAAAACCACCTAGCAACCTTACCAAACTCTGAGGTCTACAAGGTAGATTACAGTTCATCAGGTGTTTCATGGAAAAACTAATAGACAAATTAAAACCTATGAACCACTTGCTACGTAAGAACGTCCATTTTGAATGGACTCCACAATGCCAAGAAGCATTTGACAATATTAAAACAGCACTTGTCTAATTACCCACTGTTTATCCACCTCAAAATGATAAACTGTTTTACATATACCTTGCCACTTCAGATTCGTCAATCGCGTCCATGCTTTGCCAGAAACAAGATGATGGAATTGAAGTCCCTATCTATTACTTAAGCCATGCATTAGTTGCCCACGAGAAAAATTATAATGAGGTGGAGAGGTCATGTTTAGCCCTGGTCTTTTCCTTAAAAAAATGGCAACATTACCTCTTCCATAACCAGTCAATATAATTTGCAAGGATAATGTGCTCAGATCCATCATAGGAAACATTTACGAGACAAGTAGAATAGCCTGTTGGAAAGCTATGATAGCTGAGTTTGACCTACACTACATAGCGTAATCATCAGTTAAGGGTTAAGCCATAGCAAATCAAATGACTGCGTCACCAACGCACGATCAAGCAATGATAGAGCCAGAATTCCCCGACGAAAATGTAAGTGCAATAGACATAGTGCCCAATGACTATGAAGCCATTTTGAACTTTGATGGAGCATCCACCTCTTGAGGGGGAAGTGCTACCACCGTCATCACCTATCCCTCCGGGGAGATCCGACCCTTTACTTACTATTTCAACTTTCACTGTACCAACAACATAGCAGAGTACAAAGGTCTCCTTAGAGGTCTTATGGAAGCACTAGCTTTAGACATCACACAACTTGTCGTCAGGGGAGACTCACAATTGGTTTTAAACCAAGTCACAGACATTTATACATGCAAAGCATAACATTTACAACCATACTGTGACTTAGCCAAACATTTAATGAAACGATTCGAAAACATGGACGTGCAACACGTCTCTCGAAATGATAATACCATCGCAGACGCACTGGTCACCCTAGCGTTAAACATATCGCCTGACATGTTCCATACATTGCCAAGCTCCATAATCAGTTGTGCCAAACCAATAACTGATACTCTTGATACGTTGCCAATTGCATCTGTTAGTACAACACACACGATAGAATGGTATGACGACATAAAAGAGTACCTTCTACATGGTGAAACACCACGACATCTAACGAATGTACAAAAGGACGTGGTATGAAAATGTTCTCGGCAATATGCACTGATAGGAGGCACATTATGTCATCGATCCTACGAAGGCATACTGCTAACATGCGTTGGTAGCGTTGATGCCCAAACCATCGTTGAGAAAGTACATGATGGGCTATGCAGAGGACACATAGCACCTAAGGCAATGGCAACAAAGATAAGACGCTTAAGCTATTATTGGCCACATATGGAGTATGACTATCTCTCCAAGGCTAAAACATGCAATACTTGTCAAAGACATAGTAATTTGATCCGTGTCCCACCAAATGAGTTGCATACGGCGCAAATCACATGGCCCTTTCAAAAGTGGGTGTTGGACCTTATCGGACCAATAACACCCTCATCTTCTACAGGGCATAGTTTCATTATAACTGTGACAGAATATTTCATGAAGTGGGTAGAAGCTATTCCCCTTCGAAGAACCACATCTAAACACGTATGCAACTTCATTCTTGAAAACATTGTGACCCGTTTTGGCATCCCTATGACCATTATCACTGATAACGGGCCACAATTCAGCAATGCCAAAACCAAAAATTTCTGTGAAAGTCTAGGGATCAAAAACTCATTTTCATCCCCTTACTACCCTCAGAGCAATGGGTAAGCAGAGGCCACAAATAAAACTATCATTATAGTACTTAAAAAGATTCTTACCCAAAGCAAGAAAAGATGGCACGAGCAGCTGGTATATGCACTGTGGGCATACCGCACTACACATCGGACTTCAACAAGTAAAATACCATATATTCTTATTTATGATTCAGAAGTTGTTTTACCCTTGGAATTATAGGTACCATCTTTAAGGATCACACTTTCCGGACTCCTTGACGAAAGGTAAAACAATGACCTACGCATCATTGACCTGGACGCGGTGGAGGAGGAACGCATACGTGCACTCGATCAGATCGAATCGTACCAAAAATGACAACGACAACGCCATAAGCACAACATTCATAAGCGCCCTATCAAAGAAGGTGACCTTGTACTTAAGGCCGTTTGGGAACATCTGGACAAATTCTCAGCTAACTGGGAAGGGCCCTACTTGGTCACTAAAGCATACGACAACGGAGCATTCAAGTTAGCTGATATGGAAGGGCATGAGCTTGCAAATCTGACCAATCACTTGTTCTTGAAACCATTCCATATTTGAGTACAGGCTCAAGTACGTGTGAGTCCTGGCATCACGACTATAAGCTAATACCACAGCTCGTCTTGGAATCATGACGGTAAACTGATACCATAGAACAGTCCTAGAATCATGACTTAAAACTGATACCGCAGCTCGTCCTGGCATCATGACGATAAATTGATACCACACAGTGTTTGTAATGACAATAAACTAGCATCCGTCTAGTACGATAGTAAACTACCACAGTCCCACTCGCTAGAGTCCGCTAAGACTATAAACTGGTTTGCCTCTTCACGGTCCACTAAGACTAGAAATTAGCAATGCACCGTCTGCCACGATGCTAAACAGGAAATGTCCAACAGGTCATGACATAAAACTAACCCATGATAGTCTGCTAAGACTATAAACTAGCAATTTCATCATTGGTTCCTCAATCTGTGGCTGCATTCAAACTTCATCAAAATCACTGCATCGCTTGCCATCGGCCGATCCTAACAACATTGCTGTCATTCATATACAGTGCCAGAAATCTTATCTGGTGCCTCTATTCCATCAGTAGCTATTTAAGTCTAAGCTTACTTACTCACTCATGGTTTTCATGTCATCTTGGAGTTGTGCTTGTAGGATGACACTCAGAGGTATTCACATAAGAATGCACTTCGTCATAAGTAGCAAGGTGAGACGTTGTTCACACCGCATGTGGCAAGACTAAATCGAACCATTCACTAGTACATCTCCTGTTCCGTATCCCTTATATCCCTCAACACCTTATACTTGGTTATGTCCTGAACACATTTGGTACAACCCAAAATATCGAACATACTGTTGCATATCGCACCACTCTTAAGCTGTTGCAACCCACAACATGGCATTTGAGCATGAGCATAAGAACACAAAAAAAAAACATTGTCCCTTCCCACATAAAACACAAGATGGGACAACAATTGGCTTGAAAGAAAATGCTCATGTCTAAAGCAATCAAGAAACATTCCAATGCATGGCCTTGGCTCTCCGCCAATAGGCTCCCCCTAAAACACTAAACAAGGGCCCTGTTCCTTCAAAGAATGCAACGCATCATCATGTGGCTTTATTCTTGCCAACAAATCCTCTCAGATATTAACCAAGAGTCTTGTTTCGCCAAAGGATGCACATCACATGTCTTGATTCCGAGTCTGCTAAACAATGGCTATTGACAAGGATCAACATGATACGCAGTAGAGCATCCCCTTTACCATGCACAATCCCTTAGTCAGTTCTCAATTCCCACAATCTCCATGACCCTATATAAATTTTACTTCCCCAATCCTAGGTACTACTGAAAATGGTACGATGATATCTAGCCAAGGCGCCAACAGACAACGTTTCTACCAGGTTGCTTGTGGTGTTTTGTACTTCTTTGTCGACGCTTCTTGGGTCGATTCCTCCAAGTGTCAACAAAGAGGGGCCAATGAAACACCACAAAATTTCGAACCTAGTACTTCTCCAATAAGAATCGAGCTAATTCATGACATTCCCCAGCATGACTAAAGCTTGAGGGCCCCACAGACAGCTTCAAGCGAAGTCGAACTCAACAAGAAGCAGTTCCCTGGGATCCACTAACGACCACGACAGCAGCTGGTATCAAACATGGCAACTTTGGAGATCAAGATACTTATTTTTCACCAAGTTCACATTCTTAGCGTATACGCCCAACATACACATCCACAACGTATACGCCTAGCGTATACACTGGGCGTATACGCCCAAGTTCACAGCATATATGCCCAGTGTACACGCCCAGCGTATACACCTCACATGTACGCTCAGCGTGTACGACTGGTGTATACACCTGGCATGCAATCCCCGAAGATGGCATGGAAACAGCACTGTAGATCAAGACTTGGCACAGAGCATCAACTCACATGGACAGAGCAATCATCAGGTGTTGACATCATGCATCCTAGAGTCAATACGCTGAGCATGTACATCCTGCATGTCCAGCGTATACGCCCAGCATATACAATGTATACGCCCAGCGTATACGTCCTGCATGCCTAGCATATACGCCCAGCGTATACGCCCAGAGTCTACGCCCACCAGATATAGCATATACACCTAGTGTATACGCTTAGTAGATGCAACATGTTGTACACTTGTAAAATTTTATTCTTTCACGCCCGGTCAATGCGCCACGTGTCACCCAACCTGAGTCTAATGTCTAAACCTGTATAAAATCCCAATTTTTCATTAGAACAGGGTTGGTAATTTTGAGCAAACCAGAGAGAAAAACAGAGAAAAAAAATAGAGACGCTAAGAACCAGAGTAGAAAACCCTATATGCTGGACCTTACCCTGCACGCTGAGCATACAGCCTCTACGCTGTGCCTGTAGTTTGAACCAGCACACAGTCATCCCTGCATTCACCGGGGCTATTCGTCTACCTTGTGTCAGAGCCACAACTGTGTTAGACCAGTGCACTATAACTCTCATTTCACAATAACATTGCTACATTTCTTTACTACAATTTGTTACAATTTTTCATTCATTATTACGTGTTTACTGTTTACGCTCTTGTACGTTTACACTCCGTTTACATCATTTATGCTCCGCTCTATATTAGTTACACCGTTTACATATAACCCAACGTATAGCGCTTCAGTGTACATTCGGGGAAATCCTTGCCTGATCTGCGTGTGGACCACTCAAGGTACTCTACCTTCGTTAATTCCAGCTTACTTTCAAGTGAAGGTAGGGTCTTCTGTGCGTGTCCGGAGATCTCCCAGTTTCTATTTCCTTCCAGCCAAAGACGGATGATTTCGGATGGTACACATGGTTCACACTCCTAGTTCTAATCCTCACGAACATGAATGATTGTGGAATGCTTGTAGGTGATTTTGAGGATCAGCGTTGTATGCCCCTTCAAATCGTGGGATATTGTTCATGTCTAGCATCCCATGATTTGAAGGGAGATACAACGCTGATCCTCAAAATCACCTACAAGCATTCCAAGATGCATGTGCCTTGCAAAACATTGAGAATGAATGGAAAAAACTGAAGTTGTTCCCAAGGACACTAGTAAAAGAAGCGAAAAGCTGGTACCGGTCCTTAGATTCAGAATCCATTCAAAGGTCGAGTACAATGTTAGAACTGTTTAATGATAAGTACCAAACGTACTCCTAAGTGTCTAACTTGTGAAAACAAATCCAAGGATGGAAGTAGGGAAATCATGAACCCTTGGATGTTGCCATGGGCCACTATTATGCATTGTTACATCATTGCCCTAGCCATGGTTATTTGCAGCGAGATCAACTACGCCATCTCGTAGATGGACTTAGGCATGAAACAAGGAGAACCCTTTGAATGTATGCCCAAGGGAGATTATCAAAGCTTAGGTTCCATCAAGTTCATAGATTACTAGAGCAAGTAACCAGGGAAGAAGGAGAGCTACATAAGAGAGAAAGTGCAAAAGAGTACAATTGAGATCCTTCCCTCCGAAAAAGGAAAGTGAGATTTTGTGAGGTGGAGGAAGAGTCACCACTCGAAGAGATGGTGAATAGGAAAACCTTGCTGCTCCAAAAATTAATAATAGAAGTGTCGGAAAAGGTAGACCAAATGTGGGACTGCCTAGATAGTAGGTTCGAAACTGTTCTTAAAGTTGTAGAGGAGTCTAGGAAGCGAGGTAGTGACTATGAAAAAAAGAAAAAAAGAGAAATGGACAATGCACATAACAAAGGTAAGGGTAAAATGGCCATCACCGAAGAGGTTGTGGATTCAGATACAGAAAATGACTATGGATGTGAGATATGCCAATACAACCATCCCAAGGGATGTTGCCCAATGATCTCACACCTATAAGAGTCTGGGGTGTATGCACTCAACCCACCACTTAACAAATAGCAAGCACCCTAACGGTTACCTTATCCCTAAGGTAACCCAAGCCAGTTCCACCAACCATCAACATATTATCCAAGTGGAACTCCACCACGACCTGTCAAGGAACACCAACAGTGGAAATACCCACAATCATGGGTGATGCCACAACCAAGGCAACAATACCCCTACCGAAAACCAGATCCATATGGCTACTACGTGCAGTAGCCAATCTCTCCATGTGACTCTATTAGTCACGTTAAACCACAATGTCACTACCAAGCTCAGGAGTATTATAGGACTCCTTATCCTAGGGGAGATAACACATAGACATACCATCTTCCAAATCCATCCGTAACTCTCACACCGATAGCTCCATTACCACCTGCTTTAGCAATGCAAGGGGAACTCCCCACTCAATTTTAGCAACGCAATGTCACGAGGGCTATGAATCTTCAACCCACAGTTGGTTCTAACAACTTTATGAAGAAAATACCTTTCTTTAGAACCAACAATCCAACCAAGCCCTCACAATCACAAGCAGTTAAACATCTGAACACCTCCCCATCAAATAAGGCTTCAGAGCTCCCTTCAAACCTAACACCGAGCTCAACACATACGGTTATGTTAACACATGTCATTACTGACTGGATTAAGGTGGGCCACCTTTCTAGGAAATTCTTTGATCTTGGAAGTCCTCTAATCTATCTCCAAGTCACTGGGAATGAACCATGTAAAGCTCTTATGGACTCAGGTTCCAAAGTCAACCTAATATCACAAGAATTGTACAAAGCCTGGAACCTACCTCCATTAAGGAAGAGTAATATTCGACTAGAGCTGGCAGACTAGTCCATCACTGTCCCCTTGGGACTGGTGGAGGACATTATTACCACTATGTGTGGGTGGTCGTATCGAGCTAATTTCCTAGTGATATAAGTGAACAACGGTAAAGGGGACTTCCTAATAATAATGGGAAGAGCATGGCCAAGTACTATAGATCCATGCCTAGGAATCCGTGATCTTTCCCTGGAAATATCCAAGAAGAACACTTTTGGAAAGATCGAGAAGAAGAAATTTCCATGCATCACATATAGTGACACAGGGTGCCATTGCATGCAGAGATCATGGGTTATGTAAAGTTTAGCATTGCCTGCATGCAATTAATGTGCACAAGACATTAATATACAAAAGTGCCTGTATGCAATAGCCACATGATAAGAAGAAACCCAGTGGATGATGGCTAATCAAGAGAGCAACTCACTAACATGCATGGAACTAACTGAGGGAATAACTAGTGCTTACATTGAAAGCATAGATACATTAGAGCAAGTTCATTGGCAACTTCCAAGCCTTAACCTTGAAAACATCAACTGGGGGAAGTTGAAAATTCCTAAGAGATTTAAATAAGAGCCCCTAGATTTGAAACCATTGCCCACCGATCTAGAGTATATGACCCACGAAAATGAAAAATTGGTGATCATCAATGCAAGACTTGTTCCCAAACAAAAAGAAAGACTGTTGAAAGTGATAAACAAGTGGTTAAAAGCCTTTTCTTGGTCATACCCCAAGTTAACTGGAATAGATCCTAGATATGTCAACATAGGATTTACACTAACCCCTCCATGAAACCTCGAAAACAACCGTAGAGGTGATTGAACCCAAAATTGAAGTAAATAGTAAAAGAAGAAATAGAACAACTTCTTAAAGCTAGGTTCATATACCCCATTGATGATAGCGAATGGGTTAGCCCTCTAGTGTTCGTGCCTAAAAAGGGAGGAAAATGGAGGGTGTGTATAGATTTTAGGCTGCTGAACATGACAACATTTAAGGATCACTTTTCGTTGCCATTTGTTGACCAAGTCTTAGACACCATAGCAAGGCATCACTATTATAGTTTTCTAGATGGCTATAGTGGATACAACCAAATATGGATGGCCCTAGAGGATCAAGCCAAGACAACATTCACTAGTCCTTGGGGAATGTTTGCATATAAATAAATGTTGTTTGGCTTGTGCAATGCTCCTGCCATGTTTCAACGCCTAGTTCTAAGCATATTCCAACAGTAGATAGGAAACAGAGTGGAAGTCTTTATGGACGACTTCTCCACTTATGGAACAACCTTTGATCAAGCCTTGGACTGATTAGAGAAAGTGCTAAAAAGATGTGTAGAAATCAACTTAAGGCTCAACTGGTAGAAAATCCATTTGATGGTCCAAGAAGGCATTGTACTTGGGCATAAGATTTCACATTTAGGAATAGAGGTAGACCCAGATAAAGTTAGGGTCATCCAAGGAATCACCCATCAACCAAAAATTGTCAAAGACATTCAATCATTCCTTGGACACACTAGCTATTATAGGAGGTTCATTGAGAACTTCTCCAAGACTGTCAAACTTTTGGTAGAACTAACAAAGAAGGACATACCGTTTGAGTGGACCAAGGAATGCGAACGAGCATTCTAGACCTTGAAATAAAAGCTTGTAGAAACTTCCATTCTACAAGCTCCTGACTAGTCCAAACCATTCCACATAATGACTGACATGTCCAATTATGCTTTGGGAGCTGTACTTGCACGTTAGATGATCAAAAACATCCTTACTATATTCACTGTGCAAGTAGGAGTATCGTCGATGCACAACTTAACTACACAACTACCGAGAAAGAATTAATGGCTGTAGTGTTTGCAATGGATAAGTTTAGGCACTATGTGTTAGGTTACAAAGTGTTCATCCACATGGATCATAGTGCAATCCAGTTCCTCATGAACAAACCAACGATTAACCCTCATATTATATGATGGTTGGTAATCCTACAGGAGTTCGATCTAACGATGATCAATCGAAAGGGAATTGAGAACGTAGTTGCAGATCATTTATCTCAGTTGCACTAGGATAGCAAAGAGGATGATTATGTAATGTATGATCATTTTCCCAATGAGGCCCTCTTTGCCAATGTAGTGAATAACCAAACCATGGAAACAAACTAGTATAGTAGCATTCTCACCTATCTCCTTACTCAACAAACATCATAGGAGCTGAACTTTAGAAAGAAACAACAGTTTCTTCACAGAGCCAAGTACTTCATGGAGATCAATGGACAACTTTACAAAGTATGTCCTGATGGTTTGTTTTAATGGTGTGTGCCTGAAGAAGACCAACTAAGAGTTCTCCATGATGCTCATGAGGGCCCTTGTGGGGGTCACTATGTGGGGAGACGAATGGCTATCAAGATCTTGCTTGCAGGATTTTACTGGCCAACATTATTTTAGAATGCCCATCATTTTGTCCGATCTTATGAGCATTGCCAATGTGATGGGGAAATGACTACTAGAATGGAGGATCCACAACAATGCATTCAACCTTTAGAACCCTTCAACATTTGGGGAATAGACTTTATGAAGCCCATTACACCAATGTCCAATGGAAAATCTTACATCATTATTGCCATAGACTATCTAATGAAATGGGCTGAAGAAGCTGCTATTACAGACTACACATCATCTATAGCTGCATGATTTGTGCAACAACAAATCATAAATAGGTTTGGTGTGCCACATGCACTTATTTCGAATAATGGAACACACTTCACAGGTGCAACCTTTTGGAAGTTAATGCAATGCTTAGGGGTTGAACATAAATTGACTACACCTTATCACCCCCAAGCTAATGGATAAGCTAAGGTTACCAATAGGGAGATCACTAAAATATTAACTAGGAAAATTAGCAAGTATAGACGAGACTAGAGCACTAAACTAAATGATGCTCTTTGGCCATACCGCTCCACCTGGAAACTTCCTATAGGCTACTCTCCCTATGAGTTAGTGTACAAAAAGCTTCCAACACTTCCAATTCAAACTGAGGTCCGTACACTATCCATGGCTTATGACTTCCACCTCAATCTTGATCTAGCATATAGACAAAGGTTGACAACTTTAAACATGCTAGACGAAAACCAATTAGCTGCCCTGTCATCAAATGAGTTGCACAAGGCATATAACAAGCAATGCCATGAATTGAGAATTTGAAAGGTTAAGTATCAACCAGGAGATAAGGTTCTCTATTGGAACCCCACATATGTGCCACAATGCACAAAATTCTAAACATTGTGAGAAGGACCTTACATTATTCATAAAACCTTTCCTTCAGGGGCCATGACCATATACAAACCTGAGAGCCCTGACAAGAGATTACTAGTCAATGTGCAATAGACCAAACCCTTCCATGAACTTAGAATGGCCAATGCACATAATACCTCTGAAAAGAGACGATCATGCTCATTATTTTAGATCTTTCCCTTCCAACTCAGTCATGGGGGAGATGGCCACCTCTGCTAATCATTCGAGGTCCTCAGTTCCTTTTTAAGTTTTTTGTTTTACACATTTTTTTTTTACAAATTTCTTTAACTTTTCATGTTTTTGTTTTGCAAAATCATTTATACTCTTTCATTTCTTTGTGTGTTTTTTTATTTTGTTCAGTTTGTCACCTAATAAGTGCTCCTGATGGTGGTATGAACTGTATTCCATTGATTGCTAATGTTTGGTTTTTACCTTTGAGTTATAATGTTGATACTAATGTATGGTTCTTTTGGTATAATAGGCAATGAGTCCACATCATCCATGCATTCAAAAAATTCTATGGTCTCTCTTGGCTTGGAATTGTACAGTCCCTTTCTTAACAATGAAACTATTAACGAACCAGTGATTGGGTATTTCTCAAACTGAGGAAGGACTCAAGGATTGAAAAGGGTGTGACTTAAAAGGAATTTGATGCATTTGTGCTGACCATTCTTTTAGGTTCTTGGATGTTTTCTTCTTAATTTTTCCTTTCCATTCTGACATTGCTTAATTATTGGGAAGCTGAGCTAATAAATGTAATAAGTCTTTGCATGGTGTGGTTCTCACACAAAAAAAAAGTGAGAATTCAAAGAACACCCCTTAGATAAAATAATCATCTGGGCTACAAGCATTGGTTATGGAACTAAACAAACATGTTCCCTTTAACTAAGGCCCTTCCTCGCTCCCTACTTGTCCCTTTCTTGTTTCCTCAGAATGGTGGTGACTCTTTGGCAAAAGCATTTCTATTACTTCAAGTGAATGGATTGGCCAAATGTATTAATGCGAAGTCATTGGATGTTGGCTGTTTGAGGCTGGATTTGGAATGAGATTTACTAAGTCACATTAACCATTAATACACAAGGGGCTGTACACCACCTTGTCTTGAGACTCCATTCCATTCTCTTTTTTCCATCATTTTTTCTCCATTCTCCATCTCATTACTAGTTATATCAGTAGTCTATATTTTTTTTAATGCATTATTTTATTTTTGGTAAATTCTTGTGGTTAAGACTTTAACTCTTGCTTCCGAATGACATTTCTAGAGCCTACGGACTCTTTGAATGTGGGTTTGTCAGGGCATAAAAGGCATGAGCCTTCTTTGGGGAGGACTCACTAGCATGTCTATTTGGTGAATCAGTTAACTTCTTTCCCTTAAACATTTCCGCAATCAATATTTGTTGTGTTCATTTCCACCTCTGACATCCATTTTATCAGCATTTTCATTATTTCTTTTTCTCCATCTTTCTTTTTCCTTATCATTTTCCATTCTATTGCTATCAGAGGTTTGCTCTTAGTCATGGGGGTCCTGGTCTAATTTTTTAAATTTTCTCCTAACCCCTACACCTTGGGTAGTCACTAGTATTATATCTCCAAAATCCGTATTAGCCATATCATAACTTATCTGATGGACTTTACACCGAGGAAAGGTATCAACTGTATTGTGATTTATTTACCCTTGCTAATACGTGACTGTGTTGTGGGTGCAAATGGCAATCATACAACAATAGATTGGACCTGGAGGAAACATTTAGGATGGACTAGTGCTAGAACCGTTATGCAAGGAATGAGATGGATGGCGCACTTATGGATGGACAACGGAAAGCGCAATCTTGGTATTGATAGCAACAAACTTCTTCATTTCTCTCTTCTCTCTCAGTTGCCAAATAAGGTTGGATGTCAAATGTACATAGTGTTCACTCTTATGGTCATGAATACTAATGTTTCCATGTATTGTAATGATGATCTGTTCATGTGTCACCCCATTCACCATTAGTGTCATTCAAGTTAATAATCCCATACCTTCCCAATATTTTGTAAGGAATTAAAGGACGAGTTTTCATTCAGTCATGGGGGTATAATGACCCACGATATCATGTACGCGATATCGCATCCACCCTACGATATCGCATATGCGATATCATGTCCCATTTTATTTTCTATAAATAAGAGGTAGCTTCCCTTATTCTGGATAGTTAGACTTAAACCCTTAGCTAAACTCTTGCAGTTTTACCATTCCATAGTTACAATAATTTCCATGTGCCCGTAGTAGGAGTCTTAAAGTGAATAGATCTTTATTTGAGAAAATTGTATCTAAGCACACATTTTTGTATGGAAATAAAGATAAACTTTATGATAAGACTTGCAGCATATAGATTAAGCTAAATAGTAATTAATTATTGTTGAATATTTAAATGCTTTCCTAGTTAATTAATCTCTCTCTCAACCCTTGACTCTCCTAGTTAAGTACACTCAATACGACTGCTTTGAGCATGTGTAGCACTTGGTAACCTAGTAACGATTAGCGTTTGGTAATCCCAGAAGCGTTGCACTAGTTTAGGATGTGTGGCAAGTGGGAACAGATACTGGTGTTAGGAACAATTAGAAGTTAGTTAGTGAATAGTTAATGGAAGTTAGTCACTTAGTTCTCCTTACCTTCCTCTATTAGCATAAGACCTTAAAAAGATAAAAGTTATAAAAATTATATACCTCAAGCTTACTTAACCATACAACCATGACAATACAAGTAAGTTTCGGAAGACAATGATTTATTAACTCTTAGTGTTCCATTAAGGCGTGTAAGCACTTACTCCTTTGGAGTTCAACCGGATCGCATGTGAAATGCTTGTATTCATATGGTTGAGTGTAGGGGTACCTTGCCACTCATCAATGATATTTACACCCTATTCCACTTATGTCCTTAATACACCCTTGCCAAAATTAAAAAATTTCACTTAATTTTCATTGAATGTGATGATGAGAGGAAAGGGAATGAGATAGGAAAGGAAGTTAGAAGGAATAATAAAGAAGTAAGAGAGGAGAGATAAAAATAGACTTGCAAATTTAAGAAAATAATAAAATTGGGGAAAAAATAAGGGCCATTGCCAATACACCAAAATGTGGTGCTATGCTATAGAAGGAGGATATAGCTAAAACCCATGCTTTAATGTTGATTGATGCTTCATAGATTTAATTCCTTCTCTATCCCACTCAAACTCAACACATCCTCACATGGAGTTGAAAATGGAAAAATCCTCATTACTCACTGCATGAGGTAGATTGCTAATTAATTTCCTTATCATAGTATGTTATAGAACATAGTTAGGAGAATGGGATAGAATGAAATTGAAAGAGGTACATGAAACTCAATAAAGGAGATAGAAGAAAAGTAGTAGAAAACAAAGAGAAAGAGAGAGAGAAATTGAGATAAGGAGGGGATCAAAAATAGCACAATAAAATATAGATAAGATGGAAAAAAGTTAGAGCAAACCTTATGATGTGGGATCTTTTTTTTATCTCAAATGTAGTATCATTTGAGATATGATTTGTTCACTAGTTTGGGTATTGATCCTCATGCCTCTTTTATATTGTCCAACATTTAGTACCATATAAAATAGTAGGCCTCATTATTATCCTATAAAATTTTTCCTTAAATTTTATTAGTATTATTTTATCATATAGACCACCATTAGTCTATCTCTATTTTGACCATTCTACCTCAATTCTATTTTGTACATCTTTATCAATTTCACCATCTAGTTGGAGGATTGATCCTAGGTAGTGGAGCTATTTGTAGTAAGAGACTCTTTTACCTTGAGTTGTCACTTCTATTTTACCACTATTTTTGCTATTATTAAAAAATTATTCTATAATTTCTATCTTACTTATATTTATTTTTAATTATTTTGATTCTAAAGCACATCTCCACTTCTCCATTTTAGAAGTAACATTTCCTTGAGATATACACATCAACACAATATCATCTATAAATTGTATACACCATGAAATTTCATATTGTATTTTATTTTTTTCTTCATAATAATGGCAAATAAGTATGAGCTAAGTGCAAAACCTTGATGTAGAACTAATATGACTAGAAAATTCAAATGTTTTTCCACAAGTTGTTCAAATTTTACTAGAAGCCTCTTATACATGTCTTGAATCACTTTAATATATTTGTCAAGGATGGTTTTTTTCCAGAAGGTCTACCAAATAATATCTCTACTCACTTTATCATATGCTTTTTCCAAATCAATGAAGACATATATATAATTTTTCAATGTTTTCTAAATTTCTCCATCAATTTTCATATCAAGAAAATATCCTCTATAGTAGATCTTCATGGAATAAATGCAAATTAATTTTATGACATTGTTGATTCAAGTTGGAGATGCTTCTTTACAACTTTCTTTCAAAGCTTCATAGTATGGCTCATTAGCTTGATCCCTCTATAATTTGCAAAATTTAATGTCCCCTTTATTTTTATAAATTGAAATAATAAAGCTTTTTCAGCAATTGTTTAGCATTTTTCCATCCTTTAAAATTAGGTTAAATAATTATGTTAGCTAAGAAATTTTTGTATCTTCTAATACTTTCCAAGCTTTCATGGAAATGTTATATAATCTAAAAAATTTTCCATTTTTTATCTTTGATATAAGGTTGTCTTCATCTCAAATAAGGAAAGTTCATTAATCAAACCAAAATTTGGTTCTTCTTCTTAGATGTCTTTTCTTAGAAATTATTTCATCTACTTCATTAATGTATTTGACATGACCAATGTCCTTACATTTCTTATTTCTAATTTTTTCCAATTTATAAATATATTTTTCTCCTTCAGTTGTTATTAATTTTTCATAAAAGCTATCCAAGGCCATATGTTTGGCTTTGATTACTACTATGATTGCTCCCTTCTTTTTCATTATGTATATTAGATTTTTTTTCTTAGCTACCACTTTGCTATTGTTTCTTAAAGCATTTTTTTCTTATTTTGGATAGCATGTTGTACTTCATTACTTTACCATGATGCTATATGCCATAATTTGTATAATTAGAATAGGACCATCCTCCAACTCATGGTATCTGAAATCACTATATTTTAAGATGAAATTTCTATTGTAGATAGCTCTCTAGGATCTTATTTCGCTAGTGGTATCTACCACTTGTCATTGATCAAAATGAAAACCAAATGATCCTTTTGAAATCATATATCTAATCTATAGTGTTCATGAGATCTATTTGAGATATGGAGTTGGGGATACCATATATTATGCATATCACTTTAAAATCATCAACTCTTTCATTTTCTAGTCCAATGAGCCTTATTGAAATTAGGACCCAAAGTGAGTTCTAGTATATTTGTCTTGGTTGTTTCCTACATAAGGTAGCTTAAAATTTTATGTTTATTATTTAGATTTGGTTACTTTATTTTAATAACTCTTGTATACTATTCAAGTCAACTTCAAAGTTCAAATGTTGTTGATTTGTGTTTTGTTTTGGTTTCACTTATGGACTATGGATGTTTCATGTTTTGCTTGTGATACTTGCCCAATTAATAGATTAAAAAATTTTACTTATTTATATGGCTTGAAAATTATGATTTTTTAGATTAAGTGTGATAAATCAATTTTTTTCTTGGCCATGATATCGGGTATATGATATCAAAGTCATAATATTGAATCCTCGATATTAAGGCACAAGATATGATGTCATGTATCCAATTTCGCAACTGTGTGTAGGCTTATAAATACAACACTTAGGCACACTATCCACATACAAGTTCATTTCACACTTAGCAAAATTACATCAGTTTTTTTCTTTATTTTAGCACTTAGCACTTAGGAATATATGCCCATAGTGTGATGTTTTGTAATTGAATAGAGTTTTTATTTGAGTGAGATGTACTTGGGCACATTTCATGCATGAAAATAAAGATCAAGATTACTCTACATCATTGTAGCATCACTTATTCTTTATTACTTACACTTAGAATAATTTTTCTATTTTCACTTAGCTTAATGTTTATTGTTTTCATTAGTTACTAGTTTACTTCCTATGGAATTTTCTATTCCTATTGTTAAGTGAAATGAATACCACTAAACTCAAACACTTAAGTGTAAGTTCTTCGTTATCTAGTAGTACTATCACTTGGTACACCTAGTAGTGTGGTGCTTGATAATCCCAGTAGTAGTTACATGAAGTCCAAGATGTGAATGGAAGGTTAGGATTGACTACTCATCGTAGAGGCTAGATTAAACTTGTTTATTGTCACTTAGATTTAGAAAATCCTACCTTTACTTTCCATTCACTTCATGTTTACTAGGAGCAACATGGTCCATATGACATCAATATCATGTACCTCACTGTGAGTTAAACTATACACATCGATTTTACTAACTCATGTGGAAAGAAAATGATCACAAACTCTAATCAATTACTCATGTAATCATTGATGAGTGACGAGGTACCCCTACACTCAACCATACGAATACGAGCATTTCACGCACGGTTCAATCAAATTCCGTAGATGGGCTAGTTGTGGTATCTAGATAGTTACTCATTGATCATAGTTTGTTGTCTTTCCACCTAGACTAGTATTTGCTTTGTTATGTATGGTTTAGTCTAGAGTGAGGTGTATGATGTGTTCCTAAACTAATGCTACTCCTAGAGACAATGGAAAGTAATCTTTAATTAAGCTAAGAGGAAAGGGGAGAGAGAGTTAAAATAACAAGAGAAAGGGAAAGAGAATCTAAGCTAGCCTAAGTGTGATGAGCATCCGTTCCTTAATCATCCGTACACATATTGGACCTCATGCATGACTACCATTGGGATTACCAAGCGCATGGCCCAAGTATGCTACTAGGATACCAAGTAGTTACACATAGATGCTCGTGATTAAGTCATACTCATTCCATGTTTAATAATGATAAATAACAATAACAATTAAATAATTAAACTAAGTGAATGCTGAAATCATGAAGTAATCTCGATCTTTATTTTTGGTCATGTGCATGTCCAAGTATGTCACACTCGAATAAAGAATGTCATACAATTACAATCATCACACTGTGGGCATGCACTGGGAGAAAGGGTTGAGAAGAACTAAAAATGAAAACTAAAAGACTACTCTAACTTTCCTATCTTATCGTACTTCTCCTTTGTGCATCTATATGTGTATTTATAAGTCCACACAAAAGTCACGATATTGTGTACCTGATATCGTTACTTAGGTCACGATATCATGTACCCAATATCATAGATCCGATATTGAGGCTTTGATATTGGAGCCCAATGAATCACGATTCATCATACCTCCATGACTGAATGAAAACTCATCCTTGAGTCAAACAAAATGAGAATGAGTCCAATTCATTACACAGTGGATAGGTATGGGATTATTGACTAATTAGAAATTATTTATGCAGTAGTGTGGGACTAAACAAAACAAAATTGGGACATAGAGATAGAACTTTATTGGAACTCATGTGGTTCTAGGTGGCAGTGGATCCTCCATGTATTGCTTCCCCTTGTCCTGTGTTCCAGGTTTTGGAATTTGATGTCTTTGAAGTAGTGCCTAGAGCTTTTCCTCTTCCGTTCGGGGATCTTGTGCCATCCATGCTAATGCTCCAATGTTTGATGGAGTTGACACCTCCCATGGGAGCAGTAGTTGTGGGAACATCTTATTTACTTTAACGTACCAGGCTACAAACAATTGTCATTCCTTCTTGTAGGCTCTGGCTTTATCCTTGTACTCTTGAAAATCCATAAGCCATCAAGCCATGTCTACTATGACATCTCTCTGGCCCTGGTAGCTGGTCTCAACCACCTCTAGTTTAGAATTTGCAACTTCTAGATTTTGCAACATTTTCTTGTGCTCCAAAAATTTTGCTTCATATTTGGTGTAGGTGGAAGCTACCTGCTTCTCGAGCTTTGTTCTCGAGCATCCTACTATCAACATGGCTAGATTGACATACTGCAAGTTTAATAATGCTAGGGAAGCTATGATCGATAGAAACTAAGGGTCATACGATGTTGTCAATGATGCTAGAAAAGATTAGCATCATCACAACTTCCCCAACTGACTATCTTAGCGATGGCCCTGAGGTGGCTCATCGACGATCGGTAATGCTGCGACAGTGACAGTGGTTGATCTTACTAGCTCATGCTAGGTCCTGCTTCTTATTGTTGACTAGGCCCTATGCTTGGAAGTTGGCTAGGCCCTGCAGTTTGAGTTTTAGTGAGTCCCACCATATATTCTTGCTCTTGCTCTGGCTCTGGCTCCAGTGTCTCACCAGCACTTTTCCTTGGAGCTGGTGGCTTCAACAGTGTAGTGAATGAAGCATTTTAGGCTCTTCTAGGGATGTCATTGGTATACCCCAAAATTCCAGCATGCTTGCACAGCTCCCTAATGAGACAAAGGAAGGGCAACGTGAACTTCCCTATCTTGCATTCTTCAAACTGCCTCAAGATCTCCATGAGATATAGATGAGGAAGGTTAGCATTAACCTTGCCCATCAATATCGCACTTCCTCTTGCCACATATGTTAAAATCTTATTTAATCCTCTTATGGGGAAGATGTGATAAGTACCAATCTTGAAATATATCCTTTCCTCTAGTGCCAACTCTCCATATGTCTTATCTTCTCTACCGTATGTCCTCTTCAACCAAGTCTTACGTGCATCCACATCAAAGCAAGTGGACAGGTGAGCAACTTTTAGCCCTGAATTTGGAAGGTTTAGTACTTTTGAGATGGCCTTGGTAGAAAAATCTATAGACACACCACCAATGTCAATTTTGGTTCCTTCTTCCTTATTGTGCCAAAATTGGTATGTTTCTCCTAAGTACCAGGCACCACTATCGGAGAGGATAGGCCATAATGGGGATCCTTTGAGTTGGTCCCTAATGATCTGAAGAGAAAATTCTATGAAAGGTTTGAAGTTCAATTCCATGATCACTGTAGCTAACGTGGACCTTTCATGGATGGCCTGAACATATTCCAGGGACAACGTGTTCAAGCATAGCAGTAGCTCCTCCTTTTTCCTATCTTGATTGTACAATAGCAAGAGTTTGTTGATGGATACTAAATTATTGCACCTCTAGCTCTACACATTGTTTGATAGACACTTGTCCTCTATCCCTCCTAGGTCACTTAGACACACCTTGAGAGGGTTCTTCTTGTTGTCCATGCTTTGGGGCCATCTACAATCACACGAGGCCAATCATTAGTAAGGTTGTTTACCAAAGTTAAGTTATATCTTACTTCTTACCTTAATGAATTAATTTCTCATTCCATGTGATTTAAAGTTAGGAATTTTTTGTAAAAATATCCCCAAAAATTTTTAATATTTGACTCCCTTTGATTATGTGGCTTCACATTTAATTTCCTGGTATAAGTGAGGAGATGAAATTATTTTTGGTAGATGTTTATCACTTTTCATAATCAATTAACCTTGATAGTGTCCTTTGGGTGATGAAAAATTTTGAAAAATTTATGCCCAATTCAAAGTGTACCCCTCCCCCACAACTAAGCTGAACACTCCAGGTTTTGGTAGGTTCAGATGAAATAAAAATTAGAGCGTTAGCGAGTGAGTTATGGCTATTGGAACAAGAGATGCACAATCGCAAATCGTAGAAGAAAATTTTAAAAACTCTCCCATGTGAATAGTTACAAATGATGTTGAAGTTTGCAAGGGGTAAGGGGATCCATATATATAGTTTTTGAGGATGCGATATCATGTACTCGATAGCGGGGACCCGATATCACAGCCAACTCGATATCGCGGCCTATCGAAACTAGGGTACTTGGAAAAATTGATACACTTTGGAAATTATTTGGTATAAATGGAGGACATAAAGTCAATGTAAGGGGTCTAGGGTAAGAATGATTAGTCAAAAGGCATAAAAAGGATAGTAGTGTAAAATTTGGCAATGAAAATCGTGGAGTATGAGGAAAAAGGACATGTGTTTGTACATAGGAACGTTTGAATGGGCAAGATGATAAGGGAAATAAGAATGGTATAATACAATACTCAGAGGGTATAAAATGATGTGAGGGTAATGTGTTACGAGTGCAAATTATAAAATTCATGCAAGTGGGTCCTCCCCAAAGTAGGTTCCTACCTATAATGCCCTTATGTAACCACACCTTAAAATTTCTGTATGCACTAGAAGGGTTAAATGTAATCCACAATAATTTCACAAAACACACACATGTTAATTACCACCGTGATGAGGTATAAATTCAATGCTACACAAATCATGAATTCCAATTACATGAACAACAAGATGGAATGAATTGTAGAAGGGATTGTAGAGAGTGGGACATGAGGTAATTGGCCTAGGGTGGAATGAATCCTTAGTGTAAGGCATGATTAATGTGTCATTAACCTTTCACTCCAAAATCAGGACCAAGTCCATGCCTTTGATCAGTGACATCATATTTCTTCATCCAATGATGGACAACCATAAGAGCACCATGATAGCAAGGTGTACAATCACTTGGCATTTCGTTCAAGGGAGGAGTGATTTTGCTTTGTGGCACACATTTTTTTTGAAGTATTGCTTAATCTAGAGAAGCTACCTACCTTCAGGCATGGGTGCATGTTTTTCCAATGCGATCCCCTAGATTAGCATTATTATTTTTTTGGTTGAGTGCCTTTTGATTACTCTTACTCCCATTTTTTGTTAGATCTACAAGGATCTTAGTACAACTAAGCTACATGATAACTCCTATAGATGTTACCAAAGAGAATCCACAAGTCCCCTTGATGTCACACCCTAGCCATTCCCTCTTGGTCTATCCTTCTTCACTCTAGGTATAATAACATATGGTTACTTTAAGTTTTAATGATTAGGAATATCATTGTACCTAGGGTAGAACCTCTTATTAATGGAATGGGTAGGTAGATGTTGTGGGCTTGCTGTTCAAATAATTAGTCACCCGAGACTTGATAGCATAGAACAACACCTTAACCAATGAGTCACATGAGTGCTTTATTTGTAGATGAGATTACTTATAAAAATATAAAGAGACANGTCATACTTACCCCATTGGGGTTCACACACTTAATTAGAGTTGACATAGTGGGGCAAGTTATAAGATGTGGTTAATTTATAAGGAGTTGACCCATTATGGTACTTGTGACCGTAAGATGGTATGCAAGGATCATCATGTCTCCCCCTGTGGCTATATCCATTAGGCCCCATGGTTGTTGGAGTATTAAGTGGTGGCCCTACTAAGGTAACATGAGGTGTTGGGTTCAAAGAGGAAGATGCACTATAGTGTTGGACTTGTGCTGAGTTGGTGGATGCAGTGGTTTTTGAACTGTGGTGTCCCTTTCTATAGTCATGTCTAAATAAGGGACACCTATGATGTTGTGGATGATTCCCACTACTGTTGACAGTAGAAGAAAAAGTAACGTTTGTGGGTTGATGCTGTGGTGCAAATCCTTCGGGCACAAATGATGGCTATGTAGAAGGAGGTGAAGGATGAGAATGTTGAAATTGAGGAGAAGTGTAATGTACACAAGGTGGTGGTCCTATTGGAGAGGATATAGGCTGATAGTATTGAGGAGAATAATAATAATATAGTGAGATAGAGGATGTTGACCCAGTTGGGGAAATAGGATGTTGAACTTGATAAGCACTTGAGTTTGGATGGTATGAAGGGTGTAACTAGTTTGGGGGTGGCCTCCCCCACAATTGGGATTGTTGTCACTGTGATCGAACATAGTATTTTTGTACGAACCCTAGATGTAACACTTCCCCAATGCTCATGCAATTGTGATAAGATTGGACATTGGCCCTTGGGATGATTGTACAGGAAAATGTTACATTAATACATATGATTGGCAGTTAAGTTGTTATTCTCTTTAACCCTTCGTTTTGATTATCTAAATATGTTTTGTGCTATTTTGTGGGTTGTCATAACTCTACCTCTAATAGTGTTGGCATATTCTCCACATTTTTCATGCATCCGTTCCATCATCTTATTGATCTTTGCATCAACTTCATCCAATGATTGTAGTACTTGCAAAGATGGTTCCACCTCCTTGCGGTGAGTTGATTTCTCCTCTTCATAATTAAGGGCCCTTATTGATTTTTGGGCTTGTTGATATTTTTCAGCATTCTCCCATTTAGTCATTTCTCCTTCTTCTTTTGCTACCCGCTTAATAAGCTCTTGGAGTTGGTGGGTTCATAGTTTGTATAGTTGACCTCGGGCATACATCCCTAGGGTTTCCCTTGTTTCATTATAGAGCCCATCTATAATGTGGTACATTAGCCTTTCCTTGAAGAACTCATGGCCTAGGAAATTGTTTAATAATGCATAATATCTTTCTAAGGCCATGTCCAAGGGTTTGTGTTGCACTTGTTTCCATTCTTGGATTTGTCTCCTCAAGGCTGACACTCTCGCATAAGTTTGATATCTTTCGTTGAAGAGTTATACCATTGTTGGCCAACATCGGATTGATTTTGATTTTAAGGACCTATACCATACTTTTGCGTGGCCAATGAGTGTCATAGGAAAGAGATTAAGTTTTTGCCATCCATTATCAATGTTGTTCCATGCACAGGCATCGTAGAAGGCTCGTAAATGTTGTTGTGGATCTAATTCATAACCTCCTGAGAATTTCAGAAAGTTTTTTAAGTCAAGCCTAGGTAGATGGTTTTCCTTGCAATCCCTGTGGGATATTCGAATAGGCTCTTGTATTTCCATTAGGCTTGTAGTGGCCAGTAGGGGTTCATCGTCACTAGGTATGTTATGCATTCATGATTTGGGATGACGTTGTCTTTGTTTATGTTTATAGGAGACCCTTACATCAGATTGGGTACTCCAACCTTCATCTTCATCATTGTATAATTCGTTGGTTCTCCAATGAATTACCTTACTAGTTATTACGTTATCATAGTCTTGTGAGAGAGACATGGTTATGAATTTATGTGTGACTTGTTTGCAATTACTTCTTCCTAAAAGATGTATTGTTAATACTTTGTTATAGTGATCTTGGATGGTGTAACTAATCTAAATAACTAACACCATCCTTGGCAATGATGCCAATGATGAGTGGCGAGGTACCCCTACACTCAACCATACCAATACAAGCGTTTCATGCACAATCCAGTCGAACTATGTAGATGGGCTAGTTGTGCTATCTAGATAGTTACTCATTGATCGTAGTTCACTGTGTTCCCACCTAGACTAGTATTTGCTTTGTCATGTATGGTTTAGTCCAGAGTGAGGTGTATGATGTGTTTTTAAACTAATGCTGCTCCTAGAGATAATGGAAAGTAATCTTTAATTAAGCTAGGAGGAAAGGGGAGAGAGAGTTAAACTAATAGGAGATAGGGAGAGAGAATATTAGCTAGCCTAAGTACAATGACCATCTATTCCTTAATCATCCATACACATCTCAGACCTCGTGCATGACTACCACTCAGATTACCAAGTGCATGGCCCAAGTACGTTATTGGGATATCAAGTAGTCACACATAGGTGCATCGTACTCATTCCACATTTAATAATGATAAATAAAAATAATAATTAAATAATTAAACTAAGTTAATTCTGAAATGATGAAGTAATCTTGATCTTTATTTCTAGTCATGTGTCTAAGTACGTCACACTCGAATACAGGATGCCCTACAATTACAATCATCACATTATGGGCATGCACTAGGAGAAAGGGTTGAGAAGAACTAAAAATGAAAACTACTACTCTAACTTTCCTATCTTAACTTAATTCTCCTCCATGCACCTACATGTGTATTTATAGGCCCACATAGGAGTCATGATATCATGTACCTGATATCGTATACCCGATATCATATATCCAATATTGGGGGTCTGATATCAAAGCCCAATGAATCATGATTCATCAATCACATTACCTTATATATGGAGTTTGACCAAGATCATATGTGAACACTTGTATCTCATATGATTGGATGTTGGATACTCCACCACTCATCATTGGCACTATTGCTAGGGACATGTTGATGTTATGCTAAGTAATTGATTTTTAAAAGTTTGGTATATCTAAAACTCAAAGTCAAACCTAACAAATATAAGTAAAGCACACTTTTAGCATAAACTATCTAAAAACTATAATATGTATTCACATAATGATTAATCATTACCTAACAAAAAGATAAGAAGAAGTAGTGATAGAATTAGTAATGAAGAAGAATGGAGGATGCCAATGCAGACATAAATCACTTATGCTCACACTAATTTGTACCATTCAAACTTTACTTTCATCTTCCATTAGGATAAGTAAATGACGTGGAGAGACATGAAAGGAAACATAGTCTTACCTTTAAAATGTGTAGCATTGAACATGCTACAAAATGCTCTAAGGAAAATGCATTTGGACCAAATTCAAGAAGGGGATCATGTGACTCAACACATGACTAGATCCTATGAACCCATAAAGGAGTATATGAGAAGAGAGGCTATCATGGAGATCAAACATATACACAACAAAGGGAAGCAGGCCAACACTTTTGTTGTCATAGAATAACTTGATGTTGATCAATTCATTTTGAAAAAAATCCACCAAAATCATGAGGAGCCATAAAAAACACCTATCATTAGACCAAAGGAACCTATCAAAGCCCAACTTCATTCTTCTCTAGTAGAGACACACAAGGGGGAGGATACTAACTCAAGATACAAGCAAGACTCTAGGCCAAGGGTTCCTAGTAAATCTTATAGGGAAACATATAAAACTCATGAAAGGAGAACCAGCTAACACTATTCTCCTACTACTTCATCAATTCATCATGGTCATCAGAGAACTTTGAAAGGACATGACATAAGTACCAGGACTCTGATAAGGAAGTAAGGTGAATCCATGGTCATCATGATAGATATTCAAGGTACTTTGATTCAGAAGATGAAGAGTATGAATGAAGAAGATGAAGAGACAAAAGAGAGGATCAAGAGAGGCATGAGCATAGAAGGGGCCACTACTACAATAGAGTATACGAACCTAATCATGATGATGAACCTCTTATGGAAACCCAAAGCATGATCAATATTCAGGAAGCTATCTACATACCAACCAGGCACATGAGAGATAATTAAAATAAATGGCTAGACATGAAAAAAATGCCATGATTTGAAGGTGGTTAAAATGTAGATCCATAACATCACCTTTAGGCATTCCATGATGCTTGTGTCCTTTAAAACAGAGTGATTGGTAGAAATTGAATTTGTTTCCTAAAACACTTGTGAAAGAGGTAGGGAGCTAGTACAAGTCATTGGAACTTGAATCCATTAGACACTAGAGAACCATGCTTAAAATCTTTAATGACAAATATTAGACCTATTGATGAATGTCAAATATAAGAAAATATATTTAGGGCTAGAAACAAGGGACTTACAAGACCCTTGACATGGTAATGGGTAGATATTATTCACTATTACAAAAATGCCCATGTCATGGATTTTCATTAAAGGAATAGCTTAGGCACATCATAGATGGGTTGAGAAGTAAAACTAGAGAGATCCTTGGGGTTTATTTCCAAGAAAGACTATTAGAATTAACTATTCATTATATTCAAAGATTTATTGACCAAGTGGAAAAAGAGGAAGGAGAACTTAGAAAAAGGGAATTAGCTAAAGTGTACAACAGAGATCCATCAATCCAAAAGAGGGATGTACAAATATGTGACAAACAAGGGGACAAAATCTTGGATGATTTTATTCAGCAAAAGACTCTACTAATCTAGAATTATGTAAGTGACATTGTAGCTAAGGTAGAGAAAATGTGGAATTCTATTGATGAAAAATTCATAATTTCATTAAAGATAGTGAAGGAATGAACTAAATAAGCATTAGGAAGAGGAAAAGATAAAAGGAAGAAGAAAGAACTTGGATGTAAATGCAAGCAACTAATTTTTCAAATCCTAATTCAAATCATTTTCCACGAGTGCCACCGCCCTTGATGCAAGGGGAGTTGCCATCATAGCCATAGTAGAAGAGAGTTGCAAGTGTAGTGAACATACATATAGAAGATCTACCAACAACACTAAGAAGAAATAAAAAAATTTTCTTCCTTTAGAACAAGTCTATAGAAGACTGGTAAAATTGGAGCCTTATTGACACCACCTTATCCTAAAATAGATCTTCTCACTTTCGATAAGCTTCCATTATCATCAAGATTGAACATACAAGTTTTCATACTCACTGAAATTGTCACGGATTGCATCAGGGTAGGATCACTTCCTAAGAAGAGAATTGATCTAGGAAATCTGTTGATTTATTTATGAGTAGCTAGAAATCAACCATGCAAAGCTCTATTAAACTTAGGTTCTAGAGTGAATTTGATCTCTTATAAACATATCAAGCCTAGAACCTATCATCATTGGAAGACTGCAACATCAAGTTGGAGCTTGTAGATTAGTCTAGCATCACTACTTTGGATAGATAGATGATGTAGTGACCACTATCAATGGATGGTTGTATCTGGCAAACTTTCTAGTAATTGATGTGAAAGATGTTGATAAGAAATTTCCAATAATCATGGGGAGGGCATGGATGAACACAATTAACACTAAGCTAAGTATGAGAGATTTGTCGATTGAGATTTCTAAAACATTCATGGAACCATACACATGCAATGAATTCCATGCATTATAGCTAAAAGAAAAGGGTGCAATCATGGATTGACACTTCAAAATATCAACACAGTTACTATTCCAGTCCTCAATAACAACAGTAAACAACCAATGTGTGCAACTAAAAGAGTAGAGGCCACCAAACCAAAAGACATCTTGTGGCCACTAATTGAGAACCAAAAACTCTTTAACACATGCATGGAAACCTCTAAATCACTTACTCATTCCAAAACTAAGAAAATAACTCCAACCGAAAGCCCAAAAATAAAACAACTAACTCATAATCATACACCAAAGGGAAAGGAAAATATGAACTTAAATGATCATAACTCCACTACTATCAAAATTACATGGGATGATAATCAAAAAGTTACATCACTAAAGATGGTAGGTGAATCACCTACAATGTATGACCCAAGAGATTTAGGGAGCATTTTTTGAACACTTGTCCATGGGATTAGTCATGGGGGAGATACCTTAATTTGATTTCATAATTAATAAGTTATTTTACATTTTTTGTTTTACAATTCTTTTCATTTTTCACATTCTTTCATCTTTTCTTATTCTTTTATACTTTTCCATTTCTTCAATTTTTCATATTCTTTCACATTTTTCAATTCTTTAAACATTTTTCATTCTTTATACTTTTTCATAATGTTTACTATCTTTTTCATTTATTTTATACTTTTTTTAAGCCCTTTGTAAATAATTTTGATTACTAATAAGACATTAAATAAACTTGTGATCATTATTCCTAGACCAAAAATTAAAGTACCAAGTGAGAATGAAAAGGGTAAAACATCAAAAGGGATTTACAGATTCTTTTTGGATTATTATTTTAAGTTCTATCATGTTACTAAGGTTTTATTATATCCTTGATGATCTAATGAAAAATGGAAGTAAGAGCTAAATAAGTGTTAGCTTCAACATAGTTAAAAAATAAAAGAGCAAGAAAAATTTCTTGAGATCCCACTAGAAAGATATGTTATCCATGCCTAAAGGTAGGCACATTCTTAGAAATGTAAAAATAAAAATAAAGTGCCATGAATAAAACTCTTCCCTTGGATAATATGATAAGTGACAATAATCCTTGCAACATTGATGGTCTCATGATTTAATTCTAAGAGATGAAATGATGTGATGTCACTGGAATGTGGGTTGGACTTGGTTTGAATCTTGGACAAAAAGACTAATGATTATTGTACCCACTAATGAAATACAAGAATTTATTATACCTATTGTAAGACACCTCATGTCCTTATTCCTAAAATCCCTTCTAAGTCCATCTCATATCATTGTTTGAATAGTCATAACTTATGATTTTATGTAACATAGTGTTATTTTCTCAATTTTGTGGTACAAACATGTGTGTTTTGCTAAACAATTATGCATTACATTCAACTTCTTAAGTGCCTAACAACACTTCTAAGTGTGGTTATACAAGGGCATTAAGGGTTGGAGTCTCCTTTGTGAAGGATCCACTTGTATAACTATTGTATCTTATACTTGCCAAGCAATTCCACATCATCTTGAACCTTCCAAATATCAATAAGCACTTCCCATATCACTTACACTCTCCATTCTACAAATATGAATTCATTACCCTTCTTACCAAACTTATGAACTTTTGTAACCTAAGATTCCTTCTCTATGAACTTCCAATGATAATTTTTTCACAAAAATAAACATATTTTCATCATCCAAACCCTTTGAACTACCTTAAACCCTTCTAAACATCCAAAAAAATCAATTTTTTTCATTTGATCCTAATGAAAAATTTATTTTCTTAGGCTTTGATATTGGGTCCACACAGATATTGAATTCCTGATGTTAAAGCCTCGATATTGGGTCCCTCAATACCTATATGTATGTGGGGACTTAGGAAATTTTTTTACATTTTTCATTTTTAGCTAAAGGAAAATTTTGGATTTTTCTTATTTGAATTAAGCTATGACCTCCTAGCTTTCCCAAGCCATATCTTGATTAATATCACTTTGATTTTTGTGATGCTTGAACCTATTTGATCACAAAGTGCTCAACTTAGTCATGGGTAGGTGCTAGTGATGAAAATCTGAGCCATTTGTTTGAAAAGTTCTAACACCTAGAAGGTACTATAAGGGTAAGTATGAAGAGATAATTGGAATTTTTAAAGAATAATCAACCATAATAAAGCCAAAAAACTCAATTAATGATCTTAAGGACCAATAACAATCATACATAAGGACAAAATGAGCAATTGTGAAGGGTTATCAAGAGACTAACACCTATGGGGTAAATGTTTTGCAACATTTTCTAACTTTGCAATATCAGTAACTAAGAACTTAATGAAATAAGGGTATGAGTAAGGTATGAAACCATTAAGAATACATGAAAATACCTTAGTAATTCTAAATTCTTAATGATTGTAGATGGTCCAAAGAAGAGGAGAAGCATAAGGAGGACCCTCACAAGGAGCAAGCAAAAGACTAATAGGCCAAGGTAGGGGTTGAAATGGAGGAAAAGAACCTAAACATGAGGAGCCAGAAGTCCAATCCTTTAGCATTGATCATAACATTCCTGCTACAGTAAAATCACCCCTTGGAGAGGCAAATGAACCAAAATTTGAAGGACAACACCTCATGTTATCACAAGATTACCTCTAAGAAATTCAAGCAAGGTCCATTGTAACCATGGTAATCATAAAAATGAACTTCAACCCATTCATGAAATTTGTTCCTAAAGTGATATAGATGCAACTCCAAGTATTTCTACTATCGCCCATATTATCACAAAATGATGAATGGTACCTTGGAGAAACTTACTAGTTTTGACACAATAAGGAAGAGGGTACTACTATCAACATTGGAGGAATCTCAATGTCATTCTCAATCAATGTAATTGTAGAAGCTCTGAACATATCCAATGAAGAGGCATGGGTAGTACATCTATCCACCTGACCTAATCCTAAAACCAAAAAGTTATGGTTGAAATGGGATTATGGAAAAGTAGATAAAGGGTACAATGATCTGACTCTAGAAGAGAGAATATACTTTAAAATTGGAACTTATCATCTATTCTCAACAAAAGGACTCAACTAACTATCAACTTATGTAGCTAAGGGAACTACAATTCTAATAGGCAAACACAATGCCAACCTTACACAACTCTATTTTATGAAAATACAAAGGTGATTTGAAGAAACAAAGGTAGGGAAGCCAACACTTTCATTCCCTTTTCTTTCAAAAAATTTGTGCAAGAATGCTGGAATCCTAGGATATACCAATGACATTCCTAGGAGAGCCCAAAATGCTTCATACACTGAGTTGCTCAAACTAGCACCACCAAGGAAAGATCATGGTGAGGAACAAGAGCAAGAGAAAGAACAAGAGCAACAATGGGAGCAACAATAGAAGAAACAACAAGAGCAAGTAAGGCCTAATAGCCAATAGTAGTAGCAACAAGGGCAGCAAGAACAACAAGTCCCACTACCATTGTCACAAGACTATAGACCATCAATGAGCCATCTAGAGCAGATCGTAGAAACAATCAACTAGGGAACCAAGGAAGAAGCCAATATATATAGAGTTATCAATAGTGCCATAAGATCCATAGTTTCAGTTAATCTAGAAAGTGGATAGATTTCATTGTAGTTAGGAGGAGAGGTATGGTCACAATAGATCATTGGGAATGTTGCATTGTTCCAAGTCGTGCTAGAGATTAGAGAAGGAGACATAGTTATGGTAATGCAACACTAGAATGTAGTAGGAGCAGTAGAGGTAATCATTGATCATATTAAAAAATCCTTCAATGTACCTATTGTACCATTGGAAAATATAACTAGAGCTAGAGATGCTTAGATGTTAGCTAGAACCTTAATGACTTCTACTGATCATGAGGATGTGCGTGATAGGCTATTGTAGACTAGAAAAATCATGAAAACACTCTTTGACATTCTCAATGATGTCACCATAGTAAAATCTAAACTCATAACTACCAAAGGAAAACTAGTCATGGCAGAGATCAGGGTAGAGCATGTGGAATTAGAAGTCCTAAAACTACAAGAAGAGCTCGCAGCCCTAAGAGATGAAAGGAGAGATCCCATGTAATTTTCTACATCTAATTAGATTGAATAATTTAGAATAGAGCATATCAGTAGATTGATTGAGCAGAATAAAAAACTAGTAGATGAGAAGGAGAAAGTGATATGGAATGCCTCTATAGCTAAAAAATAGATGTATGCACATGTGAAGGCACTTACCATAGTTCAAGAAGGAAACAAGGAACTTGCTACTAACATCCTAAGGTTGAACACTAGTGAGGGGCAAGGTACCCCTATGCTCAACCATATGAATACTAGCATGTACGCATGATCTAGTCAAACTCTACAAATGGACTAGTTATGGCACCTAGATAGTTATACGTTGATCATAGTTTATGATCTTCCCACCTAGACTAGTAGTAGCTTTATGACGTATGGTTTAGTCCAAAGTGAGGCATATGATATTTTCCTAATTCGATGTTACTCCTAATAATAGAAAAGAAAAATTAATTAAACTAATAATGGAAGAAAAACCTAAATTAGCCTATGGTGATGGTATCCATCCTTAACCATCCATACACATCTTATACTTCATGGGATTACTACTGAGAATGCCAAGTATTCACACTTAAATGCTCGTGATTAAGGTGTACACATTCCGCTTAATGACAAGAAAAGTAAATAACAATAAATCAAACTCTTAGCTAAAGAAGGCATTAAATAATTAAAATAACAAAAATTAATCTAATTGAATGCTACAATGATGAAAGTAATCTTGATCTTTGTTGCCAGTAATGCATGTGTCTAAGTATGTCACACTCAAACAAAGGTGTCGTGCAATTACAAACATCACACTACGGGCATGCATTGGGAATAACTAGCTTGAAAGAAAGAAATTGAAAACTGAAAACTAGATTGCCAAAAGAACTAGAAAGAAAAGAACTTAAAAAAAACTTGTCAACTGTGTGCTTGAGTGCTATATTTATAGGCTAATACAAGAATCATGATATTGCATATATGATATTGTATCTAGGCCAGGATATTGCATACTCGATATTGGGGCCTAGCAAATTGCAATTCATCATACCTCCATGACTGAATAAAAACTCATCTTTGAGTTAATACAATGAGAAACGAGCCCCTTACAAAACATTATGAAGGTATGGGATTATTGACTACTACTAACTAACCATGTCACAATATGGAAAACAAAAAACTTGAACATAAAACACAAAATACAAAATGTTGGAACTCATGTGATTCCTAGAGATGGTGGCTCCTTCATTGGTGCTTTTCCTTTATCTGGTACTACAAGCCTCTGAGATTGCTAATGTGTGAGAAGTGGCTATAGTTTCTCTTATTCTATTCAAGGATCATGCACAGTCCATGCTGATGTCCTAATGTTTGATGGAGCTGGCACCTCCCATAGACACTGCAACTGTGAAAACATTTGGTTTGCTTTGACATACCATGTAGCAAACTATTATCATTCCTCCTCATAGGCTTTGGCTTTATCTTTTAATTCATGTTAATCTATTAGTCATCGAGCCAAATTTGCTACTACATCTCTTTGATCATGGTAGCTTTTTTTGACCAATTCTAATTCAAAGTTTTCAACTTCTTTGCAACATTTTCTTATGTTCAGCAAACTCTGTTTCATACTTAGTATCAACTGCGGCTACCTGTTTCTCAAGCTCATTTCTTGAGCACCTTGCTGTTAACAAGGCTGAGTTGGCATATCGCAGATTTACCAACTCCATGTACTCTATTAAGTCTTGAATCTGTAGGTCTTGGATTTTTAGTTCCACTTGGTGGGTGAAGGCATATGTATCCAATATGGCTCACTAGTCAATGTGTTGAGCACTGAAAGAGTTAATGTGAGTCTTAGCCATATGGTTCTCCTTTTTGATTATTTCTCTATACATCTCCACCTAATCATAGAAGTGCTCTTTCAACTTCTCATGCTTCTTGGCCTCATTCTGTGATGCACTAATCTCTATTGCCATCTTTTGATGGATGGTGCAAACCTTCTCCATAGAAAAGATTCTATTTTTCTTGGCCAAGCAAGTTATATCTTAGTTGACCCGTACTAATTGTTCTCACATTTGTTGAAAACTTTCTTTGAGAACATTCTTCTATTTCTCAATTGTCTTCAACCGAAGATTTTCAATAGTGAGCTATTTATTCTCCTCCTGTAAGGCCTTGAGAGCCTTAGCATGTGCATACATTTGAGCTTGTGCCTTGGAAGCATCCCAATTGGCTTGTTCTTTCTCTCTTGACATATTTTTATTCTCTTCCAATAATTTATTTAGTTGCTCATTTCTAAAAACATCCAATTAGTTAGCTATGATTAATTGGAAAGGATCCCTTTGTTCAGCTTGTAGGGTAACGAGCTTTTATTATAGTCTTTGCAGCTTTGCTTCTGCATGCTCAGCCCTAACTTTAGCCATGACCAATTTTCCCTTAGTTGAAATGAGGTCTGATTGTATTGCTATGAAATCTTGAGCAATTTTAAATAAGGAAGTCATGACTTGTTCTATTTGTAGCAAGCAATCCAAAACATCCTCATGTTCTGCAAGAGTCATTAAGGAACTAGCTAAAACTTAAGCATCACATGCTCCCATAAAATTTTCCGATGGCACAACAAGAATGTTAAAAGATTCTTTGATGTGATTTGCAACCACCTCTGTTGTGCCTGCCTCATCCCAGTGCTGCATGACCACAACTATGGTACCTTCACTAGTTTCTAATCTGACTTGGAAGGATGTGCCATTCCCAGAGATCTACTAAGACTACTAGGACTCTCCTCTTGAAATCAATGAAATGTTTCCACTTGTGGGATCAGCTAAGATAATGGGCTGCATGACATCAGCAATGATCCTGGATAAATTCTTAGCATCACGACTCCCCCAACCGACCATCTTAGTAATGGTTATGAGATGACTGATGGATGGTTGATAGTCTTATTATGACAATGGTGATTGTTGGACTTGCTGGCTTATGGGGGTTGTGCTGGGCTTTGCTCCCTATTATTAGCTAGGCCCTACCATTTGAGGTGTAGTGGGCCCAATCATTTTCTCTTCTTCTGGCTCTGATTGCTCACCAACGTCTTTCCTTGGCATCGACGATTTGAGCAGTTTAGCATACGAAGCATTTTGGGCTTTTCTAAGAACATCGTTCATATAGCCCAAAATTCAAGCACATCTACATAGCTTCTTGATGAGACAAGGGAAAGGCAAGGCAATATTCCCTATCTTTCTTTCTTCAAATCACCTTAGTATTTCCATCAAATATAAATGGGGAAAATTTGCATTAGATTTTTCCATCAAAATTGCACTACCTCGCACCACATAAGTAGATAGTCTATTTAAGCCTTTGGTGGGGAAAATTTGATAAGGTATAATATTGAGATAAATCCTCTCTTCCAAGGTCAATTCTCCATAAAATTTATTTTCTTTGTTGTAAGCTCATTTCAACCATAACTTTCTTGCATTCACATCTGAGCGAGTGGACTAATGAGCATCCTTTGGTCCTTCATTTGGAATATTCAAGACCTCTACAATGCCCATTGTAGAGAAATCAATGAGAACACCACCTACATTGAAAATGGTGCCTTCTTCTTATCATGCCAAAATTGGTATGTCTCATCCAAATACCAATCATCACTTTCTAAGAGAATGGGCCACAATGGAGATACCTTAAGTTGAGTCTTCACTAGTTCAAGGGAAAACTTAGTGAAAGGCCCAAAATTGAGCTCCACAATCACAACTGAGAAGGTGGACTTCTCCTGAATGACTTTGAGAAATTCTAGGGACAACATGAGATGTTGCCTTAGTTCTAGGGCTCTAACTTCTCCACCTTCCATGTGGCCAAATTACACTGTCACAAGGGTGTTCTAATGAATGTTGAATGAGTGTGCTTCTTGCTCTACATGTTCTACATGAGGTCCTTGGCCTCTTCCTCCTTTCAGGTGTTTAGCTTCTCCTTGAAAAGGTCCTACTCGATCTTCTCTTTTTGGGACCATTTGTAATCACACAAAGATCAACTATTACTAAGGTTGTGTAGAGAAATTTTTATCAACTCATACCTTACTCATTACCTTATCTAACAGTCCATAATTACATAGTGTGATTTTAGAGTTAGAAATATTTTTGAGAAGTGGCCCCAAAAGGTGTTATTGTTGACCTTACATCATTGGGTTTCATCAATTTCTTTACATGTGGCATTTACAATCATTTGGGTGGCCTGGGTGATTGATGAAAATTAACTTGCATTTAAACATAAAATGTTTCTTTAGGAAATATTGAATTTCTTGCCCCTATGATATCCTTTAGCTCATAGAAAATTTTGAAAAACGTATGCGTACTTCCTACTGCAGTACCCCCCAACGATGAAGTGGAACACTCTAGGATCAAATAGGTGCTTGGAAGATGGAGAGGTAAAGCTCTAAGTCACAAAGGAAAATTTCAACAACTCCCCTAGTGGCAAATGAAGGAAATGAACATTGAAGTAGGTAGGGTCGTAACTATATATAGGTAGGCAAAACCCAATATCGTGTACCTGATATCAGGTTGGACATGATATCGTATACACAATATCATGTCCTCACCAACATGCACTGAATGCAGGGACTGAGTGGAAATAATGAATTTTTGATATTTAATGAAGGATTTGAGATTAAATTAGAAGGTTTGGAGTATTTGGATAATTAATTTTGAGGCACCAAAAATGTGTCATGGTGGAGTCATATATTAAAATTTTTGAAAAGGGGCTAGGCTGAAGGATGTATAGTAATTGCTAAGGAATACTTGATTAAAATGATAAGGGAAAGAATAGTTCACTTAGGTGAGTAGTTAGAGGATGTAAAATAATGTAGTCATGTGCAACAGGGAAAAGTTTCAAAAGTTACACAAGTGGGTCCTCCCCAAAGCAAGCTCTAGCCTATGATGTCCTTGTGGAACTACACCTCTAATGTCTATGGGCATTAAAGAAGTTGAATGAAATATATACCTATGAACAAAATACACATGTTAGAACCATCGAGTTGAGATAATAACTCTACATTACACCAACCAAAAGTTATGAACATTTAAACAACAAGATGATATGGACTACAGAAAGGATCGTAGAAATCAAGGCATGAGGTTTCCATTGAAGGTTACAATGGAATCTTTTGTGTGATTAGTGGTTAAGTAACCATGTGTCTAGATTTCCAAGTTTCAGACCAAGTCCATACCACATTGCAATGACATCACATTACTTCATCCCATCAACAAACAACCATAAGTCTACCAGAGTTGCAACGAGGAACATCACTTGGTGTTTTGGTTAAGGGATGAGTAAGAGAGGAGCATCATGGTGGCATACTTTTATTATTATTATTATTATTATTATTATTATTATTCTGATGGCTGTATGAAGTTACCTACCTTTAGGCATGGGTACATGTCTTTCTAGTGGGATCCACAGAAGCTTATTTAGTACCATTTTAAGTTGCTCTTACTTCCATTTTTCGTTAGATCTACAAGGATATAGTTACAACATCAGCAACATGATAGAACATATGAAAGTAGCCAAAGAGAATCTACAAATCCCCTTGACCTTGTCATTCCACCTTGGTCCTTCACTCGTCTCTCCAAACACAATGATTATTAAATTATTTATAGTTAGATGATGAAAAAGATTACCATTGTGACCAAAGCACAAACCTCTTATTAATGGAATAGGTGGATGGATGTCATGGTTTCAATGTTTGAATAATCAGTCCCTTATGACTAGGCAACATAGAGAAAAATCTCACGTTAATGGGAAACATGATCACCTTATTCACGGTCGAGATTACAATAGAAAATTAAAAACAAAAATTAGAAAAGTTAAAATAAATAGAGAAATGACAAAAAATCATTAAAAAAAAGATAAAATAACACTTAAGAGTCCTAGAAATTAGAATGGGGGGTGACCTTCATGACTAAACATTTGGTTATGGCTAGGATTAATAAGTGGATGAATAGGATCCATGCATGTATGAAACGTTAGAAACCCTTCATGCCCTAGCCATTGGGTGTCTATTGGTGGTATGGTGACTAGGTAGAGAAATCATTGATCACACACCTAATTATAGAAAGCATAGTGGGGTAGGTTAGATGGTGTGTGTACAATATGAGGGAAATCTAGCCCACTATGGCACCCTTAACTATATGGCAGTATGCATGGATTTGTGTGTCCCTTCACATTGGTGAATTCACTAGATTGTGTGGATGTTTAAGTGTGAGGTGGAGGCCTAGGTATAGTAATAGGGGCTGTTGATAGAGCTAAGGAAGGTGTGGTACTAGGTTGACCTTGGGCTGGTTTAGAGGATGGAGTAGGTTCAAAAGTGTGATTCTTCTTCCTATGGCCATGCCTAAAGAAGGGACACATCCAACGTTGCATAGGGAACCTAGTTTTGTTAATAGTAGCAATATAAGTTACATCCTTTGGTTGGCATAGTCGTGTGGAACTATCCAATATGTCTAATAGCAATGTAGAAGGAGGTGAAGGATGAGAATACCAAGGGTGAGGAGAAGTGTGAGAAGTATGAGGTGGTGATCCCTTAGGAGAAGACATGGATCGATGGTACTTGCTGAGTGATAATGATGATTGGAGGTAGATGATTCAAAACTGGTTGGAGAAACAGGATGTTGAACATAGTAGGTGTCTGGTTTTGGTGGACAGGGAGAATGTGGCTAGCTAGATGATGGCCTCCCCCACACCTATGAGTTTTTCCATTTTAGTGGAGCAAAGTTTTGAGGCTAGTAATAGCTCCCCTCAGGATAGTACAATGGGTTATGGTGTTGTCCATAATTACATTGTGGAATAGTGATGCACCTAAACTGGTACCTTTGTATAAATTTTGGGTGCATCTTCCTTGCCTAATGCTCATATAGATGTGACAAGACTAGGAAATGGCCCTTTGGATGGTCATATAAATAAACATCACTTCCATCCTCATTATTTGTAGTTTAGCCTTTGGCCTCATTACCCTTAGCCATTCTTCCCAGTTGCCAAATAGTGTTCTTAACTATTTTTGATTTCCGTGCCCTCTGTTTGTTTCAATTGCCACGTTTATTTTGGATGACTCACTCCCCGATAGTGTCTTCTAAGTTCACACTTTGTTCATTTGCCCATATAGTAATTTTATTATTCTTTGCATCAATTTCATCTATCAATTTATATATTAGCAAAGGTTGGGACTATATCACCCTTTCAAAATTGGTTGCTTCCACTTCCTTGTAGTTCCAGACCTTTCTTGTTTCTAAAGTTGGATCCCACTCAAATGTTTTGGCATTCTCCCATTTAGATAATTCTCTCTCTTCTTTCACCATATGCCCTATTAGTTCTTTAACCTAGTGGTCTTGGAGCTTATATAGTTGTCCTTAGACATATTTTTCAAGGTTCACCCTTGTTTCATTACTAAGCCCATCTATGTGGAGTATTTGCTCTTTCTTGAAGAACCTATGATCTGGACATTTATTTAGTAAGGCATAGTTTCTATCTAAGGCCATGTCAAAGGGTTCTTGTTGTTCTTGTTTCCATCTTTGGATTTGTCTCCTCAAGGCGGACACTTGCGCATAGGTCTAGTATCTTTTATTGAAAAATTCTAACATGGTTGACCATCATTTGATTGAATTTAGTTCCAATGATTTATACCACACTTCGGCTTTATCAATTAGTGTCCTGGGAAAGAGCTTAAGCTTTTGCCATTTACTGTCCACATTGTTGAGCACACAAGCATCATGGAAGGCTTGTAAATGATGTTGTGGATTTGAATCATAAATTTTTGAATATTATTCAGGTCAAGCTTAGGTAGTCGAATCTTCTTGCGATGCCTATGAGATATCTTAACAGCCTCTGTGATGTGCATTAGGCTTTTAGGGACTAACAGGGGTTCATCATCATCAGACAAGTTGTGATTAAAATCTCTATTTGATCGATGGTGATGATGGGTCTTATGTTCATGTTGATGACCTTGAGTATGTCTGTTGGTTCAATTTTTGCTCTTCTTATGACCATTTTGTGGAGCTCTATCTCTATACCTACATTCATCTTTGTTAGAACTAGTCATTGAAGTTGAGGGGGAAGATGAAAATGAGGAATTGGTAGGATAGCCATGGCTTTTATAATGTTCCTCAAGGTTCCTTGGTTTATCATTTCTAAGTATCAATGAGGTCCTAGGCCATGAGGCCTCCCCTAGTTTAGGACTAATGCCATCTTCTTCAAGATTGTCTACCTTAGGTGAATGTAGTCTTTGAGTGTTGTTAGGATGTTCATGATCATGAAAAATCCCTTCATAAGGTGGATCACTCCAATCTTCTTCATTATATATTTTGTTAGTTCTCTAATGAATAGGTGCGCTGTACAGTTCATAATCATTTTTGCATGAGTGAGACATTGTTGTTGATTTGTGATGTGTGTTTGAATACTTCCTAAAAGATATATTGTTAATACCCTTTTATAGTGATCTTGTGTAATATAACTAATTTAGATAACTAACAGCATCTCTGGAAACCATGCTAATGATGAGCAGCAAGGTACCCATATGCTCAACCATATGAATATGAACATGTACACGCGATTCGGTCGAACTTCACAGATGGACTAGTTGTGGCACCTAAATAGTTATACGTTGATTACAGTTCGTTGTCTTCCCACCTAGACTAGTAGTAGCTTTATGACATATGGTTTAGTCCAGAGTGAGGCATATGATGTTGTCCTAATTCTATGTTACTCCTGATAACAGAAAAGATAAATTAATTAAACTAATAATGGAAAAAAACCTAAATTAGCCTATGATGATGATATCCATCCTTAATTGTCTATACACATCTTGGAATTCCTGGGATTACTGTTGGGTGTGCCAAGTATTTGCACTTAAATGCTTGTGATTAAGGTGTACACATTTCCCTTCATGACAGGAAAAGTAAATAACAATAAATAAAACTTTTAACTAAAGAAGGCATTAAATAATTAAAACAACAAAAATTAATCTAAGTGAATGCTGCAATGATGAAAGTAATCTCAATCTTTATTTTCGGTCATGCACATGTCCAAGTACATCACACTCGAACAAAGGTGCCATGCAATTACAAACATCACACTACAGGCATGCATTGGGAATAAATAGCTTGAAAGAAAGAAATTAAAAATTGAAAACTAAACTACCAAAAGAACTAGAAAGAAAAGAACTTTAAAAAAAATATTGTCAACTATGTGCTTGAGTGTTGTATTTATAAGCTAACATAAGAGTCATGATATCACGTATATGATATCATATCCAGGCTGCGATATCACATACCTAATATCAAGGCCAAGAAAACCATGATTCACCAACCACTATGGAGAAGTAGAAAAACATCCTAGAAATGAGTATCCACCAGTTAAGGGAATAACTAATGAGGATCAACCAGGACATGAGTTGCCTTATAAGGGAAATCAATGCATGGAAAAACAAGGTAAAGAAACATGAGGGTCAAGGAATATTTTTGAGACTAAGTGGGCATGTACAAACAAATCAAAATGAAAGAAATATAGATGGCAAAGGCTAGAATCAATTTATATTAGCATAGAATCATGATTTGCAACCCATCCTAGATAATTATGCCCTTGTCCACTAGGTGGAAGTGATAAATAAAGACGTGCAGATTGAGGACTTGAAAGAGTACATGGGCTTAGCAAATCTTCATTATTCTAACTTAGTCATGTTAATAGTAGGTAAGCCTAGAAATGAGCTAGAACAGCAAGTAGAAGCTACCTATGCATTATATGAGAAAGAGTTTGCATATTGAAAAGATGCTTTGCAGAAACTACAAGTAGAAAACTTAGAACTAGAAGTAGTAAATGTTGGCTATCATGGGTAAAAAGATGTAACAGAAAACCTAGCTAGAAGATAATTAGACTATCATGAATTAAGAGAAAGACCAAAGCATTTGAGGAAGAAAGGAGATAATTCACAACTTAGTATGTCAAAGCAAACCAAATGTTTCCATAGCTACCATGTCCATGGGATTTTTTCATTCCATCAAATATTGGTTCATCAGCATGGATAGTTCATAATCCTAGAATAGAAGAGGAGAAACTTTAGGCACTTCTCAATCAATATAAATTTTAGAAGCTTGATGATAAGGTGAAGCAAAAAATGGAAAAAGAACCACTGCCTAGAATAACATAAAGCTACATCTAGCTTCACCAATTTTGTTCTTTTTGTAAAGTTGTCATGTCATGAAATGTGGCATTTTTGTAAACTCCACTATAAGCATTAGTGTCATGTCAATCTACCTCCCAATTTTGTAAGGAACTCCATCCTCATTTTTTTAACTCAAGGACAAGTTTTCAATCAATCATGGGGGCATGATAAATCAAATTTTTTCTTGGCCATGATATTGGATATTCGACATTGCAACTATGATATTAGATCCTTGATATCAAGGCACAAGATACGATGTCACATATTTGATATCGTGAATGTGTGTGGGCCTATAAATATAACACTTAGGTGCATCATCCACATCAATTTCATTTCACACTTAGCAAAATTATGTCAATTTGTTTTCTCAATTTTTGCACTTAGCACTTAGGAGTGAATGCTCACATTGTGATATTTTGTAATTAAATTGAGTCTTTATTCAAGTGAGATGTACTTGGACACATTTCATGCATGGAAATAAAGATCAAGATTACTCTACTTCATTGCAACATCACTTAGTCTTTATTGCTTACACTTAGAATAATTTTTCTATTTTCACTTAGCATAATGTTTTATTGTTTTCATTAGTTACTGATTTACTTCCTATGCATTTTACTATTCTTGTTGTTAAGTGGAATGAGTACGACTGATCTTGAACACTTAAGCATAACTACTTGGTAATCCAATAGTACTATCACTTGGGATGCCTAGTAGTGTGGTACTTAGCAATGGCAATAGTAATTACATAATGTCCAAGGTGTAAATGGAAGGTCAGGACTAGCTACTCATCACATAGGCTAGATTAGACTTGTTTACTGTCACTTAGATTTAGAAACTAATACCTTTACTTTGCATTTACTTCTTGTTTACTAGGAGCAACATGGCCCATACAACATCAATATCATATAACTCACCATGAGTTAAACCATATGCATCAATTTTACTAACTTAGGTGGGAAGAAAATGATCATGAACTCTAACTAATTACTCGAATAATCACATTGCCTTATCTATGAAATTTGACCAAGATCGTTGATGAACACTCATATCTCATATGGTTGGGTGTTAGATACTCCACCACTCATCAAAGTGTATAAGTTATAGTTCCTTACCATGGTAGACATGCAGATGCCTCAACATCCTATAGGCATCTTAATGTATTGCATGTATCTTAAAGTCTTGTAGATGCCTTAAAGTCATCTGGAAGATAATGGTTCTATAAATTCTTAGTTATTTCTAACATTCCAATGACTACATGTCCCTCTAGGTGACATACATCTCAACACATGTCAATTTCTCTTACACACCTCAATTTTTCTCACATGCCTTAAGTCTCAATATTTTTAAGCTTTAGGCATGAATCAACTCAATGATATTTGAGCTAAACATAGATGATTCTATAGTTATTATAATATGGATGCAATAAATAATACTATAAAAGTAGAAATTGTACTTCCTATTGTAGCACATGAAATATGATTTTTTTGTAGATTTGATATGTGTGATTAGATAGTGTTCAAGGACACGTGATTTATAGTGATTTATCAAGTATGTCTATAAATGAAATTATTGTCATTTATTTTGATATACCATTTTCCAATTCCTTGTTGGGTGCTTTCTTAGATATGTGTAATATATTTCTATGTATTTTCTTCCAAGTTTTCTTAGATTACTTATTAGCAACTTAGTATAAGATCTATTCTCTATTTTTGTTCATTACTATTGTAGTTTATAGATAACTAGACATGATGAAAAGAGAAGTGTGATCAACATTTACATACTAGTGGCTTATTAACTAATGTATGGGTGTCCTTGAGGAGAACATCTAATATCTTCATTAAAAAGAACCACTGATTTAATAACCCAAGGTAATCCATATAGAGAGTGATCTAGAGAAAGGTGATGAGAATAATGTAATCATCATTAGTGATGATGATAATCAAATTAACTACACTAATGCTAAGATTATTGACTTCATTCTCAACTATGGAGATTTAGATAATGATCTATAGTACCATCTTGTGAAGTTAAACATATAACTCAAGAAGTAAATGAAGAAGTAGGAGGAGGAGAAAAATTACGAGTAGAGAAAAGGCTTCATAATTATGTAATGATTGATGAAGCATTATTTTTTAAATGTATCAATCATTTGTGACATCATAGATGCTACGTCACATATGCATCATTCCTGTTGATGCATCCTAGTTAGCTACTACATCATATCTATTACATCGCAGCTATGTCAATGCATATGCATTGATGTAGCCTCATTAATGCATGTGTATCAAAAATACTTAAGATGCATTAACACATATATTATAGCTAAACTCTTGTTTTTTTTTCTTTCATAATTTTAGTAGATAATCAATGAGTACCCACATCATAGATTTGAATAAATTGTATGACATCTAATTCAAATGACATTTTACCTAGATACATTCCATGAATGATAATAAGATTAATATTAATTTATATTTATTGTAGTACTTTGACTTAGTATAAATTTACTTTTAATGCAATTTACTTTCTATTTACTTAGTTAATATTTACATTTTTATGCACATTAATCAATTGGTGGAATGAGCACAACTAGTTTCGAGCATAAATACATATTCGCTTGGTAATCCCAGTAGTATTATTTCTTGGTTCACCTATTAGCATGATACTTGGTGATCCCAATAGTGGGTACATGAGTTTAGGATATGTATGAAAAGCTAGGAATGGACATTCATCACCCTTAGGCTATCATAGGATTTATTTTCTTCTTATTAGATAGATTAATTAAATAATTAATGTTTACATATTCATCTAGCTTAGCCATAACTATACAACATTAATAATAATATTCTTTACTTTATATTGAACCATATGTGATAGAGTTTTTACTTGTTTAAGTGAGAAGATAGTGACCTATAATTAACACTTAATGATCTATATACAATACTAGTCCCATCCATGAAATTCGACTAGATTACCCATAACTGCTTATGATCTATATGCTTAGACATAGAAGACTCTCATTTCTTATTAATGATGCAATTAGAGACAAGCTATTGAGTCATCCTACTAAATCTTCACACACTTTTTATTGTCCTCTCAAATATTTTTGGTTGTTACCTTGAATTTCTTTTGCTATTCATGCATTGGACCTTAATATTTGTTTACTATGTTGTACATTTTCTTCTATTTATTACTTTATTACTCTTTAGAAAATTATTTTCTTACATAACTATATAGCTATTACTCGTTAGTTTTGTATTTGATGCATTATTCTTAAATATCTTTCGTAGCTTTCATAGGGATTTGTCATCCTTGTATAACTTTATGGAGGTTAGGTTCCTTAAAAAGAAATCTTGTCTATGGGTATCAAGTTACTTGAGTTCATAACATTAAAATTACATATTTAGAAATACTATAGGTGAATTTATAAATCAAGGTCAAGTCATTTATATCTTTGCAATCCTACATAGGATATGTCTAAATAGCATGTATATTTCATACTTTATTAGATTTTCTTGTATTAGAATAGTCACATATATAATTAACCAAAGAAAGATTTTAACTTTTGATTTATACGATAAATACCATATATCGTCAACTATCATACATATAAAAATGATTTCTTATTACTTATTTATTTTGGAGATCTAGATCAAAAACTCATGGTAAGTGAGTTTTTACAAAATATAATCATCTTCATCAAAAAGTCTATTCCTTTGATAGAGTTCCATAATAAGATTGTTTATTTGTTGACAAATGTTTAAGTTGAAGTAATAGTTATTGGAATACTGATTCACTATTACTCTTTGTACTAATCTCTAGCAAATTTTCAAAAATAATCTTTTAAAAAAGAAAGAGTAAGCTCTTGGAAAAGCCACTTGTGAGATCAAAGTTACTTGATTCCCCATCTTGAAAGGGAATTAAGCCCTTATAGCCATGTTGATTTAAAATTATTATCATTTATGATAACAAGAATCAAATTTAATAAGCTATCATATTTGTGAAGAAAAATTTTAACTCATAATTTTCAAGTTACTTCTAACACATTTCAAGCTCATTTTGCAAAAGGAATATTGCACTTTTCAATGTCTTTCTTGGGTTACATTATCCCTTATATTAGACTTTTCAATCACCTTTCTTAGATCATAGTATCTCTTGTTGTTTTAAAGTGTCATAGCTTTGTGTTAAGCTATATTTTATGTGTCTTCATGATGTGAAACATAGAACATAGGAATCATTTCTAAATGTGTTTGGGAATATTAGGTTTTTTTTACAAGAACATTATAAGAACACAATTGGAATGTAAATATAGGTCATTCATGATTATCAATGTGATAGGTTCTCTCTTCTTAGATTATTTTTTGAAACCTATACTGTAATTTTTATGGCAAAGAAAATATAGTCAAGATTTCATAGAATACATGATAATGTTGAATAATCCTAAAAAGGCATTAACACCATGTCAAAACACAAAAAAATAAAAATAAAAAAAATGATAGTCCACATAGAACTTTATAACTTAGCATTATATATGACTTAGAGTTTCTAAATCAAGAGTTTTACTACTAGGCCAATATGACTTAAGAGGAATATAACAATGCCTCAAGTATGACTCAAACTAGTAACCTCTTACTTATCAAAACAATGAGCTAAGTACTTGAGTTACTGATCACTTATATATAGATCTATTAACAATTTGTCAACTTAATTATATTGATGGAAAAGACAAGAAACAAAAATCATAAGATGAAAGGGGTTTAGATAGTTCTACATATATAGAAATACTTGAAACCACTTACTTTGCAAGTAGTAAAGATAATAGTTAATCCTTCCACACTTGACATTGAGTTTTTACCACATTAGTTATATAAAGTATTTTAAGTTTACTTTTAACAATGAGATGTTTTCCTAGTAGTAAAATGCTTTGAAAGCTCCAAATGCTAAGTTATAAAGTTCTAATTGAACTATATATCTTACGGTGTACTTTTAACCAAAGTAATCCAAGGCCATTAATGTTGCATGCAAGAATTTTAATGATTATGTCAACTCTTTAAACACATTTACTTTAATATATTTGAAATAAAATGAAGTTTTATTACATTCAAAGACTCATAAGATCTGTTGGATAGATATTATATTTTTGTGAAAAATAAAGATAGACTCTACAAAATAATCAAGCACCAACAGGGGCATCAAAAACAAATCATATAGGCTTTTTGCTATAACATTATAATGCTATCTTAAATGGATAGCCATAGCACAAGAAAGAAATACATATAACTCATCTTCAAGGGCTCTTGATTTGCAAAACCTACAAATGCACTCTTCTTGGGGGAGTTCAATCCATCTTCCACTTTCAATTCTAAGATAATGCTAAGATAATGAAAACTTAAGTGAAGCTTATTGATAGCACTCAGATACTTGATAGGAATAGTAACTGAGAGATAGTAAGCTTCTACAGCTTGTTTATTAGATTTAATGTAGTATAAATACAATTGCCTCTTACCTTCTACATTAGTCCACATTTATGTTAAAACCCTTTGCTTGACTAGTTGGTGAATATGCTTAGGATTTTGCTGCACATCTTCCCAAGAGATATTCTATTTTCTCAACCATTGCATCCCTTGAGAATACTAGCCACGGTCTTGTGAATCCTTAAGAACTACTTTAGAAAATTTGTCTTGCCTTGAGATATATAAGCTATGAGTGTATGTAATGAATTAGCATAAGGCTTAAAGGTAATAAATCACATTCATGTAATAACATTGAGTAAGGTGTTTGCATTTTCACCTTTAACTCATTGAGAAAAGTTTTTTGCACTCTTTCAATATCTTTCTAAAGTTTAGCACCGAGTCTAGGTCCCCAAACAACACATCCAGACAATATGGTAGGATAGATGATAGTTTGAAAATTTTGTTTTCTAATCTTTCAAGCCCAAAAGCCTGAATTCTTACACTTTTTTTTAAAAGCATATAGAGCCTTGAAACCTCCTACTATTTTTTTTTTGATGCACTTCCTCCACATGTAATTGTTCATATAAATGAGATCCAAATATGTAAAAGAATATACTATTTTCACATTGGTACCTCCAAAACGAAAGTCACAATAGTTATTTTTTGTACCCTATATTATCAATTTGGCTTTATCTATGTTCACTTGAAGACTAGAAGAATGATCATAATTTTCTAAAAATTGTAACATATTTTGCATCATTTTGCAGTACTGAAAATCAAGGCACCATCATTTGCAACATATTTAATTTTTTCCATTTAAAAAGTGCCTTTTTAAATCTTTGTGGTTGAACATGAAATTAGAGATACCTTCCGAACATCAGAACCCTTCAAATTACAACGTTGAGCGGATTTGGTTGCAACGCTTGTAAGTTGTGACATAGCGGGGAACTGTGCGCACCCTTTAATGCCGTTATCTAGAAGAATAGTGCCATTCTAAGATTGGTTTATGCGGGAAAATGCAATTTTATTTGCTTGTGTCTACGGAATCCAATTAATGTCGGACTTTCCAGCGTGTAGTCGTCGAAGTTTGTATTCTTGAACTAAGAAGATATTTGCAAAGGTTGATAAAAATACGAAAAAAATAAATGGTAAGCAAAACATGTAATGTTTGGAGGCAAAATTGAAACATATCGAGGTTCGGACAGCATTCTATTGTTCACAATTGAACTATACAAAATGAGGACAGAATTTTCGTAATTACAGTAGTTTACCACAAACCCAAAACCCAGAATATCGTATCTCATGTAATTGCATTGACAATACATGGCAAATATTTACAGTTTGCTTCATGGCTTAGCCCAAGTGTGAGAACCCACATGAAAACGGCAAAAAAATGAACCGATGTCTTCTGTAATCTGAGCAGCAGGAGAAAGCAAGCGGAGAATTATAAAGCACACCAAAATTTTGCATGAAGAAGCCTTGAATTATGGAGTTGTTGCACGATGAAAATGAATATGGGACGGAAGAGAAAACAAAGTAAGAAAGGTGAACGAGAATGCCTGCCTGCTGCGTCAAAACGAGCGCGCGGACGTCCGGTTGGCCCGACGGCTGAGAATCCGCAGGCCCACGTATCGGCCAAGCATCATAACGGTCGCCTGCGGATTCGTCCCGGGGGACGCCGGAAACGCCGAACCATCGACCACCCTGAGCGCACGGACGCCGCGTACACGGAACGCTCGGTCAAGGACTCGGCCTATGACGCAACCGCCGTGGTAGTGCCACAGAGTCGACAGCCGGCTCCGGCACACAGTCTCGAACGCCTCGTCGGGGGCGGCCTCTGGGTCAGGAAGTGCTGGATCAACCGGCGTCACCGCCAGCCGCCGCATCGCCGGCGTCCGCAAAATTTCCGCAACGGTGCGCATACCCCGGGCGCATCCGCGCAGGTCCCGCGCGTCGGCGAAATAGTTGAAACGCACGGCAGGCGGCACGTTGACGTCAGCGGACCGCAGGCGGAGCTGGCCCCTCGACGCCGGACGCGCCAGCTTCTGGAGGACGCTGCCGGCTGACAGGCTGAGTCCGCCGGCCATAACCAACGGACCGCTGGACGAGGCCTCCACGTAGAACTCTGGCGTGATACCCACGCCTTCAATCAGAGAAAACTCCAGCGGCGCCACGCTCAGCACCGACGCGCCGCACTGCGGGTTGTCCGCCATGCCCTGTCCCACCTCTGGACGGTCACACACTACCTCGATTCCATGTCTTTCCAGCTCTGCCCGCGGCCCAACGCCGCTCAGCATAAGTAGCTGCGGGCTGCCGAGAGCGCCGGCAGACAAAACCACTTCCCCTCTTGGACGCAGCATCAGCCTCCGCCTCCGCCTTGGCCTCCGCATTCGCCTCCGTCTGCCCCTGCCCCTGCCCCTGCCCCTATCGAGGTACTCTACCCCGACGGCCTTTGGCCCGCGGCCGGAAGGCTGGAACAGCACCCTCGTGACCGTGGACCGAAGAAGCACGCGGACGCGGTCGGGCCGACCGTGGCGGCGGAGCAGTTGGGCGGCGGAGTGGCGGAAACCGTTGGGGTCGAATATGGAGCCACCGAGCTTGGCACCCGAGACGTGGTCGAGGCTGAAGCCGTTGGAGGGACGGATCCCTACCTGTGCCAGCGCTGCCAGGAACGCCCTCTGCCAGGGGCCCGGCACCGGCCTGAACACGATGGAGTCCTCCACCCAACGGTAAGACGCGTTGACGGCTGCCATGTCCGACGCCAAGTCCAAGGCGGGGTGTCTCAGGAAGTGCAGGTCGGCCCGAGTATAGAAGCCGGCGTTGATGCTGCTTCCGCCGCCGAGGACCCGTGCCCGAGTGTTCCGGACGCCGTCCTCCGACACGAAGGCCTCGGATGGTCCCTCCGCCTCCGCGTCGGCGTTGACGTTGACGTTGGCGAGGAAGCCGCGTTCGTGAACCACGCTGGGAACGTCCTCGTCATTGCCGCCGCGCTCGAGGACGGCTACGCTGTAGCCCTCCGACAGGGTCGCCGCCAACGGACAGCCGGCCGTGCCGCCGCCCACGATGATATAATCGTAGCGTTGCTGGTCCTCCTTTTCCGGGGCGGCTCTGCCTGTCATGCCAAACAAGAAAGAATGCCCACAAATTAGCATCGGGCAGGCCGGCCACTCAGTCAGTCAGTCAGTCAGTATTACCTGCCATTGCCGAAATGGCGAGCACAAGAAGCACCGCCAACGCCCAGAACCGTGTCCGCATCATGTTCATGCCGAATCGAACGTTGTGTTTCTTGAAACTTTGTTCCTTCTTTTCTGGTTGTTGCCGTTGCTGGTGGTTGATGCAAACAATATATTGTTGCTTCTAGCACAGCTTTAATTTAATCTACTAGATACATCAGAGGCTTTGTTTATAGTTTGGTCTTTTCTCTTGCAAGAGTACGACAGGTTGGATGCAGGTTTATTTGTTATGAACAATACAATGGTGCTTTTCAGCACAATTTTAATTCAATCTTTAAAATAAAGTAGACACATTTGTTTTTGCTCTGGTTTTTCGTCAGATCTCCGATGCTAAGGAAAACAAAACGATCCAGCTGATGCAAGGTGGAATTCTTGCTTGAGGTAACACGTATCTAGACGAAGCAGCAATGATCGCCCTTCCGAAATCAGAATAGAATGCCTCAATTAAGGATTAAACTTACTAATATAAAAACAAAACTTATTGCATGGAAAGCACCATATTCAGGATAAAAGCCCATATCAACAACATGGAAGTGTAATTGAAGGTTTTGTTATACAATTTAACCTATTATTGAAAGCTTTGGATCGGCGGATCTCTGAATCCAAGGAAAAAAAGTAAATAACCCAGCCGATTGAAGAAGCGATTCAAGACCGAAGTTTTTCTTGAGATAACACACATAGATGAAGTAGCATGAAGAAAGAGATAATCACCATTCCCACATCAAAATGAAATGCCTCAAGGAATAAGCTTATCCATACGATAACAAATATTAATAGCATGGAAGGTATAATTCACAAATGAAAGTCCAAATCAACATGGAAGAGATATTTAAGGTTTTGTAGCACAATCCCACCTATTAGCACAAAAGGTAGCATAGTTTAGCGGGGTATCCCTTGTAATCAATTAAGAAATGAAGAATGTCATTTCTATGGATTCAATTGAGAATAAATTAGCAAAGATTAAAGCAAGAGTTGAAGAGAAAATTGAAAGAGATTTGACTATTTTTGAAGCATTGAAAGAAAAGGAAGAAAAGTAAGAAGAAAAGAGAGAAAAGGCATTAAGTTTGCAACTGAGAGTCTTTTTGAGAAAGAAAAGGAGGACTTGATCATGAAACATCCTCATTTCTTCCAAGAGCAAATGTATATTTTGAGTGTTGTAAGTGTTTTGGACATTATGGTGTCGAACCACATATTGTAATCTTCTTTTCATAAATTAAAGATAGCTAGTTTTCACATATTCTAACATATTGATTTCTTTTTTCAATATTTGGATTTAGTGAGATTTCAAGGTTAATTTAAAAGGAGTGTACATGCTTTGGCATTATTAGTATTAGAGCATACGTTGATCATTGCTTGGGAATTTGGCTGCGAATTTTTGTCAAATTTAGATGGCACCTAAGAAGAAATAGCTTCAAGTCTTGAATAGAGACATGGAGAGCATGAAGTCTACCTTTTAACTAATGGTTTCTTGATTAGATGAGATCTAACAAATTGCTATATTACTATACATAATGTCATAATGTATTTGTTATAGTTTTTAAACACTACAAACTTTAATTTTTTCTAGTAAAATATAGGATAATATCACCAAAAATCGAAAATGGACAAAGAATTCTTACACTAACTAACAAATACGACCATAAAGAAGTTAATTCAACTCATGAATTTGAACTAACCCTCATGTGTACTTTTCTTTAAATAATCCATTATGTTTGATTTCTTTACTATGTTCCATTTACTTTGAAGCTAATCCCACAACTATGCTAAAGTATCATTTTCATTCATCTATTAAAGTTTCATATCCAAACACATGTTGTTGAAGGAACATGCCACTTGAACCTTTGAAAAGTATAGTCATATAGGTAAATTATGGTTGAATCATGCATTATGTCCTTGACAAGGTATCCTTCCATGCAAGATATTATGACAGATTTCAAAATATTAGTTCCTAACAATCTTATGAGTGGATATTGCTTGTTATTTATTCATGTTAACTTATTGGTATTTCTAATGATTTTCCATTTAGAGAAATCTTGTAGGTAACTAGAGAATGAAAATTTAGAAACATCTTGAAAAGAGTAGTTGTAATATATATATTTTTTTCTAAACTAAACTTATAACTAATATTATGAGCAATCTAAAAATAACTAAAAATATTTTTGTCAAGCATGACAATATTTTTCCTAACTACATTTGTATATGATGTGAGTTTCATATGTTAAACTCACATTAGGATGATGTTGTATTTTTCTTATAATTAAAAATTGATGAGTGGTGAGGTACCCCCTATGCCCAACCATATGAATCATAAGCGTTCACGCACGATCCGATCGAATACCATGGACAAGACTAGTTGTGCCATCTAGATCGTTATGCCTTGACTGCAGTTCGCTGTCTTCCCACTTGGACTAGTGGTAGCTTTGTCACGTATGGTTTAGTCTAGAGTGAGGCATATGATAAATGATGTTGTTTCGACCTTATGCTTCTCCTAACAATAATAAAGAAATCAGTTACTTAATCTAATTAACAACATAAATATAAAGTCTAAACTAGCCTATGGGGGATAAGTGTCCATTCCCAGCTTACCGTACATGTCCTGAACCCACGTGTCCACTACTAGGATTACCAAGCACTATGCTATTGGGCGAACCAAGCAATAATGCTATTGGGATTACCAAGTGAATGCATGTTTATGCTCAAGACTAGTCATGCTCATTCCACTAATTCATTAACATGCATGGAAACATAAATATTAACTAAGTACATGGAATATAAATTGCATTGAAAGTAAATTTAATCTAAGTCAAAGTGCTGCAATGAATAAGAATCAATCTCGATCTTATTGTCGTTCATGGAATGTGTCCAGGTACATTGCCACTCGAATAAGATGCCATACAACTGACTTAGATCCACACTGTAGGCAATCATTGACTATTCTTTAAGATTACAGAATAAAACTGCAAGAGTTCGGCTAGTCTATAACAAAGAATTGCATAAACACAGCTATGAGCACATATTTATAGAGAAAAGTAGACACTGCATTGATGCAATAGACTACATTGATGAGGCCTAGTTGATGGGGCCTAGTTATCGGGATCTTGTTATTGGGGCTAAGATATTGGAGCCAAGATATCAAGGCTAGGATATTGGGGCTAAGATATCAAAGCCAACAACAAAGTTGACTTTTTATCAAATAGCCCAACCAACTGATGATTCATCATACCCCCATGACTGAATAAAAATTCATTCTTGAGTTAATAGGATAGGACTAAGCTTTGTTTACAAAATTGGGAAGGTATGGAATTATTGATCGACACTAATCATTAATTGACTCTGAGCACCATATTACAAAATTTTATTTGAGTGGATGCATTCAAAATGACAGAGTGATGAAAAGACTAGACAAACTTTGAAAATTACAAAATTTGTAGAGGTCTTCAAGAATTCGTTGAAGATGATTCTTGTTGTTGCTGTTAGCGGTGGTAGACTTTCATAGATTATTATGTTGATGCTTCTCTAGTTATGTGCAACATTCTTGAAGGATGGACTGAAATTTCTTCTCATCGTTCCATGGATCTAGTAAACATGTGATGCTTGAACTGCTATCTTGTATTTGCTATGATTTGTCCTTGGGCATATCCTCTGTTGTCCCTCTCTTGGCTTCATTTCCATGCTTGGCAAAAGACCTTCTTCCTTAGGCATTTCTTTTAGCATCACCTATAGTCACCAAAGGATCAACATTAGTTTTGTTAAATTTTCCTTAATAATTAACCCTTTTTGAATCCCTTAGTTTTCATTTAAGCACAAGGTTATGAAAACATACTATGCCCAAGGCTATGAGGTAACTAAAATCATTAAGCTATTCACATTGTTTTGATCAATTACTATTAGTTACCATGATGTTCGAAAATAGGATGTTAGAAAAATTTCAAAATTTCAAAGTGGACATCCCTAGCCCCCATTACTAATAAGCATAACTCTAGAAACAAACAAGTTTTCAAACAATTGAAACCAAAGGTTTGATTTAGAAAATGACCAAGAAATATTAAACTTGAAGGATATTTTAATAGAAAAGTAGGAAAAAGTAAAAAAGTAATTGAAAGTGATGAGAAGTAGTCCCAAAATTATGCATAAATTCAGAGAAACTATCATTAATGTTCTAGAAGATGTGAAGGTTAGTTCAAAGCCATGATCAACAAAAGTTATGCAAGTGGGTCCTCCACAAAGTAGGCTCCTACCATAATGCCCTTTCATAACCACTTCTATAGATGTCCATGGACATCCAAGAAATTAAATGTAGATCATGCCTTCATCCCAACAACACACAACTACCATGGTTGGGATGTCGTACTATACTACACAAAACCAAAAGGCTCATAATCACATGCAGCAGTGAAGTGAATAATGGGATGAGAAAGGATTGCAAAGATAGGGATGTAAGGTACTTGACCATGTCCACAATAGGTTCTTGTGAAAAATGTGATTAAAATGATCAGCATACCTATCTATCCAAGTTCAGACCAAGTCCATACCATGAACAGTAACCTTGCATTTATGTGTTTCTTCCTGTTGACCACCATAAGTTCACAACCACCTCAAAGAACAATCATCACTTCAAAAAGAGAAGAAGGAAGGAAGGGCCTTAGTTAGAGGGGCACCTTTAGGCATGGGTAACATATCATTCCAACCCCATAACTAGTGCTTGTAGCCTATTATTGTGTCTAAGGGTGTGCTTTGAATTCCCATTATTATTATTATTATTATCATTTTCTTTTCTTTTTTTCATTTTTTTGTTTTTCATTTTTGTTTTTGTTGTTGTTGGTTTTTTGAAATGGGAACCAAACCATGCAAAGATAAAGCTTTCTTTTTATTGGTCAATGGAGGAGCGATGATATGTTCTAAGAGGAGTCATAAACCACACAAAGGAAGACAAAAAGAAAACCTAACAAGTCCCCTTGAGGTCACACCCTTACCATTCCCACTTGGTTGTTCCCTCTTTCTTCAAGGTATAATGATTATTGATTAATTTTAGTTTCATGAAAGAAGAACCAAATTGTTTCCATGAAAAAGGCCTTTTATTTAGAGAATTGGAGGGATGGATGAGGTGGTCTCATTGCTTTACACAATTACTTACCCAATCATCTTAATAGCATAGCACAAAAATCCAACACATAGCTTTGACTTTTGCATCGTGACTTGGCAATCTTATTAACAAAAACATGAAATACATTTATTAAACATAAAGGGAATGACTCAGGAAAAGAGAAAAATATTAAGAAATGGAAAACATATGAAGAATTAGAAAATTTTGGTAGAAACAAGAAAATGATAAAAAATTATAAAACAAAAAGAAGGTGAAAAATACTTATCATTTCTTGAACCAGGATGGAGCATCTCCCCCATGACTACACAATTCGATGGGGGAGATGGACTGCACAATTCCTCAGTTATACGCCATCAATTTTCCATCTATCATTGTTACTGATTTAATTAATCACGTGGTAGCACATCTAACATTGGTGATAGTCTCATTTGGATCATTTTTAGATGTATCTTTATCTAAATTTAAAGATATTTTCATTTTGGGGGATCCATATGTATTTGCTTCTTCTTCTTGATTTTCTATTTTAACCCCTGGGTCTCCATGTTTACATATTTGAGAGATGGACTACACAATTCCTCAGTTATACACCATTGATTTTTCATCTATCATTGTTATTGATTTAATTAATCACATGGTAGCACATCTAACATTGGTGATAGTCTCATTTGGATCATTTTGAGATGTATCTTTATCTAAATTTAAAGATATTTTCATTTTGGGGGATCCATATGTATTTGCTTCTTCTTCTTGATTTTCTATTTTAATCCCTGGGTCTCCATGTTTAATCTCTTTTTTCGGTGTATAATTAGAGTGTAAGATACATGCGTCTAAGTCCTTTGTTTGGTTTGTTTTCTTATGTCTAAAACTAATAAGTAGATCAATTATCTCCATGCATATTTGAAACAACTTTATATTCTCATTTTTAAGCCATTGGGTGTTATCTGGTTTAGTGGCTACTAGGTAGACTGGTCTTTGCTCATACACTTGCTCCTAAACTTTGTTGTGGGTTGTGTTAATATTTTGAATTTTTGGCCCACAACTGCATCCTCTACTATTAGTGGTAATGCATGGATTCTTTTACCTTTCCACAGTGATAGGTTCATCATTTCTATTGGGTGTTTGATGAGTGGCGAGGTACCCCTACACTCAACCATACAAAACAAGCGTAGCACGCACGATCTAGTCGAACTCCGTAGACTAAATTCCTACATGCCCCATGAAACACTTGGGGTTAATCATTCGTTGTCTTCCCAGACTTACTTGTAGTTGTCACGGTGTATGGTTAAGTAAGTTTGAGGTATATGATTTTTAGTCTTTTCTGGTTTTATGTCTTCTATGCTAAAGAGTGAAAGGTTGAGAAACTAACTAACTCTAACTAATGAACTAAGTCTAAATTAACTAGCGTTAGCATTCATTCTCACTTACCGTACACACCCTGAATCGATGCAACTGTGGCTACCAAACACTAATCATTACTGGGATCACCACACGTAATGCACATGCTCGAAGTGGTCGTATTGAGGCACTTAACTAGGAGGAAAGGGTTGAAAGAACCTATCTAGCCTAAGTGCGATAAGCAGCTGATTCCTTGACTAACCATACACATCGGGGTGTTCAACTACCACTAGGATTACCAAGCGTAGATCCTGGAATACACCACTGGGTTACCAAGTAGTCACACTAGATGCTCGTAATCAAGTCGTACTCATACCGCATGCGACGAGCAACCGATTCCTTGACTAACCATACACATCCTTAGATGCTCGTAATCAAGTCGTACTCATACCACATTCTAGGAAAGTAATGAATAGCAATTAAAATAAAATCCTATTCCATGCATTGCAAGGTTTATCCAATCAAGTTCATATTTATTACCATACACAACTTTGTGTTTAGGTACAATGTTGCTTGAACAAAGATCCGTTCACTCTAGGACTTCTACTACGGGCACATGAGAAATTAATCTATCTCTGAAGTGGTCAAACTGCCAGAGCTTCACTACTTCTAGACCAGGATGGGAAATAAGGGGAGTGCCACCTCTTATTTATAGATTTGGTGATGGACCGCGATATCGTGTACGCGATATTGTATGGAATGACACGATATCCCATGGGATGCGATATCATGGCAGCTGTGATATTGCGGCTCATGCGAATTGCATCTCATCATACCTCCATGAATGAATGAAAACTCATCCTTGAGTTCCTTACAATAATATCAGGAAGGTATGGAATTATTGAGGGGAATGGAACTAATGGGATGACATGTGAATGGATCATCATTACAAGACTTGACAAAACTGGTGCTCATGACAACAAGGGTGAACACCTTATTACAATGACATTAGGCCTTAGTTGGCAACTGAGAAAAAGAGAGAGAGAAAGAAGTGTTGTTGCTGCCAATGCCAAGATTGCGTCTTTGTTGTCCATCCATAAGCGTGCCATCGATCTTGCCCCTTGCATAGCTTCTTCAGTGCTGCTCCACTCCAAGTGTTTGCTCCAGATCCAATCTATTGTTGTATGATCGCCATCTGCACACACAACACAATCATATATTAGCAAGGGTAAATGAATCATCATGTAATTAATACCTTGCTTCGGTGTAGGTCCATTGGCTAGGTTGTGGTATGGCTAATACGGATCTGGGGATATATTAATGATAACTACCGAAGGTGTAGGGGTTAGGAAGAAAATAAAAAATTTCAGGGCTAGGAGAAAATTGAAAAAGTGGGCCCCATAT
>MNCI01011459.1:0-10834 GCA_015680685.1 Gnetum montanum | reverse complement strand
TACCACATTCTAGGAAAGTAATAAATAGCAATTAAAATAAAATCCTATTCCATGCACTGCAAGGTTTATCCAATCAATTTCATCTTTATTACCGTACACAACTTTGTGTTCAGGTACAATGTTGCTCAAATAAAGATCCATTCAATCTAGGACTCCTACTGCGGGCACATGGGAAATTAATCTATCTTTAGAGTGATCAAATTGCCAGAGCTTTGCTACTTCTAGACCAAGATGGAAAATAAGGGGAGTGCCACCTCTTATTTATAGATTTGGTGGTGGACCACAATTGCGTCTCATTAGTGTTGGAGCAACATTGGATGTTGTCCTTTGTGTAGGTTTAGAGGACATTGGTTATGAAAGGAAGGGTGTTGCACTTGATTGACATTATGCTTGTTTGGATGAGTTAGTCTATCCACAAGTGTTATGCTTACACATGGGAACCATCTTAAAGAAAGGGCATTTCCGAGATCGTGGTGAAGATCTACTAGCATATCATTTCTATGTATGTTTGTAGTACAAGTGGCATTCTCTTGTTGATGTTGTGATGATGAATCTTCCTATGTTGCTGGTGGTGACATATGGTGGACAGAAGTATAAGAATGAGAGGTGTGAGGTGGTGATCCTTCAAAAGATGTTGTGCCATAATGATATTCAGGAGAGTGGTAGTAGTGATTTGAAGTAGAGGAGGTAGAATCAATCAAGGAAATAAGTTTTTGAACATAATACCTATATGGGTTCAGCTGGTAGTAAGGGTAGGGCTAATTTTGTGGTGGCTTCACTCACGACTGTGGGTTTTGCCATTATAGTTGATGATAGTGTTGAGGCTAGTAATAAGTCCTCCTAGGATAATATGATTGGTTGTGGGACTATCTATAATTATTATGTGGAAAATAAAATTTCCTAGGCATGTGCTTTTGTATGAATTTTGGATTTAATGCAAAATCCCAATACTCATGTAGATGTGACATGACTAGGCAATGGCCCTTTGGGTGGTCATATATGTAGATGTCACATCCGTTATCTTCATCTATGGTTCAGTCTATAGCCTTGCTTTCTTCAGCCATGTTTCCTATTTACTGATAAGTGTTCCTAGCTATTTATTGGTTTTGCTTCTCCATTTATTGTGAACACTTGGTTCATTTTATGTTACCTTCTCCTCTACAATTTCTACAAAACTTGTAGATTTTTCATTTATCCACTCTGGCATCCTATCTAGTCTTGCTTGGAGTTTGTCAAGAGATTGTTGCAATGGCAAGGTTTGTTGTGAAATCACCTCATTGAGAACTACCTCTTTTTCCTCATCATAGATATGGATCCTCTTCTTTTAAAGAGTTTGGTCCTAGTGATATTTCTCAACATTCTCTTGTTTACATAGCTCTTTTTCTTTTTTCACCAACTACTCAATTAGCCTTTTTATTTCATGGGCTTTTAGTTTATATAATCGACCTTGAGCATACATCCCAAGGGTCTCCCTTGTTTCATTACAAAGTCCATCTATGATGTGGAAAATTTTCTCTTTTTGAGAGAAATCATGGCCAAGACATTTATGTAGTAACGAATAGTATCTATCCAAGGCTACATCCAAGGGTTCATGATTTTCTTTCTTCCACCCTTGGATTTGTTTTCTTAGGTTGGACACTCTTGCATAGGTTTGATATTTTTTGTTGAAAAGTTCTAGCATTGTGGACCATTGGTGGATGGAACTTGGTTCCAATGATTTATACCAACTTTTAGCTTCATCTATTAGTATCCTAGGGAAGAGCTTAAGCTTTTGCCACTTATTTTTGATATTTTGTAAGGCACAAGCATCATGGAAGGCTTGTAAGTGATGTTGTGGATAAGAATCATAGCCTCCAAAAAATTTAGGATATTATTCATATTGAGCCTTTTATGTGATTTTCCCTATAATGTCTATGGGGCATCTTAACTAACTCTATGATTTGCATCAAGCTCTTAGTGGCCAAAAATGGTTCATCGTCATCAAACATGGCATGGTGAAAATTACGATTTCCATTTGCTTGATTATGATGAATTTGTCTATGTTCATTTTGATGTCTTTGATTTTGCCCTTGGGTTTGATTTCTATTCTTATTTTTCCCCCATAGTGGAGCTTGATATCTATACCTATGCTCATCTTCGTTAGAACTAGACGTTGAAGAGGAAGAGGAAGATGAGGAACTGGGAGAGTCACAATGGATTCTATAGTGTTTCCCATGATCCCTTGATTTATATTTTCTAGGTTTTAAGGAGGCCCTAGGCCTTGAGGCCTCCCCTAGTCTAGGACTTACTTCATCTCCTCTAGGATTATTTGTCTTAGGTGAATGTAGTCCTTGAGTATCATCAAGGTGATCATGACCATATGAAATCCTTGTGTGAGGTTGGTCACTTCGATTTTCTTCAACATATATCTTGTTAGTTCTCCAATAAATGTTCTCTCCATATGATGCATTATCGCTTCCTTGTGAAAGAGACATTATTGTTAGTGTATAATGTGTGTGAATTATATTTTCTCAAAGATATTTTGTTAATGCATTTACAATGATTTTGTATGATATAACTAATCTAGGTAACTAACATCATCCCTAGCAATGATGCCAATGATGAGTGGTGAGGTACCCCCTATGCCCAACCATATGAATCATAAGTGTTCATGCATGATGCAATCAAATTCTGTGGATGGGGCTAGTTGTGGCATCTAGATCATTATGCCTTGATCACAATTCACTGTCTTCTCACTTGGACTAGTGGTAGCTTTGTCACGTATGGTTTAGTCCAAACTGAGACATATGATAATTGATGTTGTTTTGGCCTTATGTTTCTCCTAACGATAATAAAGAAATCAATTGCTTAATCTAATTAACAACATAAATATAAAGTCTAAACTATCCTACGGGCAATGAGTGTTTATTCTTGGCATGCTGTACACATCTTGAACACATGTATCCACTATTGGGATTACCAAGTGGCATGCTACCGGGTGAACCAAGCAATAATGTTGCTGGGATTACTAAGTGAATGCATGTTTATGCTTGAAACTGGTAGCACTCATTCCACTAATTCATTAACATGTATGGAAACATAAATATTAACTAAGTGCATGGAATATAAATTACATTAAAAGTAAATTTAATCTAAGTCAAAGTGCTGCAACGAATAAGAATCAATATTGATCTTATTTCCATTCATGGAATGTGTCTAGGTACATTGCCATTTGAATAAGATGCCATACATATGACTCAGATCGACATTAACTTTACCCTATATTGAGAGATTATTGATTTTATTGGTAATAATTTATTTTGAATCATAATCTCTCATGTGGTTTTTTGAATTTTATTTTTAATTACTTGCTAAATTTATAATTTTTATATAACCCCAAATTAAAATATATTCTTATATAATACAAGATTTTTTTCCAAATTTAAACATGATGTGATATTTTTTAAAATATGAATTTCTCTTCATTTTGAAATCTAACATTAGCAATGAAGATTTCAATTCAAAATGTAGCTTTCTATTAAATACACTATATTTTAGAAATTTTTTATTTACATCTATTATGGTGGTAGGTTTGTTCAGCATGTGTTTGGTTAGTAGTATCTTAGGATATTGAATCCCTATAGATGTTAAATTTGAAAATATAATATCTTACTAATCATGCTTTGGCTAGAATTGTATTACTTAAAGAATAAATGAATTATATAGAAAGACATAAGAAATGCTTAAGAAAAATTGTAAATGTCAAAAAAATAGTAGGAAAAGTATTAAAAATTTATAAAAATAGACACATATGAGCAAAAAATTACTTAGCAAAAGAAAAAAATATGATAAAATAGTGATAATAGCCTCAGCCTGTCAAAACCCAACCCATTTAGTAGTCAAAATATATTGAATGCTTATTGTCCAAGCTTAAGATATTATAAAAATACTAGAAAATAATAAACAAGAGTTAATTAACATGAAAATTATATAATAGGATAAACACTTCAAAGGCATTGCAATCTAACATTAGCAAAAATTAGTAAATAACAATAGCTAAGAAATAACCAATGCTTCTAGAATAAAATTCATGACCAAGTTATTCTTAAACCAAAGATAGATAAGATACAAATACAAATCCTCACAACAAGCTATATAGTATAGAAATCCTAAGTAAACAGTAGAGCTTGGAAGAAAATAATAGATAATGATGAGTGGCGAGGTACCCCTACACTCAAACATACGAATATGAGTGTCTCACACGTGATGTAGTCGAACTCCAAGGACTAAGTGCTTACACGCCTTAATGGAATACTCAGGGTTAGTTAATCATTGTCTTCCCAAACTTACTTGTATTGTCATGGTTGTATGGTTAAGTAAGCTTGAGGTATATGATTTTTATAACTTTTATCTTTTTGGTGTCTTATGCTAATAAAGGAAAGGTAAAGAGAACTAAGTGACTAACTTAATTTAACTATTCATTAACTAAGTTCTAATTTTCCTAACACCAGTATCCGTTCCCACTTTCCATACACATCTTGAACCAGTGCAACGCTGCTGGGATTACCAAACGCTAATCATTACTAGGTTGCCAAGCGCTACACGCATGCTCGAAGCTGTCATACTGAGTGCACTTAACTAAGAGGATCAAGGGTTGAGAGAGAAATTAATTAACTAGGAAAGCATTAAATATTCAACAATAATTAATTACTAATTAGCTTAATTCGTATGCTGCAAGGTTTATCATAAAGTTTGTCTTTATTGCCGTACACAAATGTGTGCTTAGGTACAAGTTGCTCGAATGAAGATCTGTTCACTCTATGACTCCTATTGGGGGCACATAGAAATTATTCTAACTCTAGAATGGTAAAACTGTAAGATTTTGGTTAAGGGTCTAAGTCTAACCCTTGGGAACAAAGGGCACTGCCTCTTATTTATAGAAGATAATCATACCCCCATGACTGAATGAAAACTCATCCTCAAGTTTCTTACAAAATATTGGAAAGGTATGGGATTATTGACTTGAATGACACGAATGGTGAATGGGGTGACATGTGAATGGATCATCATTACAATACATGGCAATATTAGCATTCATGACCACAAGAGTGAACACTATACACATTTAACCTCTAGCCTTATTTGGTAGCTGAGAGAGAAGAGAGAGAGAAGAAAAGAAGAAGGTGTGTTGCTGCCGATGTCAGAATTGTGCCTTCCGTTATCCATCCGCAACCATGCCATCAATCTTGTTCCTTACATAACTGTTCTAGCACTAGTCCATCCTAATTATTTCCTCTAGATCTAGTCCATTGTTGTATGATTGCCATCTGCACACACAACATAGTTTCATATTAGCAAGGATAAATAAATCACAATGTAGTTGATACCTTGCCTCGGTGTAAGGTCCATTGGCTAAGTTGTGATATGGCTAATACGGATTCTAGAGATATAACATTGGTAACTACCCAAGGTGTAGGGGTTAGGAGAAAATTGAAAAAATTGACTAGGATACCCCCATGACTAAGAGCGATCCTTCGGTAGCAATAGAAGGGAAAAAGATAAGGAATAAGAAAGATGGAGAGAAATAAACAACGACAATGCTAATAAAATGGATGTTAGAAGTGGGAATGAACAAAACAAATGTTGATTGCAGAAATGTTTAAGGGAAAGAAGTTAACTGATGCATAAAATAGGAATGCTAGTGGGTCCTCCCCAAAGTAGGCTCATGCCTATTATGCCATGACAAACCCACATTCAAAGAGTCCGTAGGCTCTGAAAATTTCATTCAGAAGCAAGAGTTAAAATATTAACCACAAGAATTTACCAAAAAGAAAACAATGTATCAACCAAAATATATACAACTGGCAATGAGATGGAAAATAGAAAAAGAATGATGGGAAGAAGAGAATGGAATGGAGTCCCAAGAATAAGGTGGTGTACAACCCCTTGCGTATTAACGGTTAATGTAACTTAGTAGATCTCATTCCAAATCTAGCCTCAAATAATCCACATCCAGTGATTTTGCATTAATAGATTTGGCCAATCCATCCACTTGAAGTAACAGGAATGCTTCCACCAAAGAGTCACCACCATTCCGAGGGAATGAGAAAGGAAAAAGTAGGAAGCAAGAAAGGGCCTTAGTTAGAGGGAACATGTTTGTTTAGTTCCATAACCAGTGCTTGTAGCCTAGATGATTATTTTGTCTAAGGGTGTGCTTTGAATTCTCATAGTTTTTTTTTCATGAGAACCACACCATGCAAAGACTTATTATTTTTATTAGCTCAGCTTCCCGATAATGGAGCAATGTCAGAATGGTAAGGAAAAATAAAGAAGAAAACATCCAAGAACCCAAGAGAATGGCTAGGAAAAATGCATCAAATCCCCTTGAATTCACACCCTTTTTAGTCTTTGAGTCCTTTCTTAGTTTGAGAAATGCCCAGTCACCAATTCGTTAATATTTTTATTATTAAGAAAGGGACCATACAATTCGAAGCCAAGAGAAACCATAGAAATTTATGAATGCATGGATGATGTGGAATCATTACCTGCTATATCAAAAGAACCATACCTTAATATCAATATTATAACTCAAAGGTCAAAAAAAAAACATTAGCAATCAATAGAATACAGTTCATACCACCATCAGGAGCACTTATTAGGTGATGAACCTAATAAAACAAACAAACACACAAAGAAATAAGAAAGTATAAAAGATGTTGCAAAAAAAAAAAAACAAGAAAAGTTAAATAAATTTTTAAAACAAAAATGTGTAGAAAAAACTTAAAAAGGAACTAAGGGCCTCAAATGATCAGCAGAGGTGGCCATCTCCCCCATGACTAAGTTGGAAGGAGGAGATCCGAATTAATGAGCAGGGTCGTCCCTTCTCAGAGTTATTATGTGCACTAGCCATTCTAAGTTCATGGAAGGGTTTGGCTTGTTGCACATTGACTAACAGTCTCTTATTAAGGTTTTTGTTTTACTTTTTAGGAATTTACAACTTCCCCTAATTGATGTTTTCTAGGTTAAGGTTTGGAAGTTGGTGACAATCTTGATCCAGTGCATTTATGATTTCAACGTGAGCGTAAGTTATTTCCTCAGTTAGTTTCATGCACGTTAGTGAGTTTCTCTCTTGATCATCTATCAACCATTGGGTGTCTCTTTGTCATGTAGCTATTGCATATAGGCACTTTTGTAGGGTAAGGTCTTGTGCACACTGGTTGCATGTAGGCAATGCTAAACTTTGCTCAACCCCTGATCTCTGCACGTAATGGCACCCTATATCATTGTATGCGATGCATGGAACCTTCTTCTTTTTGATTTTTCCAAAAGTGTTCTCCTTAGATATCTCTAGGGAAAGATCACAGATTCCTAGGCATGCATCTATAGTACTTAGCCATGCCCTTCCCATTATTATTGGGAAGTCCCATTTATCGTTATTTACTTGTATCACTAGGAAATTAACTGGGTATGACCACAACATGTGATGGTAATGTTGTCCTCTACTAGTCCTAATGAAACAGTGATGGATTGGTCGACTAGATCTAGGTGAATATTGCTCTTTCTTAATGGAGGCATGTTCCAGGCTTTGTACATCTCTTGTGATATTAGGTTGACTTTGGAACCTGAGTACAGAAGAGCTTTACATGGTTCATTCCTAGTGACTTGGAGATAGATTAGGGGGCTTACAAGAATAGAAAATTTCCTAGGAAGGTGGCCAACCTTAATCTAGTCAGTAACAACATGTGTTAACATAACCGTATGCGTTGAGCTTGGTGTTTGGTTTGAACGGAGCTCTAAAGCCTTATTTGATGGAGAGGCATTCAAAGGTTCAACCACTTGTGGTTGTGAGGGCTTGGTTGGACTATTGGTTTTGAAGAAAGTTATTTTCTTCATAAGGTTGTCAGAACCAACTGCGGGTTGAGGATTCACAGCCCTTGTGGCATTGTGTTGCTACGATTGAGTGGGGAGTTTCCCCTAAATTGTTGGAGCGAGTGGTAATGGAGCTATCAGTGTGAGAGTTGCGGATGAATTTGGAAGATGGTATGTTTGTGGTTTATCTCCCCTAGGAGAAGGAGTCCTATAATACTCCCAAGCCTAGCAGTGATGCTGTGGTATCATGGGACCAACAGAGTCACGTGGAGAGATTGGATGTTGCATGTAATAGCCATATGGATTCGATTGCCGATAGGGGTATTATTGCCTTGGCGGTGGCATCCCCCATGACTATGGGTATTGCCACTATTGATGTTGCTCAACAGGTTGTGGTGGAGTTCCACTTGGATAATATGTTGAAGGTTGGTGGAAATTCCTTGAGTTACCTTGGGGATAAGGTAACTATTGGGGTGCTTGCCATTTATTAAGTCATGGGTTGAGTGCATACATCCTAGACTCTTGTAGATGTGAGATCACTAGGCAACATCCCTTAGGATGGTCATATTGGCATATTTCACATCCATTGTCATTGTCCGTGTCTAAATACACAACCTCTTTGGTGATGGCCATTTTGCCCTTACCCTTGTTATGTGCATTGTCCACTTCTCTCTTTTTCTTTTTGTCATGGTCACTACCTTGCTCCCTAGACTCCTCTATGATTTTAAGAACAGTTTCAAATCTACTATCTAGGGAGTCCCATATTTGGTATACCTTTGCTGATACTTCTATTGTTAACTTTTGGAGCTGCAAAGTTTTCCTATTCACCATCTCTTTGAGTGGTGACTCTTCTTTCTCCTCATAGAATCTCACTCCACTTTTTTGGAGCAAAGGATCTCGATTGTACTCTTCTACACTTTCTCTCTTTCATATCTCACTTTCTCCTTTGGCTACTTTCTCTAGCAATCTATGAATTTGATGAGACCTAAGTTCTGATAATCTTCCTTGGGAATTTGTTCCAAGGGTTCTTCTTATTTCATGCCTAAGTCCATCCATGAGATGGCGTAGTTGATCCCGCTGTGAATAACCATGGCCAGGGCAACGATGTAACAATGCATAATAGTGGCCCATGGCAACATCCAAGGGTTTATGATTTCCTTACTTCCATTCTTAGATTTGATTTTGTAGGTTAGACACTTGGTAGTACATTTGATACTTATCATTGAATAGTTCTAACATTGTACTCCACCTATGAATGGATTCTAGTTCTAAGGACCGGTACTAGCTTTTAGCTTCTTTCACTAGTGTCCTTGGGAACAACTTCAGTTTTTGCCATTTGTTTTCTATGTTTTGCAAGGCACATGCATCGTGGAATGCTTGTAAATGATTTTGAGGATTAGTGTTGTATCCTCCTTCAAATTGTGGGATATTGTTCATGTCTAACCTCTTGATCCTACTATCCTTTTGGTACCTTGTTGGAACTCTTACGGCCTCTGTGATATCTAGCATGCTTCTAGTTGCGAGTAGGGGTTCTTCATGGTCATCCTATTCATAGTGTCTATGGTGTCTACATGGTTCTCTACATTCCCTTATTCTATGCCTNTTCATGTCTAACCTCTTGATCCTACTATCCTTTTGGTACCTTGTTGGAACTCTTACGGCCTCTGTGATATCTAGCATGCTTCTAGTTGCGAGTAGGGGTTCTTCATGGTCATCCTATTCATAGTGTCTATGGTGTCTACATGGTTCTCTACATTCCCTTATTCTATGCCTTGATTCCTTAGAGTGCCCTCGTCCTCATTCTCGATCATCTTGTCGATGTTTTTCACTCTATTTTCCTTTATCCTCACTATTAGTTTCCTTATGACTATGTCCAAACATTGAAGGAGAGGGTGAATGTGATGATGAAGATGAAGAAGAAGGAGAACCATTTCAATGATAATTTTTTCTACCTTCTCTTCGGTGGTCTTGGCCTTGATCATGATTACGATCAGAACGACTGCCCTTATCATGTGTTTGTGTTCCCTTGTTGAACACTTCATGTTTGTGGGGATCAAAACCAAGGTTGTAAACTGTGGAGTGGAGGTTTTGATACACCATCCCCTAACCATCGTGAGGAGGAGAAACATTATTTGGTGGGGAACCTATTAAAGCAGGTTCACCACCATCAATTTCAATTAAGACGTGTGGGGTGTCATGGGGCTAGTTACCCTTCAAGGATGTGTGGTAACTCTCCTATCACAAGTCTCGTTGATGTTGCGCTTCTATGGGATGAGAGTCCCTTGTGTCATGATCACATGCAATGTATTCCACATAGAAAAGCAACATGCCTATTCGTGTGAGAGCATGAAGGAGCATGTTGGGGATTGATTGGTCTAGAGGCAACACTATGTTATCCTCCAAGTCTCTCCAACACAGTTGTTCATCTTGGTGGAGAATAAAGGTAAAATCAGGTACATACTCATCATGATGAGTATATACCACTTGAAACTATTGAGGAACTAGCGGATCTTGGTTACGTGTATTATGCCACTAATTGTCTCTTATGTTAGTCCTAGGTGGTGAAGTGCTCTTATGTGAAGAAGAAGACATTTTTGTCTTGTTCAGTGTGTGATGTACTGTTGTCTTATGTTTCTTTGATTAACCCTAAGGGTTTGGTCTAACATTCCAATGATATGGATGATTTCCTATGTTCTACGCAGTGCACAAACAACTAAGTCCCTAGCAATGGCCCCAATAATGAGTGGCGAGGTACCCCTACACTCAACCATATGAATACGAGCGTCTCACGCGTGATCCAGTCGAACTCCAAGGACTAAGTGCTTACATGCCTTAATGGAACACTTAGGGTTAATCAATCATTGTCTTCCCAAACTTACTTGTATTTTTGTGGTTGTATGGTTAAGTAAGCTTGAGGTATATGATTTTTATAACTTTTATGCTTTTGGTGACTTATGCTAATAAGGGAAAGGGAAAGAGAACTAAG
>MNCI01011457.1:0-16875 GCA_015680685.1 Gnetum montanum | reverse complement strand
GTCGGCGAGATGCACAGGCCTGAACCGATGGCTACCAACTGCAGTAATGTTTCACCTCGCCTCGCAGAAAAGCTTCCCTCATTGGTTTCATAAGCACTGCACTGCAATTCATATAAGTGACGAGGAAGCTGTTGCACAAGACCATCATCATCTGGATGAAGGCGTAACTGATAGCAGCCGCTGATATTGAGCTTTCGCGAAGGTGGCACATCTGCCTATATCGGATTCAAACACCCTTCAATTCTAATGCTTTCAATCTTGGAAAACCCCGAAAACCCAGCAATGCTCCTGAGGTACGCAACCAGTTAGTCTTTCTACACTAACAATGCATGGTCTTTAAGATTTAATGGTTTAATGCAATGCTCTTTAAGATTTAACAATGCATGGGTGTGGATGAATTCCACCATCCATCAATCTATCACTGTTAGTCTTTCTAGACTAGAAAGATTCCCCTGCGAAGACGGCAATCCTTTCAAAACAATGCAATCACTAATGTTTAATTCTCTTTGATATTGATTTTGTAAGTTGCCCATGGTAGCTGGCAACTCCTGTAAATTCCAGCAGCTTTTGAGATACAGATTTTGAAATTGGGAAAGATTTCCTATACATACTGCAAGCACTTTTAGATTCAAGCACTTTACGAGCTCCAGGAATTTCAGACTTGAAAGGCTGCCTCTACTGTTGGGTAGCCTTTGGAGACTGTAACATTGGCAAAGTAACAATTTCTCCGTGTGCCGAAAATCATCCAAGCATTGAAGCATCTGTTGCAAATTCCGTTCGCCCTCTGCATTCAACTCGCGCATTGAATGTGGACCATTGGCTGAAAGTAAATGGACACTATCTCTGTTTTGCTTCCTTATTTGGCTAACCTTGCACACCAGCTTGACAATGCCACTTTGAATTTTTCCAACTATCAAAGTTTTCTGAGCGATTAGATGATTCCAAGAATCTCCAATCTCGTGGTATAAGATATATAGGTTACGGATGCCCTGTAGCCGTTGGAAATGCTCTGTTGTGAACTTCATTTTGGGACATAAAGAGACGGTTAAGTTAACTAAGTTTGTCAAAGATCCAAATGATTCTGGCAGCCCTTCTAGATCATAGCAATTAGAAATGCGAAAGTGTCCAAATGACGCCGGCAACAACTTTATTTCCTTGCAGCATACAACATTGAAGGTAACTAAGCTTCTCAGATCCCCAAAAGTTTTCGTTAACTGCTCCAGCTGATGGCAATCATTCGCTACGAAATGTTTCAATCCTTGGAGCAAGCCAAAGCTGTCTGGAATGATTTTCAAAGACCAGCAATTACTAATTGTGATAAAAGATAGAGGCCTAAACTTCCTGGTGAATTCTGGAAACCTCTGCAGTTTGCTGCAATTTAATAAGATAAGTTGTCTTAAATTGATTGGAGCCTCCTGTTAGACATTCAATTTTTGTCAACAATACAATACAACATAACTACATAACTGTTTATCTTTAGAAAAATGGTTAGGCATTAAATCTTACCGCTTGAGGATGTTCCCATAATTGTATCAGCTTTTTACCAGACACGTCCATGACTCTAACATGTTTTATGGAGAGCTCACTGGGAATATGAGGGTATGGAAAATTGGTCCATTTCTGGAGAGCTCACTGGGAGGGTATGGAAAATCGGTCCATTTCAACTATAACAGCCTCTTTAGTAAGTTGGAAAGATCACCTTTGATACATATAAAGAAAAAATGTTCAAGTTTATTTAAATATCAGCTTATTTTAATGGATAAAAGAAATGAAACACCGCATTAGTCCTAGACTCCTGGGTAGCCATACCATCAATACAATAACCATGAAGGATCAGAAATTCCAAGGATGATAGTTTAGTGAATGTTTCAGCAAACCATGGATTACCATCTTCTGCTAAACCATTTGAAACTAAGGTAAGTGCTTTTACCTTTTTGGTTCCCTAAAATTCAAACAGATAAAAGTTTTTTTAACTCATTAAATAGGGAAGGGAGAAAACAACAAAATGATATATAATTATTTCACTTGAAAACACAATCCAAGTACCACAAATCAACCAACAGTCTTACCATTTCATCAAATAACATATTTTGGACATGGGAAGGATGCCACACGTGACTACAACTTCCAGGGCATGAATGCTCATCCTTAACTATGCTCCTCCCTAGGTCAACAAGCACATCATGCATTTTTTGACAACCATATTGTTTATCAATTAAAAGCTTCTCTTTCAATTTGTCAAGAGCATATAATACTTACACTTCACCATAAGGTTGCTGCCCAACAAGGAGGTCTACCTTCTCACCATAGAAGAAAGTCACCACATCTAAAAACAAACATTTTTCCAACTTTGTCTAAAGATTGTTGTAGGTGACATTTAATATTTTTTGCAACTTAGGGTGCAAAGAATCTTTTATGGAATTGTATAAATTTTTCTAGGATTTCATATCTTTTCCATAAATTTGTCTGCCAAGTATAGTCAATGCTAACGGCATGCCATCACATTTTTTAACTATCTCATTTATCATCTCATCAAATTCACTATTCCCATTATCAATCCCTTTAAAAGAGTACTCCAGAAATAACTGCTTTTATGCATGGAAGTTTAGTTTTTAGATTTTCAGTGATATCAGATTTTTACAATACTGGGCAAAGCTAAAGTCATGCTTCAAAAGCTCATCTTCCCTACTTATAATAATGATGCTTTTTAAACTTAAGAAAACATCATCTTCAATAAATAAAGTATTCAATGGAATTTTACTGTGAATATTGTCTAGCACTACTAAAATTTCTGCATTTTGCAATCTCTTTTCTAAAACTTTCTTTCCTTCCATTTTCAAGTAACTTAGACCACATTTAAAAAGCTTCCTAGTGAACTTCCTCTGCACCATGTTTCTGAACAAGTCCACTTACATTTTCAATAAAACAAGACTTCTCATATTCATGGTAAAATCCATTATAAAGTTCTTTTGCAAATGTAGTTTTTCCCATGCCTCCAATACCACTTATTTCCATGAAGTCACACCAGGCCACTTTTCCGGGCATTTCACTATAGCATCCATTGATCTGAATACCAAACATTTTTCTGGGAGTAGCTACCGATCCAACGTCAAGTAAAACTAATTGCTTATGTATGTCCCTGACAATGGTGCTGCAACGTTCACTGCCAGAAAGAAAAAGTTTAGGAAAAAATAAATTCAAAGATCAATATTTGAGAATAACATATTATAATTTTATTTGTATGGATGAGAATAAATATTGGTGTGCCAGACGCAATGTGCGGGCTGAAAGTTAAATAAAAAAACTATTGCAACGTATGAACATATTTATTATGTTGCAGGTCCCTTTCCTCTGTAAATGCAACGGTATGCTATCCACTGAGAATTTAGGCCCTTAGGAAGGATCAAGGAAAACTACCTTAATCTAAACTGTTATTAGAATTTTCTACGGTTAAACCATAAATATCAGCCTAAGTTTGCAACCTGTCTTTCTTTTAAAATACCGCTAAAGTAAGCTGCAAGCATAAGCTACGTTTGGAGAGTCATATTTGGAGCTACGCTATGGCTTGAATATCTCAAAATTATCTTTCAAAATGTATCAAATTTAAGAGAAAACAAATCCTAACAAAGAAGCAAGGATAGTGTGTTAACAATTTAACATTGCTCACCCTTTGCCCTAATATCCGCTTATATCCCCCGTCTTGCACAGAGCTTGTTTCCATTCGTCGATGACTTCCTGGGACTGCCGGCCTTTGCCTATGAGCTTCTGGAAACCCTGCCCCAACGCTCCTTTCAAATATGGAACTTCCAGGGGTTTCACATCATAGAACACAGGAATCAGCGTAGATTTACCCAGCTTGAATTTGTCCACCATCATCTCCAATTCTTTGAGACACCACAGTGACTCTGCATATCCACTGGAAAGTATACACACATCCACCTTAGAACATGCAATGGCTTCCTCTCACGTTCTTCTTTGTAAAAAAAAAACACCGGAATGCCATAAAGACTTAACAGATAATACATATGATAAACCAAGGTGTGCTAAGCCAAGGTGTGCTTTGTATCAGGGCCTCTGTGACTGATGAACACATCAGTCACAGCACTTGAGCTGCCTAGTTGCCTTGTTCTCAGACGTTTGCCCTGTTGTAACAGGGCAATAGATACACAGAGAGACAGAAATGTATGATTGGCAGAGAATTCAGCACAAATGGTAATACAGCAATACCGATTAGCAAAGATAAATCAAACTTGCTGTTAGATGAATGGCATAAGAAAACAAAAGGCAGGACCAACGCAAAAGCCTGTCATTCAAGAAGTGCTTTGCTTGGTGGTCAAGGTACCATAAACTGCATCAAATTTCTTCAAAATCTCGGTTGGAAAAGCTGTGTTTTATCCTGTAAAACCAAAGTTATCCTTCAATCTCATAATAGGCAGCCAAGCGTAACGCGTGACCGAAAAGATACTCCGCGTAACAGCGTGGGTACCGCACGAGAAAAATCTGCACCAATTTCTACGGTGGAGATCAAAGTACAGACCATATTTTGGCCAAAGTTAGGATCCGCGATCAAAGTACAGACCATATTTTGGCCAAAGTTAAGATCCGCTATCATGGATTGAACACGAGGAATGTTGAGATTTTGTTTTCTCTTTTGTGTTTGTATACTTTACCCATCGCATATGTACATGCTTTATGACAATTACACTTTTGCGTGATCCAAGGGACAGCAGATTTGAATAATGGCCAAGGTACAAACAACATTTTTTAATGATTTTTACCCTCATTGCACCGTTAAACGTGGGGTTCATTGGTAAGGCCGACGCAAAAGGAATAGTGAAGTAGAAAGAATCTTTCTTTGAAATTTCTTCCCTCCATGGGTAGACTCCATTACTAAGGCCCACAATGAACCCTTATCACAGAATTAGCAGTAACATGGTAAATGAGGTGGTTCTACCTTTTGATTTTTGTTGAATAATGGATGATACTCTCAATCAACAAAACAAACAACATTAAAGTTTTTTAAAAAATTAATATGTAAGGTCGTAAGTTAGTAAATACACCATTATCTATGGACATGAAATTATTAATGATGCAATGCCTTGGAACAGATGAAGAGATAAAGGAAATGAGCAAAATCTCTTATGACAATGCTTTTTTTTAGTAGCCTCAAGTATGCAATGGTATGTATTAGGCCTAAAATTGCATATGCAGTGGGAGCTGTGAGCAAGTTTATGTCTAATCCTGGTAAGAAACATTGGATGGTTGTTAAAAGAATTCTTTGGTATCTTTGAGGTGTTGTTAATTCTACCATCTATTATGAGAAATGTTCCTTTGGATTGCATGGCTTTGTGGATGCAAAATGGGAAGGTGATCTAGATCACCAAAACTATACAACTATATATGTATTTAAAATAAACACAAGTGCAGTTAGCTAGATCAGTAAGAGATAGAGTTACATTGCATTATCGACAATAGAGGTGAAGTATGTATTATCTCCTAAAGCAAGCAAAGAAGTGGTTTGACTACAACAATTGGTCAAAGACTTTGGGCAAGATCAAAAGAAGCATACATCTCTTGTGATAACCAGAGTGTAGTCTTTCTATTGAAAAGTCCTAGGATTTATGCAAGGACAAAACACATTGAGATAAATTACCATTTGAATTGAAATCAGATTGAAAAAGAAAGGATTTCTTTCAAAAGGATTCCTACATCAAAAAATTGAGCGGATATGATAATGAAAGGCAATTCCTATGGACAAGTTCAACTGGTGTAGAAAAGAACTTGGATTGATAAATTGTGAAATATAATAATTGTTCCTAGTTATAATGCCTTAAAATAAACAAGAAGTGGAAAAATTACTAAGGTGTGTTGCTTATTTTAAGCAACACAACTACCAATTATTGCATTGTAATGGTTGCTGAAAATTGTAATTATTATTGGCAACTAACCTATTATACATAACTTATATTATTTAATTATTTCCACCATCCTTGTTTAGCACATAAATCACTATATAAGCAATGGGTGAGAAGGGGGGCAATGGCAAGGCAAATGGCAATGTAAGGCATGCAAGAAAAAATGTCGAATAAGTGACCAAGTGAGAGAGTGAGCAAGGCATCAATCATTGGAGCCACTTTACCATTGAACTTGTTCTCTTCTCTTGTAATGCTTGGTTAGAATTAAGGCTTGCTAGGAGCTAAAGCCATTGCTAGGGTTTTTGTATGCTTTCCTCAAGATAATTTCTTATGTTCTTGATGCACTTCTTCCAATTCTATAATTGAATTTCTATTTCTACTACTTGCTATTGCTTAACCAAGGTGTAAATTAACAAAATGAAGATGGAAAATTTTCAGATTCAAGGAAAAAATATTAAAAAAAATTTCTAAGTCCAGGAGAGAGGATTTTGGAAGAGTTCTCTAAGTAGCATAGGAAGAGGAAGTTAAAAAATTTTCTAACTCAAATGAGGAGTTAGAAAAGTTGCAAAGTTGAGTGTTATGAGATAAAGTGGGAAACTTTTCTAAGTCCAAAAAAGAGGGACTTTGAAAAAGGTCTATGGCCTTTGCTTGGGAATACAATGACATGCTAGGTTTGGATCCCATTCTCATTAACACAACATCATACTCAAGAAGGGGTTCCAAGCTTGTTAAACAAAAAGCTCAAAAAATCAAATCTGATCTACTCTTAGCTATGAAAGACAAGATCACCAAGCTCTACAATTCAAGATTTATATGTCTTGTAGTTTACTTCGATTGGGTATCCGACATGGTGATTGTGCCTAAGAAAAATGGAGTCACTAGAACATGCAATGATTGTCGTGACCTCAACAAAGTAACATTGAAAGATGACTTTCTTACACAATATTAATTAGCTCATAAACACATTAGTAGGTCATGCTTTACTTAGTTTCATGGATGGTTTTTCGGGCATTAAAAAAGGCTATCAAAGGTGCATGGGACAACAAAGGGACCAAATATCAACAAAGAATCCACAATTTAGATGGCTGACAAATTGAATTAGTTTCATAAACTCAATGAACCATTTTGAGTTAAGAGAGGATCTCTCTTTGTCATCTCAAAAATTTAGAAAAACAAATAAAACAAAATCCACAATGTTCATATAGAATTTTGAAAAATTACATTACCAAAGTATGCACTTCAGCACAGAATCTATTAAAAAAGATTAACTCAACCTGCAAGTGCCCTTCAAGTTCGTTTACTGTACTATTACTGGCCAAAATTTCTTAGCTTTATTTTTTTATCTTTATTAAAAGATGTAACCAGGTTGATAGCACTTAGCTTAGGTAAGCCATGAACCACTTTCGCACAAATAACTGAGAAAAATGACCATGATCAGTGAAACCCTTTGGTTCATTTTTTCTCCAAAATTTCCACGCAACCCACAGTGATTAGTGAGCCCCTCTGCGCTCAACTTTTCACAAAATTTGTACGACTCCGCGTTTGGACGAGTGGTACTAAATCCAAACTCTTTGTTCCTGCCAGTACACAACTCTCACGGGACTCGGTTCAATTTTACCGAAAAGTTGCAAGATTCCACGTCAGCTGGCACGTGCCTATTCAATGGGTGGGGCCCACTTTGTTCAATTTCTTGTTAGATTAAGTGTGACGAGCAGTGTTGGAATTTGATGCATAAAATATGCTTATATATATATATATATGTAACATGACAAAAATGGAGTGAAAATTTAAAAAAGGAAAAAAAAAGGGTAAAAGATTTAGACATTGCATGGCAATGATGCTTTCCTATTTTATTATGTATCATTTATAAGTTATTTTTCTTAAAATTAACTGATGTACTTAAATATGAAATTATTGAAATATAGTTGTGATTAATATTGAACTATAATTCAAAGCCAAATTGCCACTTGTCTGAAGCATGCAGCTGCCACTTAATCTTACTAAAAGTAGCTATGCTAAAATTTCGGGTAATTCAAACAGTTAACAACTTATTTTAAGTTCTAAAATTATTTTAAAAATTGTTTTGATTTTAATCGGTTATAATTTATAATAATTGGTTATTAAATTTATTTCGGTGAAAATTTTATGTTAATAAATTATTGTTTAAATTTTTAAACATGGAAGACATTAAAAAAAATGTTAAGACTTGTTTAAAATATTATTTTTATCACTTTGCTTTAAAAAAATGCATGTTTAGACTCTTTGTTATTTTAGAAATGCATTAAAAAAATTTGAGATACCTTTTATTATTTTGAATTTCCAAGCTTGATGGTGAGTCACCTCAAAAATTTCAGATTCTTTAATCCTACCAATGAGTTTTAAAAATATTTTATTGAGTCGCTAATCACACTAGCCTTAAAAGAGAATGACAATGGCCACAATTAGGATTATTGGTATAGCAAAATCAATAAAACAAAGAAAAACTTTTTTATTAAGTATTTTTGCAAACTCCATGCAGTTTCTTAGAGTAATAGTGATTTTGTTTAAAACTTGTTTGACAATTTGCTTTGACTTGGTTAATTTCAGCCCAAAAATTGATTCTCTTTTCTAGCAAAGTGCCCACCAACTTAGCAAAAATATTACTCATAATAATAATTTGATAATTGTTGAAATTATTTTTGATAGACTTATTTTTCAATGTTGATTTAATCTTTGGTCAATTGCTGAATTTAATTAGTGACATATTAACAGATGTTGCCACTTTGATAATTTTGCATATTATTTTTTCCCTTGCAACGTACAATTATTGGTGAGCCCCGCTCACAACTTTTACGGCGGGACGCACCACTGTGTTGTTGAGTTTTCCGCAAAATTTCAAGAATTCACGTCAGTGAACTGGTGACCGATCAATTGCTGATGCCAGGGCCACGTGAAGCATTGTTAAGAGCTTCTGAAGCTCTGCTGTGTATTCTGGCCCGCGAGAAAAACTGGTCAAATCACATGCCAAATGTTTAACCTTCTATTTCAAATCGCAATAAAATTTTGATGGTTATGAAATTCAAAATTTTTCATTTCACCGACGACGGTTAAAAAAATCATGACATTAGTTGTGAAGACATCTGGAATAAGCAGTGGCTGTAGCGATTATGAATAATTTAAGACCACAGAGAATACACTCATAAAGAATAAATGGTTCAACAAGTACCACTACCGTTGTTTTTGGATACCCAACTCAAAATAATTTTCTTCTTGCATTTGCTTTTCAAATTGAATAAGCATTGGTTCTATTTGCAATAAGCTAAGATATTCATTTCTTATCATAGTTATGAAAACAAAACAAAGCAATGTAACTACAACATAAATGGACCAAAAACCAAATAATATAAAGTTTTGAGGCTGAAAAGGTTTAGCAATTGAACAAGTATTATGGATGAGTTTAAAGACTTGGAAGCTGAAAACATACTATTGCAATAAGATAGAAAGGAATATGATGTTTAACTGCATCCTCCATCTATTTACCTTCTTGTATTGCATTTCATATTTCAATTATAAGTCATATTTCACTTAGCAAACTTGCAAGCCCTTCTCCTTGCAGCAAAAAAAAAAATGTTTGAATAGGGATTCTAAAAGCAATAGTTTTATCAAATTGGGTGCCTTTTCAAAAATAGAAAACGGAAAATGTTGAGAACAAACAGCTTAAGGATCCTAGCATCTGAGGGGTTTGCATAACTCCATGCTAAAAAATGGAATAAAAGTGATATATGGGAATGTAAATATGAGTAGAACAGATACATTGGAAAGACCATACAACTTATGGTAGTGATTATGTAATTCTCTTTCATTTTTTTTATGCAAGTGTAGCATCACCACTAGTCATAAGATAGTTAGGTGTGACCTATTACAAAACTGTTTCGTTACAAGGATACTCCTCTATTGTTACCACATCTTGAAATTATGAAAAAAAAATTATAATTTATTGATAAACTATTAAAAAATCTTTCACTTTTCCCATGAAAAATCTATTTACCCACCTGGTACAGTCAACATCCAAACCAACGACTGTTTGAAACGGTTGCACTTGCAGAAATGGAAAAGCCCAAACATGGGTAATCCTTTACGTTTGTTGCAACATGGACAAAAACATCAACTCAGATAAGTTTTTAAATTAAAAAGAATTAAGTTTGATCCCAAAAAATTATACAACACAATGCAAGAATTAGAAACCCTCAATTGATGAACTATATTGTTATATTTTTGTAATTTTTTGAAGGAAAGTCTGATCATAGATATAATCAGAGGGGTAAACTCCCAATCAGCCATTATAATGGCAGTATCATCAGGGAAGAAGATCCTCCAGCAAACAAACGGAACAGCCAGACCATGAAATCAACATGAACGAAATCATTAAAAGGAGCATGCGACAACTTCAGGAGGAGAAAATCCCAACCCTGTTTCGCTAACTCCAGGCTGAGAGAATCCCAGCCCTGTTTCCTGCATTTTTGTGATTTTAACACAAGGTCATTTGCCTCATATGTTTTATTATACCGATTTTGTAATCACGAATAAACATCAAATAGCCTAGCTCTCCACCTGTAAATGGGAAATAGTGGATGAAATGTGGTTTTCCAGGTTTTAATGAAAGGGCAAAAGTTCAATAACGAAATAATTGTCTGCTTAATTTCAAGAAGATTCTTTCCCTTCCCAGTCAAAGTTCTCCAGATCCTCACATTCTGTTACTGGACGCAAGCATTCGAGCTGTGAAAACGATATCTTCTGCAACAAATCAATCTCAGCCTTGGAGGCTGCTATCTGTGCTTGCAGTTCAGTGATGCAGCGTCGCAGATTATACACGAGACCTGCAGTGCCATACACTGGATCCTTCAACCTCATGTTTGCCTCGTAGACCAAAGAGTTGGCTGCATCTATTCTCTTATCCTCCTCTAAATCCTGTTTAAATCCAAAATCAAATTAAGCCCTAGAGAGAAACAGAGTTGAGAGTTAGTTTAGGTACACATGCTCTACAAAAAAAAATTCAATCATACGCATACGCTTAGAAGCCTGATTATGTTGCTGGCCCTGAAGACTCTGTGAACTACCATGAATTAAACAAGGAGCTAGAGTGCATTCTTTGCCTTTGCCTTTTTTCTTCAGAAATCTGCATGGAGCACATGGCATCTGTTTGCAACTGCTTTTCGTCTGAGACTCCATTTTCTGTATATTTGGGTTTTACCATGGTCCGGCAACCAAAGGATCTTCTTATACCATTCACAAGTGATAATTGATGTCATTGCAAGGTCCGACACCTAAATGATACGTTAACCTTAATTAGAAAAAGTCAAATATCTATGTATATATAATTTTGATGGTTTTTTAAATACATATGTTACCTTAATATTTGGTTGCTAGTAGTGTAATACCTTGTTACATATTGAATTGACGGTCATACAAGGGTAGGTGTGTGTTTAGTAAATTTGGAAACCTCAAGTTACAACCTCCATTGCATTACTTAACATTTAGCCTCTAAATATACTTAGAAAGTGTTAAAAAAGATGAAACATGGACCTTTCCTAGTTGAGGGTTCAATGAATGAGCAAAAGCTTAACCTTTTTTGAAGTGGTTGTGTTGACTATATATCTAATATTCGTAATCAATTTGTTATTAATTTTTCTAGATTTTATTTTTTAAAAAAGATAAAATGATTTAATATGCATGGAGGTGTAATTCTATATGGCTTTAGGCAAGCATGCTTAGGGTGTTGTGCAGTGGTTTTGAACCCATACATTTTAATGCAAAGCAATACAAGCTAACCAACTATATTAATAACATTAATACCATATTCAACAAAAAAAGTTTTTTAAATGAAAAAGCTTTAGAAAAAATGTAAACTTTGACAATAAAGTGATATAATCCTGAAATTTCATCATACGATCTGCATCACCAGCATGTTAAAGCTGTTCAGAACTCATTCAAAGCTCTTTTCACACGCTAGTATCTGTCAATTGTCAAAAGTAAGCATGCCACATGGATTGTTCACATGAGCATATTTCAAATGTTTGTTTGAATACGTTTCATCGGGCATTTCTCCACGTCTTGAGACACCGTAATTTTGGTCGAGATCCAAGTCTGCACGAATAAGATTTACCAACATCTGCTCACCTTCACTGTGACTTATCCACATTATGGAAAGAAAAAGTCAAATAAAAATGCTAATGATAATCATTCAAGGAAGGAGACAACTCTCTTCCACATGCCACATGTTTAATTGGTTCGCATGTGTCTGTAAATTCAACTTTTCACATCAATAAATTTGGTTTTGTATGAAAATTTCTTCATAGGTTCTTGCACGGCGTTTTGGATTTTGTCGGGATTTGGCTCTCAGTATTGTACTGTATCAAGTTTAGTCAATCCTGGAAGCCAGTATCTGCATAGATGCAAGTCTGTAACAGAGAACAGTTGCTGAAATCATATGAAAATAGTGGAGCAAACCGCTTGAGTGTCGTACCCAGGATATGATATTTTCAACCAAACAATACACTTGCATTAAAAGACAAAAGAAACTCTCCCATTTAGAGACCGGCGATCAGAAACCTGGAAGTGACAGATATGATTCTTCTCGTCGGTCTGGTAAGTCATTATCAGCAAACTGAATCCTCTTGAACTGCAATCTTCCATAACGTGCTTTGATTTATGTGGAAACTGATAAGAAAAGCTGGCTAGATCTGTTTCTTTCTAATTGGCTTTCAGTGTCAAACAAATTGATTCTACCGTGTCAAACAAATTGATTCTACCATCGGCGTGATAGACCACGTGGTTTCCGGACCATGGCTAACAATTATAATCAAATTGCTATGATTAACGTGTTTATCACATGCAATTGGTTGTGATATTCTTTTTACAAAATTAATTAAAATCTTTTAAAAAACAGAAATATCAAAGGAAATAAGAAAAATACACACAAAAAGTTGTAGAAACCTAGGGAAATATCATAAGAATTAGTGCAGAGCTTTCAGTTAGGATGTTATAGTTAGTTTCTGGAGTACTATAAATTGTAAATCTACATTTGATGTGAAGAGGAAGTATCCAATATATTCATCAAAGTTTTAGTTTAATTTTAGAAGCTTTAAGTTCATGGTCAACATGTGTGGATGAAGAATTAATAAAGAAAATCGAAAGAAATTAATTCTTTTTTTTTTCATGTCATGGGGGTATGATGAGCCGCTGCCTCATCTTCTGTAAATAAGAGGTAGCGCCCTTGGTCCCAAGGCAGTTAGACTTAGACCCTTAGCCATATTCTTGCAGTTTAGTCATTCCAGAGTTAGAATTATTTCTGTGTACCCACAGAAGGAGTCATAGAGTGAACAGATCTTTATTCGAATAATTGGAATACCGTCAATCATACCACCTTCCACATCCACCCATTACATACCCCAGGTACAGATTTATGGGGCATCATTGATTACTCCAACCCAACATGTGCAAGGTGTTACCTCACAACCTATAGCTGGGCAATGGGCTCCATCGATGGTCTCAGTCCCGAATACCATCCCACCACAACAAATGTTAGCCCAACAACTTGCCCTTTCACAAATAATGCAACAAGTAAATCATTATCATCTACAATCTGCTCAATCCACTAGTTTGCCTACTGCCCAAGAATGGGCAGACATGCAAAAAATGATGCGCTCATTGGCAGAGGAATTAAAACGCCTTAAAACTTTGAACAATGAGGAAGTCAAAGTACTAGATTTCTATTAAGATGACCCAATTGACCCCTCAGTTCCACCCTTAACCTTGCCAAAGGGAGTCTCATTACCTCAGCTGACCGACTACAATGGAGAGGGAGATCCAAATGCCCACCTAGTGATATTCCAAACCGAAAGTCTTTTGCTTCAAGCATGGCCCTATGCAATTCTACGTGTGTTTGCAATGTCCTTAACCGGAAAATCCTTAGACTGGTACCGAGCCTTACCCCGTAGCTCTATATCTTCTTTGGAAGATTTGTTACACCAGTTTGTCACCCGTTTCAAATATAATCTGAAACCTGAAGCCACATTAGATAGCTTGATTCAAATTAAACCAGTGCCTTCAGAGCCAGCACAGAAATTTATCCAGAGATGGAGTGCAGCCCTGAATGAACTTCACGAGCCTAGTCTTGAGACATACTTGCTCACCATTTTTAAAGCTGCCATGAATGACTTTATTAAATCGAAGCTTTATTATCTAAAACCCCGTACTTTGAGTCAGGCTTTCGTACAAATTAAGGACATAGAGGAAGCAACAAAAGTTAGCAATGACCTAGCTTATGTGGCCTACAAAAACCAACATACTCACAAGAAAAACACAACCGAGGCAACAGTAGCCGCAATCACAAAAGCAACCAACTGAGGCCCAAAAGCTAAGCAACCTAAAGCCCCAGCTAACAAAGCGTCCAACTTTGGCGCCAACTCACCTACATCGGCAAGGGCCACCCCAAGACCAACTTTCAGTGCAAGGACCGCTCAAAGTATACACCACTATCGATGTAACCCTCTCAACTATTGGAGCAACTCTTGAAAGCCGGGCAAATCCAACACAAACACGTGTCAGAGATTACCTGCCAAAAACATGATAGGTACTGCGAGCTACTAAGGAACCCCACCTTAGTAGTACCAAATGAGCCCCCGGTCCCACAACATTTTAAATTGGACCAATACTGTCATTACCATCAAATGGCTGGTCACAGTACAAAAAATTGTCATGCCTTGTAAGATGACCTACAGGGAATGATAAAACAAGGCCAACTAGTGATTGACATGGCAAGTCAATCCAATGCAAACGATGACTCCTATGTCATAAACTCAATTAGCATAGGTGGCAAGCCCAAAACTGTGCAACAACCTTTTGTGATCCTTGTGCCTCCTAGCAAGGTAAGGATTCCCCCGACCTCCACAAACAAGAGGCCTCCCTTTGTTATCAAGGTGCCACCCCAGGCACCACAAAACCCTTTGTGGTCAAGGCTCCACAGTGTTTGTCTGCTAAGACGTTAAACTGGCACGACTCGTCTGCTAAGATGTGGAATGACGCTACAACAAAAATCGCTAAGCAACCTTTCATCATCAAGGTGCCACAACGTGATGGCCCCTCACCTACCCGAAGCCCAATAGTGGGCAACATCTCAATCCCTCCTCCTTCAAGGGTTCACCCCACTAGCAACCCGAGTAGGCCCACCAAATGGGAACGTAAGAGGACGAACAAGCACCTCGTAAGTCCCATGGCCAAAGCAAAGGCCATAACTAGCAAACAACAACTGAACACTCGAGTCTATCCCCAAGCAAACCAAGCCTAAGTCCCCCAAGCTTCACGGAGGAAGTCAAAGCCAACACAACAGCTAATGACAAGGACTTCGTAGCTACACTAACCCAAGTAAAGCATACGCTCAAGCAAAAGAACACAACATTTAGCTTATACGACTTGGTCAGGACCTCAGCTGCTCACTGCTAAGCATTGGCCTAGGTTTTAGCCTCCATTCCTATTATGGAGGACATCCCTGCAAATGAGGCATCCATCCGTGCAACAATGTTCCCTCCCACACCACAAGAATTAGGTTCAAAAACCTTAGCCTTTCATGATGATGCAGTTAAAGTCAACCCTCAACCCCAAACGAGGGGAAGTCACAACAGCTCTACTATCCATTAGCATTCATGTTGGGCAGTGCACCTTCCGTAGAGTGCATGTTGACGATGGTGCAACAACAAACATAGTCCTATATTCCATCATCGACAAGCTAGGCCTAGCAAATGAAATTAGGCCAACCAAAACCACATGTCTAAAATTCTTCAATGGATCACGTGTCATAGTCAAAGGTACGATCAACTTAGCCTTTGTAGCAAGAGAGCAATTCCCCACTAGTGCAGATTTCACTGTCATAGAGGAGATGCTAGGTTTCAACATGATTATAGGAAGGCCTTGGCTACCTCAACTAAGGGCCATCTCCTCTCCCATCCACTAAGAAATCCACCTTCCATACGAAGGTGGTCGAGTTATCATCCATGGTGATAACGTTTCCTCTTCAACTATCCACGACATAGACATGGTGCAAGTTTTGGAAGAAGAGTTTCTTAATAATACACCTATGACAACTAACGCAACCCTTAAGGCTAACACATCCGAATGAGTGGTTGAAGCCGACAGCCCCCCAGAGGATCCTAAACCTTGCACATTCCCTAATCCACACCTAGTTAGGAAGCAACTACATGACCAAGAGTTTTCCTTGGCCAAAAATGCTAGTGCCTGCCTACCCTTTGCCTCCACTTGCCATGCATTTTTGACTTTTGCTTACATTGCACTAGCCTATGTGTTTACATTTTTCCTGCTCACTTAGATCACGCATTTTGCTTTGTTTAGAAATTCATCAACTTAGTTCACATAGTGCATTTGAAAAACATAAAACTACAAAAACACATGGCCCGAAAAGGCCTTAAACTAGCATACGGCCTAAAACAATCACTTTTGGCATTGCTTTTCTTTCATTTATACATTTCAACTCTATGTACAACAGGTGTTGCTTGATGTTGTTTTCTTCCTAGTTGATTTTTGCAGGATCTCGCAGGCACATAGCATGACCATGTATGTAGCATCACACTTTACACAAGCAAGGTAAGCATTAGTGCACTATGACTATAAACTAGCACAGAGAAGTCCTGGATCATAACTTAAAACTGATACCATAGAGAAGTCCTGGATCATGACTTAAAACTGATACCACAGAATAGTCCTGGATCATGACTTAAAACTGATACCATAGAGCTCTATCCGGTATGACACTAAATTGCTACATCCGTCCGCTATGACATGAAACTAGTATCTAGAGTCCACTAAGACTATAAACTAGTTTTCCTCTTCACAGTCCACTATGACTATAAACTAGCAATGCACCTGTTGATGCGTAAATTTTGGTCATGCTTCCAACGCCTGTGAAAAC
>MNCI01011455.1:66481-77228 GCA_015680685.1 Gnetum montanum | reverse complement strand
TTCATTTGTAATTTGATTGTTGATATTTGGTTTCTAACTTTGAATGTCGTTACTGATGACTAGGACATGGTTTCTTTTCATGTAATAGGCAGTGAGTCCACATCATCCACCCATCCACATACTTTATGGTTTTCCTTGTTTTGGAAATGTGTAGTCCCTTTTTCATTAATGAAACCTTAATAAATTCGTGACTTGTGTAGTTTCCAGAATTGGGAAGGAATGAAAGGTTTGAACAGGGTGTGGCTTCAAAGGGATGCGGTATTCTTCATGCTTTTTTGTTTTCCTATGTGCGAGAGTGTTCTCGTGAGCTTCTCACTATTCTGTGTTATTCCACAATAGGAAGTCAAATAAGTCCTTGCATGGTGTGGTCCTCATAAAAAAAGATAGATGAGGATTCAAAGCACATCCCTTGGATAAAATAAATGCAAAAATGCATGGGTCTTTGCATGGTGTGGTTCCATTCAAAAAAAAAACATGGAAATTCAAAGCACACCCCTTAGACTAAATAAAAGGACTACAAGCACTACTTATGGGACTTGTCTTGTTTCCTTTAATTAAGGTCCTTTTCTCACTTCCTACTTTCTCTCCAATTTGAAATAGTGGTTGTTTTGTGGAAGCATTCTTGTGTCTCAAGGGATGGACTAGTCTTAGAATGTCGATGCAAAGTCACTAAAAGTGGTTGGTTTTGGTATGGACCAAGGATGGATCCTACCAAGTCATTTAATCACAAACTCCACAAGGGACTTCATGTGACCATAATTAGGAACTCTATTCCATTCTCTCTATTATCCATCTATACTTTTCATGCCTCACCTCACTGCCAGTTTCATGTTTTTGATTCAATGTTTTGGTTTGATGTGTCAGGTTTCTCAGTCAGTTACTTTTGGATTTTTGTACTTAACTTTTTATAACCATTAATCATCCATGGTGCCCACAGACTCCTTGGTTTGAAGTTATGCAAGGGCATAAAAGACCTATGCTTGCTTTATGGAGGGCCCACTTGCATATCTTTTGGTTTGGTTAAGTTAAGTTCTTTACCCTTAAACATTATTATAGTCAAATTCTTTTTATTTATTTACCCCATCCATGCCATCCAATTGTACACATCTTCACAACTATTTTTACTGAATTTCTTCTTTTTATTATTGTGAATTTTTGTACCCTCTTTCCAGTATTCCTTGTGTTAATATTTTTTTGAATTTTATGGACCACTTCGCTTACTTAACCCATTTGTCAGTCTTTCCAATAACACTATTAAGCAACCAATCCATCATAATCACAACTCGCCTAGATAAAATCATTAATGAGATAAGGTATTTAGCCATTATCTATTACACTTTATATACTAATCCTTGATTTTGTTATGATTGCATTGGGGAGCATGGACTAGAAGCGGAACTATCTTCACCAAGGAGGATGCAACAATACCACTCATGGGAGATTGTTCAAGACTGCTAGATCTTTTCTACCTCTCCCTCATTCTTCTATTGTCAAGAGGGGTTGGATGTCCATTGGATCCAAGGGTGTTCTTTCTTATTGTCATGAACACCCAATTTTGTACACAATTGTAATGTTGTATGCTTGGGCACTTTTGTATTTATTTGTTTTCTTTGTGTCACTCTGCATGTTATTCAAATAGTCCACACCTCCTAATATATTTATAAAGGACTTGTTCCTCTTTTTCTATACTTGAGGATGATTTTTCATTTAGTTGTGGGGGTATGATAAATCATGCTTTTCATATACTCTGATATTAGAGTGGCCACAATATTGGGTACATGATATCAGGTATGTGATATCGTGGCCCAAGATGCGATATTGTACATTCAATATTGCAAGGTTACTCTTGGGTCTATAAATATAGCCCCTGGGCATATGATTGAGGGTAGTTTTTGGTAGTTAAGTAGTGAAACTCTTGCAGTTTGTCCATTTGAGAGTTAAAATATTTTCCAAGTGCTTGCAGCAGAAGGTATAAGTGTGATCAGATCTTTATTTAAGCATTGATGTACCTGAACACACCATTGTGTTGGCAATAAAGATGAACTCTTTGATTCACCTTGCAGCACTTGAGACTTTCTCTCTTATGTATTATTTCATGCAATTTACATTAATGTTATTCATGCACTAATTAATTGTGATTCATTAAGCAACTGATTCAAATACACAAGCATGGCCCCTTCGAACATATGTGTGATACTTGGTAGCTCAAAAACTGTTAGCATTTGACAACCCGGCAATGTTTACGCAAAGTTCAAGATGTGTTTGGGAAGTGGGAATGGTTACTTATGTTAGGCTAGATTAGACCATAGTTTACTTGGCATTTAATCACTCTTACTTTCATTCTTGTTCTAGGTGAGTAAGTTGGTAAAGCACAAAATAATAAAAATCTTACATCTCAGTTACACTTAATCATACAATTGCATTTCATGAGTGGGACTAGAAAGACAATGAATAGACAACATGCACACATTGTTTAGCTTTAGCGTACATGGTAATTAAAGTCTATGAAATTCAACTAGATCACATGTGAACGCTTATGATTCATATGGTTGGGTGTAGGGGTACCTTGCCTCTCATCATGGATTAACAACAGGAATAGTAAATGATGGTAAAAGAAATATTAACTAAGAAAAAAATAATAAATAATTAATAATTAAATAATTAAAAACTAAGTGAATGCTACAATGATGAAGTAATCTCAATCTTTATTGCCAATTATGTGTGTGTCCAAGTACGTCACACTCGAACAAAGGTTCCATACAATTACAAGTATCATACTATGGGCATGCACTTGCGAAAAGAATTGAAACCTAACAAAAAAAGCTCCAAATTTCTAATGACTAAACAATATGATCCATCCTGTGTGCCTGAGTGCTATATTTATAGGCTAACATAGGAATCACAATATCGTGTATACGATATAATATCTAGGTTACAATATTTCATACTCGATATCATGTACTCAATATCGAGCCGTGGCAAACCGCGATTCATCATACCCCCATGACTGAATAAAAACTCATCCTTGAGTCAAAAAAAATGAGGAAAAATTTCATTAGATTATATAGTGGATAGGTATGGGATTATGGATTGACTATGGATTATTTCATGTCACAATGTGGGACTAGACAAAAAAAAATTGGGACACCAACACAAAATACAAAATTGTTTGGAACTAATGTGGTTCCTTGTGGTGGTGGCTCCTCCATGGGCTTTTTTCATTTATCTTGTGCTCTAGGATTTTGAAATGGATACTTTTGAAGGAGTGCTTGAAGTTTTTCCTCCTCTATTCAAGGATCATGTGTCGTCCATGCTGATGTTCCAATGTTTAATGGAGTTGGCACCTTCCATGGATACGGTAGTTGCAGAAACATCTTATTGGCTTTGACATACCAAGCCACAAACAACTGTCATTCCTCTTAGTAGGCTTTAGCTTTATCTTTAAATTCTTGATAGTCTGTAAGCTATCGAGCCAATTCTATTACAACATCCTTTTGGCCTTGGTAGCTAGCTTTTACCACCTCTAGTTTAGAGTTTGCTACTTCCAATCTCTGTAATGTCTTCTTATGTTCAGCAAACTCTGTTTCATACTTGGCATAGGTGAAAGCTACCTATTTTTCTAGCTTAGTTGGCATATCATAGATTTTCCAACTCTATGTATTCTATGAGATCCTGGATCTGCAGGTCTCAGCTCTTTAATTCTGCTTAATGGGCGAAGGCATAAGTGTCTAGTACAGATTGCCAGTTAGTGTGTTGAGCACTGAAGGATTTGATGTGGTCCTTAGCCATACAGATCTCTTTTTTGATGATCTCCTTATACATCCCCACCTGATCCCAGAAATGTTCCTTCAACTTTTCATGTTACTTAGCCTCATTCTACCATGTGTTTATTTCAATGGCCATCTTCTATCGGATGACGTGTACCTCATCCATTGAGAGGGTTCTGTTCTCTTTGGCTAAGTGACTTATGTCTTGGTTGAATCTTATTAGTTGTTCTTGCATTTGCTAAAAAATTTCTTCAAGAACATTCTTTTTTTTTCAACTATTGTTTACCAAAGATTTTTGGCAATAAGGAGTTTATTTTCTTCTTGTAAGGCCTTGAGTGCTTTTGCATGTGCATATGTCTAAGCCTGTGCTTTTGAAGCATCCCAATCAGCCTTCTCTTTTTCCATTGCCACCCTTTTATTCTCCACTAGCAATTTATTTAACTATTCTATTCTAAATGATTCTAGTTAATTGACTAGAACAAGTTGGGATGGATCTTACTATTCAGCTTGTAGGGCAACGAACTTTTCTTTGAGTCTCCTCAACTCATCTTCTATGTGTTCGGCCCTAACCTCAACCATGACCAGCTTTCCCTTACTGGAAATGAGGCCTGATTATGCCACTGTAATATCTTGGGGGATGTCAAATAAGGATGTCATTACTTATCTTATTCATAGTAAGTGATCCAAAACATCTTCATGTTTCACAGAAGTCATTAAGGTGCCAGCTAGAACTTGAGCATCACGTGCTCCTGTGAAATTTGCTAGTGGTACAACATGGATCTTGAATGATTCCTTGATGTGGTTTGTGATCAACTCTACTGCTTCAACTACATCCTAGTGTTTCATGATCACCACCATGGCGCCTTCACCAGTTTCTAATTGTACTTGAAATGATGTAACATTTCCCAAAATCTATTGTGACCATTGTGATTCCCCTCCTCCTATTTGTATTGAGAACTTGCCCCTTGCTTGATCGATTGATATGGTGGGTTGTATGACATCATTGATAACTTTGAAGAGATTGGCCTCATCCTTACTTCCCTAGTTGACTATTTCTATGATGGCCTTGAGATGACTCATCGACGGTCGGTAATCTTGTTGTGGTAGCAGTAGTTGTTGGTCCTGCTGGCCCGTGGGCTGTGTGCTCAGACTTGCTTCTTATTATTAGCTGAGCCTTGTGTTTAGAACTTGGCTAGGCCCTACTATTTGAGGTGCAGTGGGCCCAACCATTTGTTCTTGTTTAGGATCTAGTGTCTCATCAACATCTTTTCTTGGTGCTGGTGGCTTCAACAATTCGACATAGGAAGCATTTTGAGCTTTTCTAGGGGACATCATCAGTGTACCCCTGAATTCTAGCATGTCAACATAGCTTCCTAATTAGACAAGGAAAGGGGAGTGTGAACTTTCTTGTCTTTCATTCCTCAAACTACCTCAATATCTCTATTAAATACAAATGGGGCAAATTAGCATCAACCTTGCCCATCAAGATCATACTTTTTTTGGTTGCATAGGTAGAAATCTTGTTTAACCCCTTCATTGAGAAAATGTGATGGGTGCCAATTTTAAAATAGATTCTCTCTTTAAGGGTCATTTCTCCATATGTTTTGTCTTCTTTGCTGTATGGCCTTTTTAGCCATACTTGCATCTACATTAGAGTGGGTGGATAGATGAACAACTTTAGGCCCTATATTCAGAAGATTCAAAACTTTTGCAATGGCATTTGTGAAGAAATCAATTGATATTCCACTAATGTTGATGGTGGTGCCTTCCTCTTTATTATGCCAAAATTGATAAGTTTTCCCAAAATACAATTCTCCACTTTTTGAGAGGATAGACCATAGCAGAGATCCCTTAAGTTGATCCTTGACTGGTTTGGGGGTGAATTCAGTAAAAGGCCCAAAATTAAGTTCCACAATCACTGTAGTGGATGTGGACCTTTTTCAAATGGCTTGAATGCATTTCAGGGACAACATGATGTGTTGTCCTTATTCAGGTGCCCTACCCTCTCCACCTTCTGCCTAACTAGGTTGTGCAGTGACAAGGGTTTCTTGATGGATGTTGAATGATTGTGCCTCCTATGCTATGCACTCCACATAAGGTCCTTGGCCTCTGCCTCTTCTTGGACATTTGGATGCACCTTGAAAAGGTCCTCTCTATTGTTCTTGTTTAGGGACCATCTGTAATCACACAAAGATCTATTGCTAGTAAGGTTATTTAAAGAAGCTCAATTATCTCATACCTTACTCATTGCCTTTGATGAGCTACAATATTGCATCCACCCCCACGATATCACGACCCACTGCAATGTCTATAAATAAGAGGTGGCTTTTCCTATTCTAGGCACTTAGACTTAGACCCTTAGCTAAACTCTTGCAATTTTACCATTCTAGAGTTAGAATAATTTTCATGTGCCTGTAGTAGGAGTCTTAAAGTGAATAGAGCTTTATTCGAGCAAATTGTACCTGAGCACCCATTTGTGTACAGCAATAAAGATGAACTTTCTGATAAACCATGCAGCATATGGACTAAGCTAAATAGTAATTAACTATTGTTAAATGTTTAAATGCTTTCCTAGATAATTAATCTCTCTGAATCCTTGACTCTCCTAGTTAAGTGCACTCAGTATGATTGCTTCGAGCATGTGTGTAGCACTTGGTAACCCAGTAATGAATAGCATTTGGTAATCCCAGTAGCGTTGCACTAGTTCAGGATGTGTGCGGCAAGTGGGAATAGATACTAGTGTTAGGAAAATTAGAACTTAGTTAGTGAATAGTTAATGAAAGTTTGTCACTTAGTTCTCTTCACCTTCCCCTATTAGCATAAGACATTAAAAAGATAAAAGAAATAAAAATCATATACCTCAAGCGTACTTAACCATACAACCATGATAATACAAGTAAGTTTGGGAAGACAATGATTGATTAACCTTAAGTGTTCCATTAAGGCACATAAGCACTTAGTCCTTAGAGTTTGACCAGATCGCATGTGAAACACTCGTATTCATATGGTTGAGTGTAGGGGTACCTTGCCACTCATCATTGGCGCCGTTGCTAGGGACTTAGTTGTTTGTACGCTACGTAGAACATAGGAGATCATTCATATCATTGGGACACTAGAAAAAACCCTTAGGATTAATCAGGAAAAGATAAGACAATGGTATATAGCACACCAAACAAGACAAAAATGTCTTCTTCTTCACACAAAAGCATTTCATTGCCTAGGACTAACACAAGAGACAGTCGGTGGCACAACACATGTAACCAAGATCTGCAAGTTCCTCAACAATTCTGTGTGGTATATATTCATCATGATGAGTATGTACTTGACTTTAACTTTATTCTCCATCAAGATGAACAACTGCATTGGAGAGACTTGGAGGGTAACATAGTGTTGCCTCCAGACCGATTAGTCCCCAACATGCTCCTTCGTGCTCTCACATGAATAGGCATGTCATAGTTATACATAGAATATGTTGCATGTGACCATGACACAAGGGACTACCATCCCACAGAAGCGCAATGCCAAAGGGACTTGCAATAGGAGAGATATTATACATCTTCGAAGGGTAAATGGCCCTATAACGCTCTGCATGTCTTGAGCGAAATTGAAGGTGATGAGCCTACTTCAATAGGTTCCCCACAAATTGATGTTCCCACTCCTAAAAATGGTCAAGAGGTGGTGTATCAGAACCTACACTCCATGGTTCACAACCCTAGTTCTGATCCCCATGAACATGAAGTGTTCAATGAGGGAACACAAACACACGATAAGGGCGGGCGTTTTGATCGGAATCATGTTTGGGGCTGAGACCACCAAAGAGAAGGTAGGAAACATCATCATGGTGATGGTTCTCCTTCTTCTTCACCTTCATCATCACATTCACCCTCTCCTTTAGTGTCAAGATGCAGTCATAAGGAACCTAACCATGAGGATAAAGGTAAATAGAGTAAGAAACCTTGACGAGAGAGTCGAGAACGAGGAAGAGGGCACTCTAGGGAATCATAGCATAGAAGAAGGAAGAGTAGGGAACTGTATAGACATCATAGATGTTATGAACAAAATGACCATGAAGAACCCATACTCGCAACTCGAAGCATGTTAGATATCACAGAGGCCATAAGAGTTCCCACAAGGCATCAAAAAGATAGCAGGATTAAGAGGTTAGACATGAATAACATCCCATGATTTGAGGAGGGATACAACGTTGATCCTCAGAACCACTTACAAGAATTTCACGATGCATGTGCCTTGTAGAACATCGAGAACGAATGGCAAAAACTAAAGTTGTTCCCAAGTACACTAGTGAAAGAAGCGGAAAGTTGGTACCAGTCTTTAGAATCGGAATCTATTCGGAGGTGGAGTACGATGCTAGAATTGTTTAATGATAAACATCAAATGTACTCTTGGGTGTCCAACCTACAAAAGAAAATCCAAGGATGGAAGCAAGGAAATCACAAATCCTTGGATGCTGCCATGGACCATAATTATGCATTGTTACATCGTTGCCCGGGCCATGGTTACATGCAGCGGGATCAACTATGCCATCTCGTAGATGGACTTAGACATGAAACCAGGAGAACCCTTGAAACACATGCCCAAGGAAGATTATCAGAGCTTAGGTCTCATCAGGTCCATAGAGTGTTGGAGCAAGTAGCCAAGGAAGAAGGGAAGCTATGTAAGAGAGAAAGTGCGGAAGAGTACAACTGAGATCCTTCCCTCCAAAAAAGGGGAGTGAGATTCTGTGAGGAGGAGGAAGAGTCATCACTCGAAGAGATGGTGAATAGGAAAACCTTATCACTCCAAAAATTAAAAACAGAAGTGTTGGAAAAAGGTAGACCAAATGTGGGACTCCCTAGATAGTAGATTTGAAACCGTTCTCAAAATTGTAGAGGAGTCTAAGGAGTGAGGTAGTGCCTATGACAAAAAGAAAAAGAGGGACATGGACAATGCACGTAACAAAGGTAAGGGTAAAATGGCAATCACCAAAGAGGTTGTGGATTCTGATACAGACAATGATGGTGGATGTGAGATATGCCAATATGACCATCCTAAGGGATGTTGCCTAGTAATCTCACATCTACAAGAGTCTGGGGTGTATGCACTCAACCCACAACTTAACAAATGGCAAGCACCTCAACGGTTACCTTATCCCCAAGGTAACCCAAGGCAGTTCCACCAACTTTTAATGTATTATCCAAGTGGAACTCTACCACAACCTATTGAGCAACACTAGCAGTGGCAATACCCACAGTCATGGGGGATGCCACCACCAAGGCAACAATACCCTTACCGGCAACAGGATCCATATGGCTACTACGTGCAGTATCCAATCTCTCCACGTGACTCTGTTGGTTACGTGACACCAAAATATCACTACCAAGCTCAAGAGTATTATAGGACTCCTTCTCCTAGGGGAGACAACCCACATACATACCATCCTCCAAACCCACCCGCAACTCTCACACCGATAGCTCCATTACCACCCGCTCCAGCGATGCAAGGGGAACTTCCCACTCAACCGCAGCAACGCAATGTCATGAGGGCTGTGAATCCTCAACCTGTAGTTGGTTCTAACAACCTTATGAAGAAAAGATCTTTCAAAATAAATAGTCTAGCCAAGCTCTCACCATCACAAGCGGTTCAACATCTAAACACCTCCCTATCAAATAAGGCTTAAGGGCCTCCTTCAACCCAAAAATTGAGCTTAACGTACACGGTTATGTTAACACATGTTGTTACTGATTGGATTAAGGTGGGCCACCTTCCTAGGAAATTCTCTAATCCTAGAAGCCCTCTAATCTATCTCCAAGTCGCTGGGAATGAACCATGTAAAGCTCTTTTGGACTTAGGTTCCAGAGTCAACCTAATATCATAAGAGATGTATAAAGCCTGGAACTTGCCTCCATTAAGGAAGAGTAACATTTGACTAGGGTTGGTTGACTAGTCCATCACTATCCCCTTGGGACTAGTGGAGGACATCATTACCACTATATGTGGGTGGTCGTATCTAGCTGATTTCCTAGTGATACAAGTAAACAACGGTAAGGGGGACTTCCCAATAATAATGGGAAGAGCATGGCTAAGTACTAGAAATGCATGCCTAGGAATCTGTGATATTTCCTTAGAAATATCCAAGAAAAATACTTTTGGAAAAATTGAGAAGAAGAAATTTCCATGCATCGCATACAGTGACATAGGGTGCCATTGTGTGCAAAAATCATGGGTTATGCTAAGTTTAGCATTGCCTGCATGCAATCAGTGTGCACAAGACATTAATATACAAAAGTGCTTATATGTAGCAGCCACATGACAAGAAGACACTCAGTGGCTGATGGCTGATCGAGAGAGCAACTCACTAACATGCATGGAACTAATTGAGGGAATAACTAGTGCTTATATTGAAAGCATAGATACACTGGAGCAGGTTCGTTGCCAACTTCCAAGCCTTAACCTTGAAACAATCAATTGGGGAAATTTGGAAATTCCTGAGAGATTTAAACAAGAGCCCCTAGATTTGAAACCATTGCCCACTGGTCTAGAGTATATGACCCTCAAAAATGGAAAATCGGTGATCATCAATGCAAGACTTATTTCCAAATAAAAAGAAAGACTGCTGAAAGTGATAAAAAAGTGGTCAAAAGCCTTTTCCTGGTCATACCTTGAGCTAACTGGAATAGATCCTAGGATACATCAGCATAGGATTTACATGGACCCCTCCATAAAACCTCAAAAGCAACCATAGAGGTGATAAAACCCAAAATTGAAGCAAATAGTAAAAGAAGAAATAGGGCAACTTCTTAAGGCTGGGTTCATATATCCCATTGCTAATAGTGAATGGGTTAGCCCTCTAGTGATCATGCCTAAAAAGGGATGCAAATGGAGGGTGTGTATAGATTTTAGGCTGCTGAACATGGCAACATTTAAGGATCACTTTTTGTTGCCATTCATTGACCAAGTCTTAGACACCATTGCAGGGCATC
>MNCI01011455.1:29302-53854 GCA_015680685.1 Gnetum montanum | reverse complement strand
TGGGGATCCTAACTGCCTCTTTGATGTCTAGCATGCTTCGGGTTGCGACTAGGGGTTCGTCATGATCATCTCTATCATGACATCTATGATGTTTTTCTGGTGGTTCCCTACTCTCCCTATGTCCTTGCCCTTGTCCTAACTCCTCTCGACCTTCTTGTCAAGGCATTTCATCTTCCCTTTTACTTTTACTCTCTCTGTTATGCTCACGATGGTTACGCCCAGATGTGGAAGGAGAGTGTGAATGGTGAGATGAAGGAGAAGAGGAAGGAGATCCATCACCATGGCGATGTTTCTTACCTTCTCTTCGGCTGCTTCGGCCTCGATCGTTGTAACGATCTAAGAGTCCATCCTTAGTGTGAGTGGTTGTTCTTGCCATGAACAGTTGGTGCTCACATGGATCAGAGCCTGTAGCATGTACAGTTGATCGAAGGCCCTGATGCCTATCCTCTTCACCAGAGTGAGGAGGAGGAACATCATTTTCTAAGAAACCCATTGTGAGGGGTTCCTCGTATCCTATTTCACTAATGACATAGGGGACCTTGCCCTTCAATAGTGAATGTTGGCTCTCCTACCTTGCGTCCCTCATACGTTGCAAAGTGGTGGGATGATAATCCCTTATATGATATCTTCCAGCAACGTATTTAGCGAATAAGTCTTGCATGGCAATCTATGCCAATCCATGGAAAAGCATGTTCAGAACGGATCGATCTGGTGGTAAAACTATATTACCAAAAAAATCTCTCCAACACAACTGTTCATCCTGATGGAGAGTAAAAGTGTAATCAGGGACATACTCATCGGGATGAGTATAAGTTATCATATACTGTTTAGGACCAGGCTGATCTAGGTTATGCGTATGATGCTGACCGTCTCCTGTGTTGCCCTTAGGTGAGTTAATTTCGTGAGAAGAAGCCATTTCTAATGGTGTGCTATTTTACCGTTATTTATGTTCTTAATTAACTGATTAACCCGAAGGTTCGTTGATGCTCACAACGATGTGAGTGATATCCCTTATGTTCAATTGGCAAAAAAACACTTAGTCCTCGGCAACGGCGCCAATGATGAGTGGCGAGGTACCCCTACACTCAACCATATGAATACGAGCATGCACGCGTGATCCGGTCGAACTCCGCAGACTAAATGCCTTAACGCCACAAAAAACACTTGGGGTTAATCGTTCATTGTCTTCCCAGGCTTGCTTGTATGTGTCACGGTGTATGGTTAAGCAAGTCTGAGGTATATGATTTTTTTGGTATTTTTCAGTTTATCTCCTAAGCTATGAGGGAAAGGGTTGAGAAACTAACTAACTCTAACTAATGTCGTAAGTCTAAATTAACTAGCGTCAGCATCCGTTCCCACTTACCAGATACACCCTGAACTATGCAACTGTGGCTACCAAACGCTAATCGTTACTGGGATCACCACACGTAACGCAAGTGCTCGAAGTGGTCGTACTGAGGCACCTATTTAGCCTAAGTGTGATAAGTAGCTGATGCCTTGGCTAGCCGTACACACCCGTGGGTGCTCGTAACCAAGTCGTACTTATCGCATGTTCTAGCCTAGCGATGAGTAGCCGATTCCTTGACCAGCCGTACACATTGGACTACCACTGGGATTACCAAGCGCAGATCCTGGAATACGCTACTGGGTTACCAAGTAGTCACAATGCTCGTAGTCAAGTCGTACTCACGCGTTGCGACGAGCAGCCGATTCCTCGATTAGCCGGACACATCCATAGATGCTCGTAATTAAGTCATACTCGTGTGCACTAGGAAAGCAATAAATAACAACAAAACAAAACCATGTACTGCAAGGTTTATCCAATCAAGTTTGTCTTTATTGCCGTACACAACTTATGTTCAGGTTACAAAGTTGCTCGAATAAAGAGCCGTTCACTCTAGGACTCCTACTGCGGGCACATGGGAAATTAATCTAACTCTGGAGTGTTCAAACTGCCAAAGCTTCGCTACCTCTAGCCAGGATTGGGAAATGAAGGGGGTGTCGCCTCTTATTTATAGATATGGCGGCGGACCGCGATATCGCGTACGCGATATCGCAGGGAAAGACTCGATATCACGTACGCGATATCGCAGGGGATGAGATATTGCGTCGGCCGCGATATCGCATACGCGATATCGCGGCTTGTGCAATCTGCGTCTCATCAATGGGGATGGTTCCACCTCCTTGAGGTGAGTTGATTTCTCCTCTTCATGATTATGAACCTTCATTACTTTAAGAGTTTGGTCCTATTGAGATCTTTCAACATTCTCCCATTTGGCTATTTCTCCTTCTTCTTTTGCTACTCGCTTAATAAGCTCTTGGAATTGATGGGTTCGTAGTTCATATAGTTGACCTAAGGCATAAATCCCTAGGATCTCCCTTGTTTCATTACAGAGCCCATCCATGATGTGACACATTAGCCTTCCCTCGAAGAAACCATGGCCTGGGCATTTGTTTAACAATGAGTAATATCTTTCTAAGGCCATGTTGAAGGGCAAGTTTCCACTCTTGGATTTGTCTCCTCAAGACTAACACTCTTACATAGGTTTGATATCTTTTGTTGAAGAATTTCACCATTGTAGGCCAATAGCGAATTGAATTTGGTTTTAAAGACCTGTACCATACTTTTGCTTGGCCATTGAGTGTCATAAGAAAGAGCTTAAGTCTTTGCCACCCATTATCAATGTTGTTCCATGCACAAGCATCATAGAAGGCTTATAAATGGTGTTGTGGATCTAAATCATAGCCTCTTGAGAACTTAGGAAAGTTGTTTAAATCAAGCTTGGGTAGACGACTTTTCTTGTAATGCCTACGGGATATCTGAATGGCCTCTATTATCTGCATTAGGCTCTTAGTGGCTAGCAAGGATTCAGCATCGCTAAATAGGTTGGGAGTTTGTGAGTTGGGATGATGTTGTCTATGTTCATGTTGGTGTTCTTGATTTTGCCAGTGTGTTCGATTTTTATTTCTACGTCGACCCCTTGAGAAATATTCATCTGTGTCATGACCTGACGTTGAAAGAGTAGAGGAAGAAAGAGAACTGGAAGACTCTTCATGATTTTTGTAAGTCTCCCAAACATCCCCCAATGTACTCTTGTTAACCATTGAGAAGGTCTTAGGCCTTACGGACCCCACACCCCCCTCCCCGTTCTATGGGATGTCCCATCTTCACTAGAGGTGTCTGAGTTGGATGACAAAAGTCCTTGAGTATTGTTGGGGTATCCATGAACATATGAAACTCTTGCATAAGATTGAGTACTCCAAACTTCTTCTTCATTATAAATTTCATTGGTTTTCCAATGAATCGCCTCACTAGATGTTGCGTTATCGCTATCTTGTGAAAGAGACATTGTTGTAAATTGTGTGTAAATTAATTGAATTTAATTTCTTTGTCTGAAAGATATATCATTAATAACCTGTTACAACGATCTTGTATGATATAACTAATTTAGATAACTAGCACTATCCCTAACAATGGTGCCAATGATGAGCGGAGAGGTACCCCTATGCTCAACCATACGAATATGAGTGTGTATGCGTAATCTAGTTGAACACTGTAGACGAACTAGTTGTAGCACCTAGATAGTTATACGTTGATTGCAGTTGGGTATCTTCCCACTTGGACTAGTATTTGCTTCGTCACATATGGTTTAGTCCAGAGTGAGGTGTATGATGTAGTTTCTACTACTATGCTACTCCTGAGGACAATGAGAAATAACTTGATTAAGCTAATAAGCAATAGGAAATAAAATTTAAGCTAGCCTAAGTTCGATGAGTATCTGTCCTTAATCATCCGTACACATCTTGGACTTCATGTACTACTTCTGAGATTGCCAAGTGCACATCACTTGAAGCACTACTTGATACGCTACTGGGTTACCATGTAGTTACACTTAAATGTTCGTGATTAAGACATACTCATTCTGTGTTAACAACAAGAATAGTAAATGACGATAAAAGAAATATTAACTAAGAAAACAACAATAAATAACTAACAATTAAATAATTAAAAACTAAATGAATGCTGCAATGATGGAGTAATCTCGATCTTTATTGCCGAATGTGTGTGTGTGTCCAAGTACATCACACTCAAAGAAAGGTTCCATACAATTACAAGCATCACACTGTGGGCATGCACTTGGGAAAAGAACTCATAATTAAATAAAAAAACTCTAGACTCCTAATGACTAAACAATATGATCCATCCCATGTGCTTGAGTGCTATATTTATAGGCTAACACAGGAATCACGATATCGTGTATACGATATCATATCTAGGCTACGATATCACGTACCTAATATCGTGTACCTAATATCAGGGCTTAGCAAATTGTGATTCATCACTAAGTAAGATCAATGTAGCATTAATAGGAATATTTTCCTTATACTATTGCCAAGTCATAGAAATGAGTTCATGGATCTCATTTTCTCTTAGAATAAACCAAACATTTCTTGCACCACTAAAAGAAGCCTTGTTATCAAAGTTCTAAGGTCTTCCCAAAATAACATCAGCATAATCAATAGGGAGGATGTCACTATGTACCTTGTCCTTCAAAGAACCAATTTTGAAAGACAAAATACACTTCTTCTTAACCTCTTGGAAATGATCCTTGGAAAGCCAATGGACTATATAAGTTCTAGGATGTAGGAATGTCTTCAAACCAAGCTTACAAATAGCCTTTGAAGAAATCACATTTTCTTGAGCTCCACTATTAACTAAAATATGTATCCATTCACCACTATATAGACACCTAGCTCCAATTCTAAAGAGCATTTTTCTTCTAGGATGTTCATTAGCGTTAACATTTCCCATAAAAGTGCAAGATTTAATTTTAGTGATATCTTCAATTATTGATGATGCATGAGGGTTACCTTCATTGAAGGCTTCTTCCTTTTCCAAGATTTAAAGTTCCTTACCTTTGGAGATCTTTGGCTTTTTGCACTCCTATTGCTTATTTCCATTTTCACCACAATTAAAGCATCGAAGTTTGGATGCATAGCCATTTACTTGATCCTCAAAATTCCCTTTGGTGATTGAAGTTTGGACGCATAGCCATTTACTTGGTGATTACTCCAAGATTCCCTGTCATTACTATTATGAAAGCTGTCTTTTTAGTTCAAAATAATTGCAAAACACGTTAACAGACTGCGTCAACGCAAAACGAACCGCCCATTTATCAGCTGCTTCTTAGCGTTGTCGTGGCATTACTATTTTCAGAACGTCCAGGACATTACTATTTCCAGAGCGTTCTTTGTTGAAAAATATAGTTGTGAACACGTTATCTTATTGACAATGTGGACAGGAACGAACAACCAATTAATCATCACCTGTCACACTGATATAATTGTATTCGGTTTTTATTTTAACATGGGATAGTGCAAACAGTAGTGAACTTTACCATATACCTTAACTTTGAATTAAATGATTTAATTTTAATATCTATGGAAGATTGCCACTATTACTTTTGTTTTTTTAAGTACACGGACAACATAAACCATGACCTTGAATAATAAGAATTTAACTTTTTTTTAAAAAATTATGTGATCAAGTGTTATTTGTTTGGAACAATACTTTTAAGTTGGCAAGACAGGTGTTGGGGCTAGGTTTTAAAAGCAGCATCTTTTGGAGCAAATCATAGGAGCTTACCAATTGGGCTACAACCTATACTGTATAACAACTTAACTTTGACAAGATTTTCTACCTTCTATTAAACACAAAACTTTCTAGGGTAAAGGAATGTTGGAACCTAAAACCTTTTCTTTTCCTTTTTTTAATATTTACCTCAAAACATATAGTTAAATTAAAACTTCACAAATAAGCAATGCTCCCTAAAAAATAACCCATAACTTGAAACTTCAAAATCAAAAGTCTTATCATTAGCTTAACACTTCATTGTTGGAAATGAGTAGTTATTGGATGGATAAGAATAGGACATGTATGTTATTAGTAAGTTTTTGGCCTTTATTTAATAAATGTAATCATAATTTTTTTTATTTTTTTAAAATTTTGATGCATGGTACAAGTTACAACTTAAAAGTTTTGCATAGGTTTAACTATTTAATCGAATGCATGCGCTCAATTATTTAATTGATATGAGGTGTATTTTAATAAATTATTTCCAATTTTATTGACTGAATAATAGTATCATATTATGAATTGAATAATAGTATTATATTATTGCTGTTGTATTGTTTTACCTAGGTAAATACAATATGCTTGTTAAAGTATTTTGTAAAATTTTTGTACCCTTTGGTTCTTACTCCTATTAATGCTTAATTATAGATCTTATATATATTTATGGTTGAATGTTAAAATCTAATTACCCCTATAAATTTTTTTATTTTGTTAATTATCATACTTTCAAAAATATTTAATTATGTACATCTTATTCTACTCTGCAAAGATGCTACATGGTCATTTGCATTAACAAGGAAATCTAATTGAGAAGGCTTGGAATTATTGTCATCTTAACAATATGTTCCCTAAACTTTGGAGCAATAAGTTTTGCTTCCGAAGAAGATCTCCCCCACAAGTTACTTATCTGAAAATGACTTGCAAAACCATTAGGAACATGCTTGCATGAGTACCTACAAAATAAATGGGAATTCAAGTATTACTAATTTGAAAAGGTGTTTGTTTCTTAAGTTAAAAAATGTGGGTTCAAGCCTAGGCATAGTCACTTAAAAAGGTTATGCTTTCACTCATCTACTATTCTTCCTAGATTCATTTAACAAGATAAATATTGAAGCTCCAAATGATGATCTTTTACTTCCTTGAAAAAGACTTTTATAATTCTTTATAAGAAAATTGAGTATTTTATAACATGTTTGTTATACATTTTTATTTGTTATAACAAAATGGATCATTTCTAAAAAGTGAACACTTCTTATATTGTGATTATGAACAATCAAAAATTATAAAAAGGCTTTGACTTCCTTACATTTTTCTTAGCTTTATCTTAATCTTCAAGCACACTTTAACAATCTAGAGTTTCATTGGCTTAAAACTATTCAATGCTATATAGCTCTACAATGTTTCCTTGTTTGAGAGTTTTGATGCGCTGTTCCAAATAACAGTTTCTGAAAACTATTTTGTCACCCTAATAAAACATTTTTGATTGATTGATTAAATACTATTGAATTAAAGGCAGATTTGTTATCACACTCAAACCCAGGAATGTATTGGTAAAACAACTGTATACTTCAATTATTCTCAAGGCCAGTATCTGCAGGAAAATCCCATTTTTTCGGACGTCACATTGTAGGACATCAATCAATTAAGTTTGGTATATCTCTTCTCTTGGATTCCTGACATCAATTTAGTTGTGCCATCTATATCCTTTCATATAATAAGATTCAGTAATTGAAAACAAGAGAAACCCTAAGTTTTTTATTTTATTTAAGGTAGAAAAAGTAAATATAAAGTCCTACTCCCTAACAGAGCATACAAACACAAAAGAAAAAAGAAACCTGAGTTATTTATTTTTATTTTCGATATATGTACTTGATCAATTTGAAAAATCTAGTTTTATTGTTCATGAAAATGTAATATTGTCTAATAGATCCTATGGATCTTGGGTCATAATAAAGCTTCATTTCATTTCATAAACACAAAGGATTCCCAACTCTGATATGGTTTCGCATCCTGAAGATTTAAGAGGTGCTAACTTCTTTTATGGTTTCAAGATCAAGTGACATTAAATTCTATCAGATAAATCCAATCGGGTATTCTACTACAAAGGGAAGGACTTTCAAAATTATCTTTCACCTTCAGATGAGCCTACTTCAGGAAGAACTTCGGCCTACTTCAGGAAGAACTTCGGTTTCATAGTTGGAATCTAAATTAGTGACGCCTTATAATGATACTAATTCTTGGAAGGATACGCTGCAATATGATAATTAAGCATTTTGCTTAAACTTTTGGTGGTAACTGAAAAAATCACTGAAGTAAACCGCCGTGAAATCTCTCCGAATTGAATAAAATCTGAAGAAATTACTATGCTACAACAAATCCCTGTGTCCAAGAATCTTCCAGGGAGCTTTTGTATTTCCAAAGCCAGGCAACTTAAAAGTACAACACTGGTAGCTCAGAGACTCTGAAAGCTCATCATTGAATTGCTGCTAACCATGTGCCTTGATGCATGCCTACCCAAGCGCTCCCCCTATCATATTCTCCTCCAATGCTTGTCGATACGGAGTCCATAGTTTAATAATCTCTTAATTTTGTCTATATCATAGTCCAAAGCTTGAATTTCTTGTTCTTTCGCCCTAAGGATGTGCTTTGGCTGATAACAGTGACAGACCAAATGTCTGAATTATTTTCAGCAATCTTTCATCTTTTGCCCAAGAAATCCTTCATCCTTGGACAATTACTGCTACACTTCTGGTTCAGTTCAAGAAGCAAACGGAACATCATCTTCATATCTCCCAAGATTTTCATATATTTGGGCAAGAGTTGAATAGACTTCATTTTTAATGACACTATCATCCATTTCTAGTTTTGCTAGCATAGTGATTCAACACATGGAAATGAACCTCACTGGACAAACAGAAATTTTGCGTTTGTACTTCTTTAAAGAATGATTCTGCCTGTTGAAAATCCTGCAGTCCCTCGTAACCTTTAATTATATTTTAAACGGAATTTGGCCCTGGGGAAAAACCAACCTGTCTCATACACTTGTATAACATTAAAGTATTTGTTATTCTTTAGAAAAACACCCATCATCATCACTAATATTGAGACATCCTTCACTTGCCCAGCAGCAAGGGCTCTATTAACAAGCCACATTGCTTCTCTAATTTTCCACTTCTGGTTAAAACAGCAATAGCAGTTTCATATGAGTAATCTCTAGAGTTTTGAGGCAGTGAAGCCAACCGATTTACATGATGCGAGGTCCACGCTATCCAGTCCACGATATTGCATCCATCAAAACTATATATATGGACTGCCCACACACGTCAACATCATTTTACATTATTCATGCCAGGGGAGTTGTTCCAATTTTCTTCCACAAACTTGCTAACTTGCGCATTAACGCTTTGATTCCCATTTCGATTGCACCTATCTGCACCCCCGAAGTGTTTAGCTTAGTCGTGGTGGAAGGGTGCTCCAAGTTGCACATAATTTTCCAAAATTTATCATCACTTAAAAGGATATCATGAAGGGTAAATGACTGTAGAAACTATTAAACACGTTGCCAAATCAATTTTCTCTCTTCACTCATACCATGAGAATTAATTTTTGGAGCCACCTAATCAAATTGGGCCTAATATCAAAACTTTTAGGGGACATTTTCATAAAATTTCCTAACTCTGGATCACATGAAACAAAAAGAAAAAAAAAAAAAAAAACAAATTCATTAAAGGCAAGAAGTAAGGGTATATATCACATTTTGTAAATAACCTTACGAATAGCCAGCCCCGTGTGATTGTAGATGGCCCCTAAATGTGGACAGCAAGGAGGACCCTCTCAAGGTGCATCCAAACGACCAAGGAGAGGAAGAGGCTAGGTGTCTCTCGAGGAATGTATAGAATAAGAGGCATAATCATTCAGCATCCATCAAGAGCCTCATGTTACTGTGCAATTGGGACAAGCTGAAATAAGAGCTGCTGAAGCACCTAAATAGGGACAACATCTCACGTTGTCCCTAGAATGTGTTTAGGCAATCCACAAAAGGTCCATGTCAGCAGATGTGATCATGAAACTCAACTTTGGACCTTTCACTGAGTTCACTCCTGAAGCAGTTAGGGACCAACTCAAAGGATCATCAACTCCAAGCACTCCTTCAAAGCCATCAACTTCCAAAAACCTGGAGCACAAGACAAGGGGAAGAGGCCCATGGAGGAGCCACCACTACCAGGAACCACATGAGTTCCAACAATTTTGCATTCTACACTCTGTGTCTGTGTCCCAATTTTGTTTTGTTTAATTCCACACTGCAGCGTGAGTAAATTCCTAGTAGTCAATAATCCCATACCTATCCACTGTGTAATTACTTACACTTGTTCTCATTTTGTTTGACTTAAAGATGAATTGTTATTTAGTCATGGGGGTATGGTGAAGCATCCAGTGGATAGCGTTAACTGAGCCACATCGACGAAGCCCCGTCAATGCGTGGAAAGATGCATCAACGGGGTCACGTTGACATGGCCACATTGATGGGGCTTCGTCAACGCAGCCCAGTTGATGCAGTCAACTTGATGCTTCACCAAATAGTATGGACTATTTATAATTATATGAAACTCTTTGTACTCTTAAATATGTGATGATGATGTTTATGTGTTTTGTATTTTATGAGAATAGTGCAAATTTTTGGTTTATGTAGGCACATGCAATTTTATTAATTAAAATGTTTTCTTAGTCTTTGGTTTGGCATGAAATTTTTGTGCACTTTGACCTTTCATAATAGATATTTTGAGTGACTTATTCTTAACATCTCTGTATACATCATTAGCTTTTAGTTTATCATGCTTCCATTGTGTTATTACTAGAGATTTTGGGGATCACCCTGCCTTAGCTAAGTGTGGTAGGGTAGGGTGTTACATTATGGTATCAAAGCTAGTTTACATTGATGTTGTATGATGGTTAGGGTACTCACACATTTGTGATTTCAAGTTACAGATTTGTATAGTAGATGTGGTCATGATACTCATGGGGCCCATAGGTCAGAAGGACCTCATGATGGGTTGGAGTGACCTCATGATGGGCTGGAGCAACCTCCTTAAACATTGAGCATTGGTCCTACAAATAGGTAACCAGATCTTATACAACAGCTCTTACAGATCTTGCAGTAGCATGTTGCAACTCATGATGCTTCCATTCCCATGATCAGGGAAGTAGAAAGTGGTATTGGTAGTGGAGTTTCAGGAGAATCAAATAGCCAGCTTATCAATAGGAAATTGGTAGAGCAATTTTGAAAGTTGGAACATCCTACATTTGATGACATTGAAGATCCTACTATAGCTATAGAATGATTGGAGGAATTACAAAAGGCTTTTGATTTGATGGGCTACTCATTGGTTCAGCAATCTCTCTTGGCAGTTTATTAGTTGATTGGTACTACTCAACATTGGTGAACGATGGAAGAGCAAGCTAAGGAATGGACTAGCCAAGAGGTGGCATGGGATGATTTTCTAACATCTTTTAGAGCTTGTTGTGTGTCTACTCAATATGCTTAGGCCAAGGAGGATGAGTTCTATTGTTTATATGAGGTTAGTTGCTTTGTGATGAAGTATGATGCTCATTTCTCTGAGCTTAGTAGTTATGTACCATAGATGCAGATAGATGCTTGGGCATAGGCAAAAAAATTTGTTAGAGGTTTAAGGCTATCTTTGAAGGACCACATATTATCCCTTAGATTGACATCCTATGATGAGGCTAGAGCAGTTACCATGGATTTAGAGAGGAGTCGGTAGGAGGATGCAACTCATAGAGAGAGGCAACATAGGCAAAAGAGAGGACCAACATCTAGAGACAGGTCTCAGCTCTCCAAGTAAGCTCGTGGACATGAAGGTGAGCATCCAACATTAGCTCGTGGTCCTACTATTGGATCTGGTTGTGGATCTATTGTTTATTATAGATGTGGGTAGCCTGGCCATCTACAAAGGGATTGCCAAAATTATTTTGCATGTGGGTAGCCAGGACACCGAGCTATAAAGTGCCCAAAATGGGTAGGTAGTAGTGAAGGAGGCAAGGGCTGAGGATAGTGACCTCTAGTTTAGGATGGATGTGAAATGCCTATTACTCAGCCAAGAGGAGTGGACCAGAGGACTTAGGGACAGGTGTACATCTTAATAGACCAGTCGTTGGATGTGTAGCCAAACATAATGATGGAGATAGGAGGTAAAATTTTGAACTTTGATGTATGCATTTTATTTGATCCATGTGCTAGCCATTCTTTCATAGATCCTACAATTGTACATCATGTAGCTCTTTTATGTCATTCTCTTTTTCCTAGGCTAATAGTGTCTTCTGTTGGGGGTTATGAGACTTGAGTTGATTAGGTGTGTATAGGTGTGCTAATAGAATTAAAAGGTATGCAGTAGGTTAGTGATTTTCATGTTAGGAATCTTGGGGTATATGATGTGATTTTGGGGATGGATTGGCTATTGTAGTTCAATGCTAGTTTGGATTATTAGCAAAAGCTCCTAAGACTACAATTAGTTGATGGTGCTTTGATTGATGTACAAACTCATTCAAGGACTATGCACTTGGATTTGATCTCCTCTCAAATGTACCATAGGATGCTTCAAAAAGGGCATGAATGCTTTGTAGCTACAATATATAAAATAGATATGGTGAAGATAGATCGAATTCTTACAGTTTAAGAATTTTCTAATGTGTTTTAGTCAAAATTACCAAGTTTGCCACACAGGCAAGAGATTGAGTTCAAAATTGAACTTAAACCTAGTATCAAGCCTATTTCAAAGGCTTCACACACAAATGTCTCCGATAGAGCTAGCAAAACTAAATATTTAGCTACATGAATTGTTGGACAAAGGCCTCATTCGATCTAGTGCATCACCATGGGATGCCCTAGTGCTATTTGTTAAAAAGAAGGATGACAGTTTATGACTATGCATAGATTACAGGTAGCTAAACCAAGTGATAGTAAAAAATAAATATCCTTTGCTACACATTGATGACTTGCTTGATTAACTTCGGGGAGCTCATGTATTCTCAAAGATTGATCTCAAGTTTGGGTATCATCAGGTGCAAGTTGATGAATAAGATGCGTCAAAGACAACATTCAGAACATGATATGATCATTATGAGTTTCTAGTGCTTCCATTTGGGTTGATAAATGCACTAGTAGTTTTCATGCACCTCATGAATAGTGCAATGGGGTCATTCTGAGATTAGTTTGTGATCGTGTTCATAGATGATATATTGGTATATTCTCCCAATAAGCAGTTGCATGCAAAGAACTTGTGGATGGTATTACAGACTTTGAGGGAGTACCAATTGTATGCTCAACCATCCAAGTATTCATTTTGGTAGTCAAAGATTTAATTCTTGGGACATGTGATGTCAGGAGTTGGTATCTCTATGGATCCTACAAAGATTGTAGTCGTTTGTGATTGGCCTATGCTGTAATCAATAGTTGAGGTACGAAGCTTCTTGGCATTAGCAAGATATTACCATAGGTTTGTGGACCATTCTTCTCACATAGCATCTCCTTTGACTTGATTGTTGAGGAAGGAGACTAACTTTACTTGAAGGCTAGCTTGTCAGGTTACATTTGAAGAGTTGAAGTATAGATTAGTGACTACTCCAATGCTAATATCTTCTACACTAGGACATCCATATGATGTTAGTACTAATGCTTTAGGGGATGGATTTGGTTGTGTTGATGCAGGATGGACAAGTTGTGGCTTATGCATCCTATTAATTAAGGCCACATGAAACTAGATATCCTGTGCATAATCTAGAGTTGGGTGCTATGATATTTGCATTGAAGATTTGACAACATTATCTATATGGGGAGTAAGTTACTATTTGGAATGACCATAAGAGCCTCCAATATCTTATGAGTTAACCATAGTTAAACCTATGACAACATAGATGGGTGGAGTTGCTTGATAACTTTGATTTCACTATTAAATATTGGCATGGCAAGACTAATAAAGTAGCTGACACATTGAGTAGGGTGGTGAGTAATCTTAATAGCTTGACAATCCAACTAGATTTGTAGGAGCATATGTGAAAGCAACAACAACATGATCCATGGTATCAAGAATTGAGACAACAAATCACCTCTGATGGACCACTTTCTGTGAATAGTCATGGAGTGTTACGGAGGGATGGTCAAGTATGTGTTTCGAAAGCTTTGTGATTGTAGTTAATGGATGAGGCCCACATTTGTAGATACCAAATGCATCCAGGTAGTTAGAAGATATACTAGAGTTTACAACAGATGTATTGGTGGCCTAGTATGAAGAGATATGTAGGAGAATATGTGTATCTATGTTTCATTTGCAAGTAGGTGAAGATAGAGCATTAGAGGCCTAGGGAATATTTGCATTCCCACGATATTCCTCAGTGGAAATGGGATGTCATTGGTACAGATTTCATTGTTGGTCTTTCATAGGCTGACAATGGCAGTGATGTTATATTAGTAGTTGTTGATTTATTGACAAACTCTGCCCATTTCCTTTCCACACAAGCATCAATGGGTGCAGTAGAAACTGCACATCTCTTTTGTGTAGAGATAGTGTCGTTGCATGGTGTGCCACAGTGGATTTGTGATAGAGATGCTCAATTCATGTTACATTTTTGTAGGCATTTTAGAAGGAGATGGGTACAAAGCTGAATATGAGTTCGACATATAGTCCACAAATTCATGGTCAGACTGAGTGGGTGAATCAGATTCTTGAGGACATGTTGAGAGCTTGTGCTTTGCAGTATAGAGAAGGCTAGGATCAGATGCTATCATTAGTTGAATTTGCATATAATAATAGTTATTAGGAGAATTTGTGGATACCACCATATTGTTAGCACATTTGACCATAGTATGGATTAGGTTTTTTTAAGAGGCAGAATAGGTACTAGTTCTATGTTGACAAAAACAAAAATAGTGCAAATTGTGTTTATTAGATGATGGAAGAATGGTGATTATTTGGATTGTAAACTAACTTTGGCTATCTATTAGTCATAGGTTTCACTTAAGGGCAATTTTGTTTATCACTCTAAGGTTGAAATCCTTGAAAAGAAATCTGTTCTGCACTAGTAAAATTTCAATCATCATGTGCTTTAACAAGAAACCATGATCTTCCATAGATATTAAAAACAACACAAGACTCTAAACCTTCTCACTGAAACCATTTTTAACTGATCATCATAATCATATTCTGGATACACAAGCAAGGAATCAAAATAATATCTATTTTCTAACTCTGCAACTGGGAGGCTTATACAGCCTAACCATTTGATGAACAAAAGCAAAAAAAAAAGAAGAAGGAAACAGGAACTGGGCAACAAGTCGTGAGGGTAACGTGACCTCCTCTTGCAGATAAAGAGGAGGAACATAGGCAGTCACTTATGCTAACAAGAATAGCATATCAGAGCAAGGAAAAATATTGCAGAATGGTCTGTAAATAAATTAACAAATCATAGGGATCAAGCCATATATAGAAATGAATAAATAATAAATAATAGTAGCTTGGCCTTGGAGAGGAGCATGGCTGTTAACGCGACAACATCAGGCCACATTTCTTCCTCAACATTTCTACGAGCAAATGCAGGGCTTCCTCACGTGTGTTGTTGCATGTGTACCCTGAATTAGGATCATTCAGGCGATGACGTTTCACACTGATTCTACTTGCAATTCCACGGTTGCCTGACATGGACTGCACTGCTAGCACAAACTAGCATTGTTACTTCTGCGTAGTTCTTGGGCCAAAAAATGTCAGTTGTAGATTTCACTGGCACTCCTACAACATTGAACATTGAACATTTGGCACTCCTACAACGGCCATACTCGGTGATTATGCCTGGAACGGCAGCGACAAAGCCTGCTACGCCTAGGCACCACCTGATCATCCTCATTCCCCACAACACAGCAATGAAGGGCACAATGCAGCAAGTCGTAAATCCCTGTTTGGGCATCTGCCCCATTTGCACGATGATCACTTTTGCTTCATACCGGCATGGTACCACATGTCATACTTTGGCGCCAACCCCAAGACCCCGAAAAATAAATGGTAACGGATTGATTATATTAATGTTGGTGATCGGACTTCAGCATATGTTCCAAAGTTTGAAAAAATAAAATAATAACAATAAGAAGACACTAGCGGTTCTCAACCTGCCAAAGATAAAAGAAATGTAGATAGAAAGAAAGAGTAAAGATGGAGGTTCAAACTTACAAAGAAAGATGAACATGCATGATTTAGATGGTCACAAATTTAAATTCAGTATTAAATTTTTTTGAAAGAAAAGGGAAAGGATTTATGGACATTTGTCAACTATAGCTATGGAAGTGATAACTTTCTATGATAGTTACAACTAAAATCCTTGATATTTAGATAATTTTAAGACACTTGCCAACTATGGCTTAAAATTTTCATAACTTCTTATAGAAGTTATAACTACTTAGGGTGGTTATGAATTAATCCCCTGGATATTTGTAACACCCCTTAACTTCTCATGATGATTGTAAATACCCTAAGACCATTATAAAAAGGGTTTAAAAGGTAGGTTTAAAGGGGGGAATTTTGGAAGAAAAAACTTGGAAGAATATTGAAGATCTCTTGTAAAGCATGGCTTGCTAAAGACATCAATTCAGCTACTTTGTTTTAATCCTGTGAGTTTATTTCTTCCTATTTTGTTTTAGTTACTTAGCTAATGGTTTAGATAGTATCGTGCTTGACATTTAATTTTGGGATTTTTCTAGGTTGCTTTAGTAACTCCATTTTTGCACAATATTAGACTTCTATTAGAGTTGTTCTGAAAGAGCTTATGTTGTGTTAGAAAAGCATCTTGAGTAATTTAATAGTAATGTCTAATAGAAGTTGCTTGTTTGAGTTTAGGGAATCTAGAAAATCTTTGATACTTTGAGATGACTGAAATAGCTTCTTTATTTATAAAGTTTATTGCCTTAATATTACAATCTTCAAATTGTCAAATTTTTTTGGAAGTTCTATTGTTTGCAATTCTTGACCAATATTAACTAGCCAAATGGAAGCTTGTAATTTATCATTTACAAAGCATTTTGGTAGTTAACTAGAGTGTCTTTTATGAAATTGCTTGTTGAGCTCAGAAGGTTTGGACAATTTGTAATAGATTGAGTGGAATAACTTTATTACGAAGTGTTTTCTCATGTCAGTTTATCTTGCTTAAATGTTTGAGATACCACACAAATCTGCTTTCTTTCCTTTTCTCTTTCTAAGTTCATTGAATCTCGCTCTATTTCTAGTTTTCTTGTGGAATTTTCTCTCTGGGGGAAAACTAGGAGTAGATTAGTAGAATTGTGCTCAAAAGTTTTTGTGAAATTTTATTTGGTACAAGTAATGTACTATAGGGACTATATAGACTAAGTGACTTGACAAAATAGGAACCTTCAACAACTCACAGTATTCGAAAAATTTAGTTGAATTTTGTTTATGATAGCCAATTACAATTTCATATACAAACCAACTATTTCAGCATTCATAACAACAACAGACATATACATATACACAAGTTTGCTTTATAACCATTGAGTTATTTGGAGCTATTTGGGCCTTGGTGTTGTTAGAGATCGGCAAGTGCCTAAACCTTGTTTGAAAAACACCTTCACATCCCATGACTTCCAAAGTCATGAGATTGAATGCACATGTTGATGGTTTGATCCCAAATGATTGCCAGAACATATGAGATTTTATATGGTAGGTCATGTAGAACATCTTTATGTTGGGATACCATAGAAGATTGTCAGCAAGTGAGCATAGATTTGAGATAGATTAAGAGCTACACAGAATAGGTAGGAGACATATGCCAATTAACATCAAAGGTCACTGAAGTTTGCAATCATAGATTGTATTTCTTGGTGTTGCTCCCTTAAAAGGCCTTACTTGATTTGGCCAACAGGGAAAATTAACTCTTAGATACGTTGATCCATTTTAGGTGTTACAAAGGATTGGGAGAATGGCCTATCAAATAGCATTACCTCCTCATTTAGCACAAGTACATGATGTGTTTCATGTGTCTATGCTACAATGTTATGTGCCTAATGAACATCATATGATTGATCATTCAAGAATATGGTTACAATTTGATGTCAGTTATGTTGAGCAACCAATAGAGATTCTTGATTGTACGTTGTGATAGTGATGAGCAGCTAGGTACCCCTATGCCCAATCATACGAATCACGAGCGTTCATGCACGACTCGGTCGAAATTCGCAGACTGTAAGCACTTAACATACGCCAAACTCTAACCAGTGAAACCTTGGGTTAGAACGGTTGTTGTCCTCCTAATCTCACTTGTGAGGTTCTTCTTACGATGGTTAAGTGAGACTAAGGCTAATGATTTTTATAGTTTTCTATTTATCTTTTGGCGGCTAATTTATCTTGGAAAGAAAGGCTAGAATATTAATTAATCTAAGATGATCTTAATCTAAATCCTAACTATTCCTAACATAAGAATCCGGTCCCATCTTCCGAGCACATTCTGAGCATCTCCTAACACTTCTAGGTTACTAGACGTTAAGCATCATTGGGTTTACCAAGTGTTTGAATTACGTTTGAGATGGTCGTACTTATGGCCTTTACAAACTATGAATGAGCGATAGTGATTGAAATAATAATAACAGAAACTTAAGTAATTAGCAAGGCAATTAACAAAGCATAAACATATTAAACTACTGAATGCATAAAATAGCTAAGTCCAAATGCTGCAAGGAATGCTTGAATAGTTCATCTTTATTGTTGTCACGTTAGTGGGCTCAGATACATCAATGCTCGAATAAAGAGCCGATCACTTTTTCTTACACCTACTGTGGGCAATTGGAAAATATTCTATCTCCTGCGGGAGTAAATTGTAAGAGCTTCGCTACAACTACTAAAAAGATGCCTAAATGAGGTAGAAGGCCCTCTTATTTATAGGCCAAGATAGGCAGCTGCGTAAATGGGGCCATGTCGATGTTGGGAGGCTATGTCGACGGGCCCGCATCGATGTAGCTGCATATACGTGGCCTCATATACGTGGCCCAGTTGACGCATTGACTTAATGACACTTCATCAAATAGCTACACAGTAAAGTTATGCCTATGGTCAAGGTTTTATGAAGTAGACATGGAACTTCAGAGGATACCTAGGAGGTGAAGACTGAGATGCTCGTAGCTCATCCTAAGATCTTTTGGGAGAAAAATTCTTGAGGGAAGAGTGTTACATCCCTTCCAGACACATTAGATATGGTTGTACAATTGCAATTTATACATTACTTTTGTTGTCTTGATGGATTATTGGGGACAACTTAGCTTATTGTAATTGCACTTTATATGTTATGATGATGATGTCTTTACATGTTTAACTAATGTGATTATGTACACTAGCCCTGTGTGATGTGTTAGATAGGTGATGTTGTTGGCAAGGATGTTGGGTTGGGGTACAAAAGCACTTACTCAATATGCATTTATGCTTTATATATAATTTTGGTATTTATGTATTCAAATTGTAATGCCATGTTATGTGATGTTTGCATATGATTTTAGTATGTGAGTGTGTAGAGCATCTAATATGGATCTTGTAGGTTAAAACAGATTTTGTTTTGTAGTTCCAATGTGTTTGTTATGCATGATTGAAGTTCACGACATTAGATACGAAGGAAAAAATATAAGCTTATGAAAATAAATGGGTTTTAAAAAAAGTGAGTTTATTTTTTTTTTCAAAAAAAAAATACAAGTGAATTGGATTTTGCACGTGACGTGCATAACTTTAAAAAAACAATGAAGAAAAGTCACATTTATGCATAAGTCATAAACCTTTGTTTATTTAGTTTTTTAAAAAAGACCCATCACCTTTGCCACTGTGTACCCATAAAAATTAGGTTTTTTTTTATGAATCACGGTTTGCTAGGCCCCGATATCAGGTACACGATATTGAGTATGTGATATCGCGGTCTAGATACAATATTGTATACACGATATTGTGATTCCTGTGTTAGCTTATAAATACAACACATAGGCATACAATTGACAATTTTTAGTTAAGTTCTTTTCTTTCTAGTTATTTTGGCAATTTAGTTTTCAGTTTTTAGTTTCTTTCTTTCAAGCTAGTTATTCCCAGTGCATGCTTGTAGTGTGACGTTTGTAATTGCATGACACCTTTGTTTGAGTGTGACGTACTTTGACATGTGCATGATCGGTAATAAAGATCAAGATTACTTTCATCATTATAGCATTCACTTAGATTAAGTTTTGTTGTTTTAATTATTTAATGGCTTCATTAGTTAATAGTTCAATTTATTGTTATTTACTTTTCCTGTCATTAAGCAGAATGTGTACACCTTAATCATGAGTGTTTAAGCGCGAATACTTGGTACGCCTAGCAGTAATCCCACGAAGTCCAAGACATGTACAGACGGTTAAGGATGGATACCATTACCATAGGCCAATTTAAGTTTTTCTTCCATTATTAGTTTAATCAATTTATCTTTTTTGTTATCAGGAGTAACGTAGAATTATGACAACATCATATGCTTCAATCTAGACTAAACCATACATGACAAAGCTACTACTAGTCTAGGTGGGAAGATAGTGAACTGTGATCAATGTATAACTGTTTAGGTGCCACAACTAGTCCATCTATAGAGTTCGACCGGATTGTGCGTACACGCTCGTATTCGTATGGTTGAGCTTATGATTATCTCATTGCTCATAATTGATGTCGTTGCTAAGGATGGTGCTAGTTATCTAGATTAGTTATATTACACAAGATCACTATAAAAGGGTATTAACGATATATCTTTCAAGAAGTATTCAAACACACACCACAAATCGAAAACAATGTCTCACTCACACGAAAATGATTATGAACCGTATAGCACACCTATTCATTGAAGAACTAACAAAATATATACTGAAGAATATTGGAGTGATCCACCTTATGAAGGGATTTTTCATGATCATGGCCATCCTAAAGACACTCAAAGACTACATTCACCTAAGGTAGACAATCTTGAAGAAGATGACATTAGTCCTAAACTAGGGGAGGCCTCAAGGCCTAATACCTCCTTGATACTTAGAAACGATAAACCAAGGAACCTTGAGGAACATTATAGAAGCCATGGCTATCCTATTAGTTCCTCCTTTTCATCTTCCTCCTCAACTTCAACATCTAGTTCTGGCGAAGATGAACATAGGTATAGAGATAGAGCTCCACAAAAGGGTTAGAATAAAAGCAAAAATCAAACCCACAAACACACTCAAGGTCATCAACATGAACACAAGCCCCATCATCACCATCGATTAAATAGAGATTTTAATCACAACTTGTTTGACGATGATAAACCCCTGTTACTCTCTAAAAGCCTAATGCACATCATAGAGGCCGTTAAGATATCTCACAGGCATCAAAAAAAGAGTCTACCTAAGCTCGACTTGAATAATATTCCAAAATTTGCAAGAGGCTATGATTTAGATCTTCAACGTCATTTACAAGCCTTCCATGATGCTTATGTACTCAAAAATGTGGACAATAAATGACAAAAGCTTAAGCTCTTTCCTAGGACACTAATCAATAAAGCCAAAGTGTGGTATAAATCATTGGAACCAAATTCAATTAGATGATGGTCAACCATGTTAGAACTTTTCAATAAAAGACACCAAACCTATGTACAAGTGTTTGCCTTGAGGAGACAAATTGAAAGCTGGAAAAAAGAATAATAGGAACCCTTGGACATGGCCTTAGATAGATACTATGCCTTACTAAATAAATGTCCAGGTCATAGGTTCTATGAGAAAGAGAAAATACTCCACATTATAGATGGGCTTAACAATGAAACAAGGGTGAACCTTGGAAAGTATACCTAAGGACAACTAAGCTCCAAGCCCACCAGGTCAAAGATCTAATAGAGCATTTGGCAAAAGAAGAGAGACAATTATCTAAATGGGAGAATGCCAAAGCATTTGAGTGGGACCCAGCTCTAGAAATAACAAAGGTTTGGAACTACAAGGAAGAGGAAGCAAACAATTCTGAAAGGGTGATACAGTCTGAACCTTTGCCAATACAGAAATCAATAGATGAAATTGAGGCAAAGAATAATAAGATAATTGTATGGGCAAATGAACAAAGTGTGAACTTACAAGACACTATCAGGGAGAGGTTCATCCAAAATAAACCTGGAAATTGAAACAAACAAAGGGCACAGAAATCAAAAATAGTTAAGTACACTATTTGGCAACTGAAGAGAATGGATAAGGGTAACAAAGCCAAAGGCTCAACTACAGATAATGAGGATGGATGTGATGTCTGTTTATATGACCATCTAAAGGGACATTGCCCAATCTTGTGATATCTATATGAGCATTGGGCAGAGAAGTTGCACCCAAAATTTGTACAAAGGTATTGGTTTAGGTGCATCCTTGTTCCACAAGGTAATTATGGATAACCCCATAACCCATTGTACTATCTTGAGGAGAGCTATTACCAGCCTCAACACTTTGCTCACCACAATGGAAAAACTCACAGGCATGGGGGAGGCCACCATCTAGCCAGCCACATCCTCTTTATCCACCAAAACTAAACACCTACTCTATTCAACATCCTGTTTCTCCAACCAGTTCTGAATCCTCTACCTCTAATTGCTATTATCACTCTTTCGAGTACCATTGACCTATTTCTTCTCCTGAAGGATCACCACCTCATACTTCTCACACTTCTCCTCTCTCTCAGTATTCTCATCTTTCACCTCTTTCTACATCGCCATCAGATGTATTGGATGGTTTCGCACCACCGTGCCAACCAACGGATGTAACTTGTGTTGTTGCTATTAATGAAAGCAGGTTTCGTGTGCAACATTGGAAGCGTCCCTTCTTTAGGCATGGCCATAGGAAAAAGAATCACACTTTTGAACCTACTCCACCCTCTAAACAAGCCCAAGGTTGACCTGGTGCCACACCTTCCTTAGCTCCATCAATAGCCCCTGTCACTATACCTGGGCCTCCACCTCACACTCCAACATCCACACGAACTAGTGAATTCACTAATGTGAAGGAACACACAAATCCATGCATACTGCCATATAGTCAAGGTTGCCATAGTGAGCTAGATTTCCCTCATAATGTACACACACCATCTAACCTACCCCACTATGATGTCTATAATCAAATGTGTGTCCAATGATTTGTCTACCTAGCTACCATACCACCAATAGACACCCAATGGTTGGGGCATGATGAGTTCCTAATGTTTCATACATGCATGGATCCTATGCATCCACTTATTAATCCTAGCCATGACCAAATGTTTAGTTATGGGGATCACCCCCATTCTAATTTTCAGGATTCTTAAGTATTATTTTATCTTTTTGTTTTACGATTTTTTGTCATTTCTCTATTTCTTTTACTTTTTCTAATTGTTGTTTTCAATTTTCCATTGTAATCTCGACCATGAATAAGTTGATCATGTTGCCCATTAAGGTTAGACTTTTCTCTATGTTGCCTAGTCATAAGGGACTGATTATTCGAACATTGAGACCATGACATCCATCCACCTATTCCATTAATAAGAGGTTCGTACTATGGTTACAACGGCAATCTTTTTCATCATCCAACTATAAATACTTTGATAATCATTGTGTCTGGAGAGATGAGTGATGGACCAAGGTGGAATGACAAGAGTGTGACATCAATGGGATTAATAGATTCTCTTTGGCTACTTTTGTATGTTCTATCATGTTGCTGAGGTTGTAACCATATCCTTGTAGATCTAACGAAAAATGGGAGTAAGAGCAACTCAAAATGACACTAAATAAGCTTCTATGGATCCCACTGGAAAGACATGTACCCATGCTTGAAGGTAGGAAACTTCATAGAGCCATCAAATAATAATAATAATAATAATAATAAAAGTATGTCACCATGATGCTCCTCCCTTGCTCCTCCCTTGAACAAAACACCAAGTGATGTTACTCCTTGCAACTCTAGTAGACTTATGGTTGTTTGCCAATGGGATGAAGCAATGCAGAGTGTGACTGCAATGTGGTATGGACTTGGTTTGAAACTTGGAAAGCCAGACACATGGTTATTTAACCACTAATTACACACAAGATTCCATTGTGACCATCATTAGAAATTGTGATCCCTTCTGCAATCCATCTCATCTCATTATCCAAATGTTTATAACTTGTGGTTGGTGTAATGTAGAGTTATTATCTCAACTTGGTGGCTCTAACATGTGTGTTTTGTTTATAGGTATATGTTGCATTCAACTTCTCTAGTGCCCACAGACATTAGAGGTGTGGTTCCACAAGGGCATAATAGGCTAGAGCCTACTTTAGGGAGGACCCGTTTATGTAACTTTTGTAACTTGTCCCTGTTGCACACAACCACATTATTTTACACCCTCCAACTACTCACCTAAGTGAACTATCCTTTCCCTTATGATTTTAATCAATCGTTCCTCAACAATTATTATACACCCTTCGTCCTAGCCCCTTTTCAAAAATTTTAATATATGACTCCAACATGACACACTTCTAGTGCCTCAAAATTAATTTTCCAAATATCCCAAACCTTCCAATTTAATCTCAAATCCTCCATTAAATATTGAAAATTCATTATTTCTACTCAGTCCCTACATTCGGTGCATGTCGGTGGGGACACGATATCACATACATGATATCACGTTCAACTCGATATCAGGTACGTGATATGAAGTCTTGCCTACCTATATATACTTACGAGCCTACCTACTTCAACGTTCATTTCCTTCATTTTCCACTAGGGGAGTTTTTGAAATTTTCCTTTGTGACTTAGATCTTTACCTCTCCATCTTCCAAGCGCAATATCTAGCTCCTTAACATTTCGATTTAAATTTTGTCTGATCCTATTTGAACCTAGAGTGTTTCAC
>MNCI01011455.1:13367-29235 GCA_015680685.1 Gnetum montanum | reverse complement strand
TGTGTATACTTTTTTCAAAATTTGCTATCATCTGAAGGATATCATAGGGGTAAGAAATTCAATATTTACTAAAGAAACATTTTATGTTTAAATGCAAAGTTAATTTCATTAATCACCTAGGCCACCCAAACGATTGTAAGTGCCACATGTAAAGAAATTAATAAAACCCAACAATGTAAGGTCAACAATAACACCTTTTGGAGCAACTTATTGGAAATATTTCTAACTCTAAAATCACACTACATAATTATGGATTGTTAACTAAGGCAATGAGTAAGGTATGAGTTGATAAAAATTTCTCTACATAACCTTAGTAACAGTTGATCTTTGTGTAATTATAGATGGCCCCAAAAAGAGGAGATTAAGCAGGACCTTCACAAGGAGCAACTAAACACCTAAGAAGAGGCCGAGGCTAGGGACCTCACGTAGAACATGTAGAATAGGAAGCACACTCATTCAACATTCATCAGGAAACTCCTACAAGAGAAAGAATAGGCTGATTGGGATCCTTCCAAGGCACAAGCTCAAATGTACGTAAATGCTAAGGCTCTTAAGGCCCTACAGAAGGAGAATAAACAAATTTCTATTGAAAATCTTCAGTTGATGGAAATTTAGAAATAGAAGAATGTTCTTGAAGAAAGCTATCAACAAATGCAAGAACAATTAGTACAGGTCAACCAAGATATGAATTGCTTGGCCAGGGAAAATAGAACCCTTTCTATGGAGGAGGTCCGTGCCATCCATCAAAAGATGGCAATCGAGATCAATGCATGGAAGAATGAGGCTAAGAAGCATGAGAAGTTGAAAGAGCACTTCTGTGATTAGGTGGGGATGTACAAAGAAATAATCAAGAAGGAGATCAATATGGCTAAGACTCACATTAACTATTTTAGTGCTCAACACATTGACTAGCGAGCCATATTGGATACATATGCCTTCATCCACAAAGTGGAACTAAAAAGTTGGGACCTACAAATTCAAGACTTATCAGAGTACATGGAGTTGGCAAATCTGTGATATGCCAACTTAGCCATGTTAATAGTAGGGAACCTGAGAAATGAACTTGAGAAATAAGTAGCTACCACTTATGCTAAGTATGAGATAGAGTTTGTCAAACATAAGAAAACATTGCAAAAATTAGCAGTTGCAAACTTTGAATTAGAAGTGGTCAAAGCAAGCTACCATGATCAAAGAGATGTAGCAGTAAATTTGGCTCGATGGCTAATAGATTACCAAGAATTACAAGATAAAGCTAGAGCCTATGAGGAGAAATGACAACAGTTTGTTGTGTGGTATGTCAAAGCGAACCAGATGTTTCCATAGCTGCCATGTCCATGGGAGGTGCCAGCTCCATCAAACATTGGGACATCAGCATGGACTATGCATGATCCTTAGATGGATGAAGAGAAAATGCAGGTGCTTCTCACACGTCAGCAATCTCAGAAGCTTGCAGTACCAGACAAAGGGAAAGCACCAATGGAGGAGCCACCACCTCTGAGAACCACATGAGTTTCAACATTTTGTATTTTGTGTTTTGTGTCCAAGTTTTATGTTTTCCATACTACAGCATGGTTAGTCAGTAGTAGTCAATAATTCCATACCTTCATAATGTTTTGTAAGGGGCTCATTTATCATTGTATTAACTCAAGGATGAATCTTTGTTTAGTCATGGGGATACAATGAATCGCTGTTTGCTAGGCTCTAAGATCGGGTATGCGATATTGTAGCCTGGATACAATATTGTATACACAATATCATGATTCTTGTGTTAGCCTATAAATACAACACTTAGGTGCATAGCTGATAGTTTTTAGTTAAGTTCTTTTCTTTCTAGTTCTTTTGGCAATTTAGTTTTCAGTTTTCAATTTCTTTCTTTCAAGCTAGTTATTCCCAATGCATGCCCGTAGTGTGACATTTGTAATTGCACGACACCTTTGTTCAAGTGTGACGTACTTGGACACGTGCATGATCGACAATAAAGATCAAGATTACTTTTATCATTGTAGCATTCACTTAGATTAATTTTTGTTGTTTTAATTATTTAATGCCTTCTTTAGTTAATAGTTCAATTTATTGTTATTTACTTTTCCTATCATTAAGTGGAATGTGTACGCCTTAATCACAAGTGTTTAAGTGTGAATACTTGGCACACCCAACAGTAATCCCACAAAGTCCAAGACATGTATGGACGGTTAAGGATGGATACCCTCACCATAGGCGAATTCAGGTTTTGCTTCCATTATTAGTTTAATCAATTTATCTTTTCTGTTATCAGGAGTAATGTAGAATTATGACAACATCATATGCCTCACTTTGGACTAAACCATACGTGATAAAGCTACTACTAGTCCAGGTGGGAAGACATTGAACTATGATCAATGTATAACTGTCTAGGTGCCACAACTAGTCCATCCATGAAGTTCGACCAGATTGCACGTACATGCTTGTATTCGTATGGTTGAGCATAGGGGTACCTCGCCACTCATCATGTTTCATTTCTTTTCTTTTTTGAAAGGAAAAACAAGAAGCTAAATGTTGTTCTCTATCGATTTCCTTTCCTTCTTTCTTCTATTTTCATCTTTTCTTTTCCAAAATTTTGAGCTTTGTGAACAATTTTTACTTGCTCTAAACCTGGATTTGGAATACAATTGTATCTATGCGAGTGCAGAACTTGTTTGGAGTGAAATGGAATCTTGCCAGATTTTTAAGATTTTATGCTTGTTTTGGACTTTTTTCCCCAACAATTTTAATTGGTAGGTGGTCTTTATCATTTTCTTGTATTTTTGTGATAGATTAGTGTATATTATTATGCGATGTGGGCATGTGGGGTTGAGAGTTAAAAGATTGAGCTTGGACATGTTATTTTGCATATTTCCTAAAATTGTACAGTTTTGGTTATGAATTGTTTGTTAATATATATGCAATATATGGTATGATATGGACTTGTGGAATATGATATTGTTCATGACCATTTGGGATGTCATTGTGAAGATTGGGGCCTCCGAGTCTCGTGACCTTTAGGATCACAAGATCGAAGGTGTTCTTCAAACAAGGTTTAGGTGCTTGTTGGTCTCTGGCAACAGTAAGGCCCAGATACCTCCAAATAGACTTAGTAGTTTTGAGTATGTGTTTGTTGTGAATGCTGAAATGGTTGGGTTGTATATAAAACTGTAATCGACGATCATATAAAAGATTCGAATAACTTTGTCAAATACTGTGAGTTGCTAAAGATTCCTATTTTGTTCAATCACTTGGTCTATATTGTCCCTATAATACCTACTTGTAACAAATAAAATTTTACAAAAACATTTGAGCACAATTCTACTAATCTACTCCGAATTTCCCCTAGAGAGAAAGTTCCACAAGAAAACTAGAAATAGAGTGAGATTCAATGGACTTAGAAAGAGAAAGAAAAGAGCAAAATTTCATGAAATCTCAAATCTTTAAGCAAAATAAATTGACATGAGAAAACACTTCGCAACAAAGCTATTCTTGAATCAATAACTACGAATTGTCCAAACCTTTTTAGCTCAACAAGTAATTTCATAAAGATAATCTTATTATACTACAAAAAATCACTATGTAAACTACCAAGTACGAGTCTCTATTTTGGCTAGTTAATAATTATCATAGATTGCATTCAACAAAGCCCTAAAAAATCGACAATTTCTTGAAGGTAATAAACTTTAAAAAGTAAGAAGCTATTTCAGTCTCGTTAAGATACCAAAGATTCTCCTAGATCTTCTATCTCAAAACATGCAATTTCATTAAGACACTACTATTAAATTGCTCTTGAGGCTTCCAACAACATGAGCTTTTTTATGGCAAATCTTAATAGGAGTCTAAAATTGTGCAAAAACAAAGCTATAAAAGCAACCCAAGACAAATCCCAAAATTAAATGCCAAGCATGATACTATCTAAACAATTAGCGAAGTAACTAAAACCAAATGGGAAGGAATGAACTCATAGGATTAAAACAAAATAGCCGAATTCTTCAAATGTCTTTTCCCCCAATCTTCCTTCCTTGAAATCTACCCTTGAAGCCCTTTTATAGTGACTTCAAGGTAGTTATAATCATCATGAGAAGTTGAGGTAAGTTACAAACACTATGGGGTTAGTTGTAACTACCATAGAGAAAATAGGTATATAGCTAACAAGTGTCTAGTAGCTACAGCCACCATTGTGACAAGTATCGTATTTGGAAGTTAAAACATTATAGGAAATTAAAATTTGGTTGCAACCACTAAGGGAAGTTACAACCACTATTAGCGAAGTTACAACCATCATAGAAATACAAGCTATGGTTGCCAAATGTCATGTTCATGTAACTATCCCATGAATTCTTTTTTAAAGAAAAATACCTTTATACACATATATATATATATATATATATAAAATACTTTTTGGCAATGACTCCGATAGATATATAAGCAATGAATCAGCATCCAAAGCTTCATAGAGGTGGACTTGAATTTCATACTCAAAGATATATAAGCAATGAATCAGCATCCAAGGCTTCAAAGATTTGGCACTACTCAAAAGTATGATCTCAATCTTTTCCATGAAGGCCACTTCTAACCCCAACGTAGCATGCCGTTTAAATCCCCCTTTCTCCTTAAATCACAATATTTTTTAAAACCCATTAGAGGATACTGAAAAACCATCCGCCAAAAACCTTTACCACGTACAAAATTCAGCCATACACAGAACCAAGCAATAGCTCCGTAACTCTGGAATAGTACGTATTGTAATATTCTCTTTACCGCCATAGCGTCTGCCATTGCGAATGATTTTGTCGTTGCTGCTGATGATAATGAAACCAGTCAGCCTGCGCCAAAGCCTGGGTGTCCGCCGTCGCTGTGATTCACGCCGTTGTCCTCTCAAACGATGCTGCCTCTTACCAGAAAATCTTGGAGCATCATTCATCCGAATGTATACTGCCGCGGTTTTGAAGCTGCCTAGAACGGAGTTCACTTGTTCTTCGCTGATGGATTTCTGTTCTTAATTTTGACGCGGATTAGGGACCGGTCCACAGCAGAGAAGCGACGACGGCCGGATAGGTGTTTTATGGGGGTGACGGTGCTGTTGGTGTAACTGTAACTGATTTTATCTCGTCCCTGCGCAAAAACCGCAGAAATGAACACATGCTCTGTTTCTGCTTTGCAGGAATTTGATTTGCAGGATTCGGAATGTAGTTCTGCCCTGTCTTTTGTGCAATAATTTTGCCTTTTATACCAGATATGATAGCTTCTTGATGGTTATGGTAGAGCAGCAAAGAATTTGGCGATAATTTGACTGCGCTGGCAGGTGTCTGTCAGCATAAACGTAACTTGCGATTTTCAGAATCTAAGGTTCATGGCTCATGCTTTGACCAGATAAGTGTTTTAAAGGCAGAGTCTTTGACTAAAGAGTTTACTTAGTAGTTTCCACCTGTAATTGAGTCAGATGAGCGGTTCCTGCATGTGAGTTATTTGCAGATGCGGATTTCATCCTTGTTTAATTCACAGCTGCAGTTTCATTCTGTGATTGATAGCCATATCCTAGTTCATTCTGGGATTGATTGGCAACCCCAGCTACCTCCTGTGGTTTGGTAGCAAGCTGAGACTCCATGTGAATTTGAATCATAGTTAAACTCCCTATCCTTGATTGAGTGGAAGACGAAGTCTCCATCTTTGGTTCATGCATGTGCTTAATTTCCTTTATAGGTTGATTGGTGGATGAATTCAGCTTCTGTGTTTGATTTTTTGTTTTCCACGTGCAGTTGACCAGATTCAACATTTGAGCCCTTTCCAGCAAAAGAATCAATATAGTTTCAACAGCAGATCTTGTAAATCCCATAAGTGAACATGTGTCACAGCCTGTGAATTATTTTGCCAAATTGGCCATCATTAGAGAAATTTTTCTCTCCACTACTACAATCAAATAAACCCATGCAAGTATCATAGTGAATATTTTGTGCACTCTTGCAAGCATTCCATAAGCATTGATTTACTCTTTGAATCCCAAATAGGTACCAATATGAACCAATTACATGGCTACCCAATGTAAAAATGGAAACGTTGATTAGAAAATTGGCCCACATAGATTGAAAGATCAATCCAGTTGATGAATTTTCAGAAATTTGGCAAAGCATACAACATCACTATCTCATCCGGAGGAATAGCAATTGACTTGTGCTATAACTCACTTGGTTATAGCATGCAACTATGGGATTTGTAGGGAGAAATTTTAACATTGATGTGAGTATCTTGTAATTCTAATGATGTTACAACCCACTCTTTTGCCTTAACCAACTTTATCATGCATGCTTGTTTAAGGATGTGAAGATCCCCAAGAGCCATCAATTTGTTTTTATTTGTAATAATTTGTTTTCTGGTGCTAGGACCTTGTAAAGTCTATTCCATGAAATGGTCAAAATGTGCCAACAGATATGTGATGTTGATGAGGCTGGTATGGTAGAAATATTATATTTTAGGGACCTATTGTGGCATGAGAGTTTTTGGGAGTTTCAATCATCACTGGCTGTAATTAAATATTATTAATTATTATCTTATTAATCAAACTTTGAACACACATACCTTTGCTTCCAAGAGTCTAATTGAGGTGAAATTCGTATCATTGGGATCATCTTGGGAAGTACTTTTTAATCATGAAATTGGTTTTCTCTTTGGGCATATATCATTTTGGAGTTTATTAAAGAAATCATTTTTGTGGATTTACATGCAATTCAAGAAATATGGTTGTGGCACAAAATTTTATTTTGTTAAAATGTGGTATTGTTTTCATAGAATGAATGTGATTATTGGTGTGGATATATGGGATCATGTTATTTTGGTTTTGGATGTGTTGTACTTCTGGCATGTGTTGGTTTTAACTAGCTTGGACTTGTACATATTTTCATAATGACACTTGTAATGCCCATTAGCGGTGGTGCTAGTATTAGGGTGTGGATCAGTTGGTGATGAGGCACCTTGAAGATAGTTGTGGATTGACCCAAACTATGATGTATCAGTGAGGCTCCTATCTTAGGCCTCATCCTGAGAGGGGGAGAGTGTAGGTGTGTTCGTTCCTACAACTAGTACATAGCATAGGTGTGTTCGTCCCTATAGCTAGTTCTCCAAAAGGCTAGTGGTTGCAGATTGTAGGTTGATGGACCTTAACACTGGTTGGATAAATAAAAGATTAATAAAAGACCTACAACCAATGGTTGTTTATGAGTACTCATGGTAACGTTTCACATGCTACACTAAGTGTGGATATGCTAACAACCACATGGGCTATGTATATTATATTATCAGTTTGTGAGTCATAGCATTAATAATATATATTATGATTGAATTATAATTGTATGGGTCATGGGTTATTTAACAGTATGGAATAGGTATGAAGGCATGCACATGATAGTGGAAATGCATGTGATGTGGTGTAATGGATATATGATAGATTATGTCGGACATTAGCCTTATCTATTATTGTATGATAGCCATCTATCCTCTTTGATAATGATTATGCCACTATTATGTGTGATATGGTGTGTGCACATGTGTTGCGCTTAGCATGCACAAGAATAACAGTTGATGTAGGTTGCCTTGTATTCCACTCCTCTCCTCAAGTGCAACACTTGTCAAGCATCTAGTAGGGGAAGTGTAAAGGCTTCCCACTAAGTTTTATACTAACTATATTTAGTTATAGGTGGAGGCCATAGGAGCATAAATGAGGATTGAAAAACAGAGTAGATAAGTGGAAAATCTTCATGGATTGGTTAATGTATATTTCCATGTACAATAGTATGTACTATTTATAATTGTATGAAACTCTTTGTACTCTTATATATGTGATGATGATGTTTATGTGTTTTGTGTTTTATGAGAATAGTGCAAATTTTTGGTTTATGTAGGGACATGCAGTTTTATTAATTGAAATGTTTACTTAGTCTTTGGTTTGGCATGAAATTTTTGTGAAGTTTGACCTTCCATAATAGATATTTTGAGTGACTTATTCTTAACATATCTTTATACATCATTAGCTTTTAGTTTATATTTTTTCCCTCCATAACTAATGCCATGAACTTCAATCATGCATAACAAACACATTGGAACTCCAAATCAAAATTCATTTTAACCTACAGGAGCCATATCAGATACTCTACACATTCACATACTAAAATCATATCCAAACATCACACAACATGGTGCTACAAGTCAAATGTATAAATACTGAAATTACAAAAAAGCATAAATGAATACCAAATAGGTGCTCTTGTATCCCAACCTAACATCCCTGCCAACAACATCACCTGTCTAACACATCACACAGGGCTAGTGTACATAATCACATTGGTTAAGAATGTAAATATATCATAATCATAACATATAAAGTGCAATTAGAATAAGCTAAGTTGTCCTCAATAACCCATCAAGACAACACATGTATTTTATAAATCATAATCATACGACCATATCTAATGTGTCTGGAAAGGATATAACAATTTTAAATCTTAGGTTCAACATGAACGCAAAACTCAAAAGATCACAGGATATCAGAAAGCAATCCAAGTTATTGGTAGTTTGATGAATTAAAAGGTAGGGAAGAAAGATAAGGATGTGGTGGAACAAGTTTATGAGAGTAAGAAAAAGAGTAATGTGTTTTAGAAAGAAGATGGATAAAATAATTCTCGTGGTATCAAGGGATCATATGCTATCCCTAAACTAAGTAATTAATCCTCTTATTTTGGGTATGAGAAATGTCAAGCTTCTCAAGAGTAGAATAAGTGTTAGAATAAAATATTGTGTTCTAGAGGATTTTCTCAATATTCTTTGAGGTTTAAAGGTTTAAAGAGCTATGTTTGCTATGGAGAGCATTACACTTGAAAATGTTCTCAAAATTCTCAATTTAGAAATGTGGAAATGATCAAGATGAGAATCATAGGTTGAATTCAATTGATCATGAGCCTTATGATCCATTGATGATTTCTAATAGGGATGATCAAGAGAAAGAGACGACACTTTTTTGTTCCATGTAGCAAGTACATAAGGACATAATCACATTGGTGTAAGATGGATGGTCTGATATTCAAACAAGACATGACATGCCAAGGAGAATGGATCATGATCAACCTAGTGCTACCACTTCCTTCTTAAATTTATTTCTTGTTTTAAAAAAATAAAGAAAAAAAAACTAAAAAGAAAAGAGAGAGAGAGAGAGAGAGCCCATAGAAGTATGTAAAAAAAGAAAAAAGAAGTGGTGAAGTGACTCCAAATAGGAGGCACATGTCCTTGATTATATCTTCAAGTATGAAGCACAAAAGTTTTATCATGATTCTGAGTAGGAAGCTCAAATTTCTATTGTGATTTTAAGTAGGGATTGCATGTCCTTAATTGTATTTTCTAGTAAGAAGTACAAAAGTTTTACCATGATTCTAAGTATGAAGCAAAAATTCCTATTGTAACTTTGAGTAGTGAGCACATGTTCTTGATTATGACTTTGAGTAGGAAGCATAATTTTAGGGCATTGTGACTTCGAGTAGGAAGCATAACTTTGGGGATGGAGGAATGTGTACCTCTAAATTTCTACACACTGGTATTACTACAATGTGTAGTGAGATGATTCTCATTTTAGGAAAGTATTACTCTAGGTGAAAATGTTGGTACCATTTGCATGAAAAATGGTAAGTTTATTCTTCCTTAATGATGAATCGCATTATTGTGTTTGTCCTGATGTCACATACATGATGTTAGGGATGCAATTTCACGTACACAATGTTAGGGTCTTGATGTGACATCATGTACGCAATGTCAAGGTGTATACCCTGAGTCTATAAACACCACACCTAGGCTCTAGTTTTGAATTAGTTTTTGGTCATTTTTAGTTAGAGTAGCGAAACTCTTGCTATTTTTTCCCTCAGAGTTAGAATATTTTCTAAGTGCCAGTAGAACGAGTCTAAGTGTGTACGGTTCTTTGTTTGAGCATTAATGTACTTGAGCGTAGAAGTGTGATGGGAATAAAATGAACTCTTTTGACAATCCTTGCAACACTGAGAATAGATTAATCATTTCTTTAATGCACTTTACTTTCATGCTTTCTACTTAAATACATTTAATTAAGTAGTTTATTTCTAGTTGTTAATGAACACAAGCATGACCACTTCGAGCATGCATACAGTACTTAGTAACCCAACAATGCTTAACGTTTGGTAGCCTAGTAGTGCTATATGTGTTTAGGATGTGTACAAGAAAGTGGGAGGGTTACTTGTGTTAGGCTAGCTAAGCAGTAGATTCATTAGACTTTCAATTACTTTCATTCTCTATTCTTCTTGTAGGTGATCAAATCTATAAAATATAAAATAAGAATAAAAATCATATACCTCAATTACACTTAAACCATATCCTCGAGTCTCACAAGTGTAGTTGGGAAGACAATGAACATTCTCAATGCTCATATCACTTCCTAGAAGAGTTAGTGTACTAGATAACTATAGGTCCACAGAATTTGATTAGATTGTGTGTAATGTCTTAGTGATTCGTATGGTTGGATGTAAGGCTACCTCACTGCTCATCATTAGCACCATTACCAAGGATCAAACCTGGGTCACCAACATGACAAGTAGGAATACTTATGACTATACTACAATGACTGTTGGAGCATACTATGATTTTTATTTGCTAACTGAAAATGTCTTCTTCTCACAAGAGCGCTTCTTTGCCCAAGGCTAATAAAGTTTATCCATGAAAGCCTTAACAATATCAAATTATATATACTCATCCTGATGAGTATGTGTTGAACTTTACCTTCATCCTACACTAGGATGAAAAGATACAATGGTGTGACATGGAGGGAAACCTTGTGTTGCCACCGTATCATGTTGCTCTTGCAATGCTCTATCAAATTCTTGTACACTGTGGTCTTCAAGATCGCCATGGGGAGTGTATTATGGAAGAAGTTGATGCTAGGGATTACCATCCCACTAAAGCACAATGCCTGTGGGATTGGTAGCTAAAGCAGTGCTATGAACTTTCAAAGGGAAAAGGGCCTAATGATTTTCCATTCTTGTTGTACCAACAAGCTAGTGGGGAACCCTTTTCTGGGTATTTTCCATTCAATGAAGCTCCTCTCTTTGACTTCAGTGATGGAGTTTAAACCTAGAACTTGCACTCCACAATTCACAATCTTGATTCTGATAACAAGGGATCCAATGACAAAGAAGGATCTAGAGGGGCATTTCAAGATAGGGATGCAAACAAGAAGCAAGATCGTGATCATGGTTGCAATTGCCAAAGAGGTGGTAGTAGGTGCCATGATGGTGCTGGTTTTCCTTCCTCTTCTCCTTCATCATCATCATCTTCTTCTGGCTCTGACCATGATTACAGAAGGCAAGATCATGATGGAGGTGATCAACATGAATGAAATGATCAATGGGACAAAAATAACCAAAGGGACCATTGGGATAGAAAAGAACAAGGGCACAGACATTTAAGAGAGGCACATCACCATGAACAAAGGGGTAGTAGAGGGCATTGTAGGTACCTTGACCAAGGCCTCGATGAGCATCTATTTGCTACTCGAGGTATGCTTAACATCACAGAGGTAGTCATAATTCCAACAAGGCATGTGAAAGATAGTTAGATCAAATGATTAGATATGAACAATATTACTTGATTTGAAGGAGGATATAACTCTAATATGAAAAATCATCTTCAAGCTTTTCAAGATGCATGTGCCTTGTAGAACATAGAGAATGAGTGGCAAAAATTGAAGTTGTTCCCCAGGACACTCATCAAGGAAGTAGAAAAGTAGTACCAATCCTTGGATCCAAAATCTATCAGATGATGGAGTACCATAATTGAGTTGTTCAATGATAAGTATCAAATGTACTCTAAAGTGTCCAAATTAAGGAAGAAAATTAAAAGATGGAAACAAGGAACACACGAACCCTTGGATGTCATCATTGGCTGATACTATGCATTGATGCATAAATGTCTTAGCCATGGTTATTCTCAATTGGTTGAACTTTGCCACATTATAGACAAGCTTCATAATGAAACGAGGAAAACCCTTAGTGTCTATGCCTAAGGGTGATTGTTAAAACTAAGTGCCCAATAGATACAAAGATTAATAGAGCAGGTAGTGAAAGAGAAGGGAAAACTATGAAAAAGAGAAAGTGCATAAGAGTACAACCATGATCCTTCCATTTGTAATAGGAAGGTTCAATTCTACGATAGTGAGGATGAGTCCATATTTGATGAGGGGGTGCATAAGAAAACCTTGCCACTCTAACAATTCCAATTTGAACTTACAACCAAGGTTGATCAATTAAGGGACTCAATGGATAATAGATTGCAAGCTGTTCTCAAAATTGTTGAAGAGTTCAAAGAACAAAGTAGTGAGCATAAGCACAGGAGGCACAAGGAAGCTAAACATGCATATCACAAAGATAAGGGAAAAATTGTTGTAATAAAAGAGGTTTTAGATAGTGAATCAGATGATGATCACGGGTGTAACATCTATCAGTGTGAACATCCTAAGAGACGTTGCCTTGTTGTGTCACATCTATAGGATTTTGGGGTGTATGCCTTATATCCACGACTTACACAAAGGCAAACATCTAGAAGGTTATCTTATCCTCAAGGTAATCCTAGGTAGTTTGACTAGCAACAACCATATTATCCAAGTGGAGCTCCACTGCAACCATATGAACAATATCAACAAAGACAGTAACCACAATCATGGGCACTGGCACCGCCAAGGCAACAATACCCTTATCGGTAGCCTAATCCATATGGTTACCACGTTTAGGAACACATGTTTCCATGTGACTCTTCTAGTCATGTTTCTAATTTCCAACCTTACTACCACCCTTCAGATTATTACTAAGCTCAATCGCCACATGAAAGAAGGGACATTGCCTCTTATCCTTATACTCCTATCCTTGCACATACTTCTCCTCCAGTTGCATAGCTACCACCTACTCCACCTATGTAGGGTGAATTGCTAGCCCAACAACAACAACGCAACACTCTGACGGTTGTTAATCTACAACCAAATCATCAATCAGAGGGCTCAAATGTCCAATCAAAGAAAAGAGCTTTCTTTCAACCCCATAGTCCACCTAAACCCTCACATATATCTACGGTTGACAACCATGCTCCTGTCTCTTTCTCCATATCAAATTCCTTTGGGCCTCCTTCAAACCAAAATCTACCAAGGATTCATACCATAATGCTTACTCACATAATGTCTAATTGAATCTGTGTAGGAAGCCTTCCTAAGAAATTAGTTAATCTTGGAAGTCCTCTAATTTACTTGTACATTGCTAAGAATGAACTGTGCAAGGCTCTTCTCGATTTACATTTCAATGTTAATTTAATTACTCATGAGATGTACACTACCTAGAACTTGCCTCCTCTTAAGAAGAGAAGTATAAGATTAGAATTGGTAGACCAGCCCATCACTGTTCCATTGGGATTGGTAGAAGACATTATAACCACTGTCTGTGGGTGGTCTTATCCTACTTATTTCTTAGTAATCAAAGTGGAGAACTACAAAGGGAACTTCCCAATCATCATGGGAAGGCCATGTCTGAGTGCTATCGATGTAAGAATGGGCATAAGAGATATTTCCCTCAAGATATCTAAGGAAAATTCATTTGGAGAGATTAAGAAGAAGAGAGTTCCATGCATTGCATACAATGATACAGGGTGCAATTGTGTGTAGAAACTTTGGGCTATAAAGCAAGAATCTCTCTTTGCATGCAAGCAGTATGCACTGAAGTAGAAACTCAAAGGTTTCTATACATAGTAGCCACAAAATAGGAGGGCACCTAGTGGCTAACCACTAATTCTAAAAGTAAAACACTATGCATGGAACCAACAGACAGCCTGACATGTGCATATGTCACGAGCATGGATGAACTAGAGCAAGTCCATCACCAACTCTCTAATGATACAAATGATGATACCTACTAGGGAGTGTTGGAAATTCCTAAGAACTTCAAGCAATAGCCCCTCAAACCAAAAATGATACCAACTAGAATGAAATATGTCTTTTTAAAAAATGGGAAGCTAGTTATAATCAATGTAAAACTTGCTCCAAAACAAAAAAAGATGCCATTCAAAGTAGTTGAACGATGGTTAGTAGCTTTTGCTTGGTCATATCCTAAACTTACAGGGATTGATCCTAGGATATGACAACATTACATCTACACCAACCCAACCTTAAAGCCAAAATGATAGCCATAGAGGTTATTAAACCCTAAATTGAAGTAGATTATCAAGGAGGAAATCAAGCAACTCCTCAAGGTAGGGTTCATTTATCCTATTACAGATAGTGTGGATTAGCCCACTTGTAATTATGCCAAAGAAATGTGGCAAGTGATGGGTTTGTATCGATTTTAGGATGCTAAACATGGAAACATTCAAAGATCATTTTCCATTGCCATTTGTTGACTAGGTGCTTGACACAATATCTAGGCATTGCTACAACTTTCTAAATGGTTATAATGGATATGACCAAATTCAAATTGCATGAGAGGACCAAGAAAAAACAACATTTACAAGTTCCTGAGGGACTTTTGCATATCGCAAGATGTCGTTTGGTCTATGCAATACTCTTGACACATTCTAGCGCCTAGTCCTAAGCATTTTTCAATAGTAGATTGGTAGTGGTATAGAAGTCTTCATGGATGACTTCTCCACTTATGGAGCTACATTTGAACAAACCCTAGACCACCTTGAGTAAGTACTAAAATGATGTGTTAAAACCAACTTGTGACTCAATTGGCAAAAAAGTCACCTCATGGTCTAGGAGGCCATTGGACTAGGGCATAGAATATCACAAGCTAGAATTGAGGTGGACCCTAAAAAAATAAGGGTCATCCAAGGAATAACCCACTAGCTAGAAATAGTTCAAGATGTTTGGTCATTCCTTGGACATACTGGCTACTACTAGCTATTCATAGAGAATTTTTTTAAGATCACAAAATCATTGGTTGAGCTAACAAAGAAAGATGCTTCCTTTTTCTGGACCACAGAATGTGAGAAAGCATTCCAGTAACTAAAAGAGAATCTTGTAAAAACTCCAATCCTACAAGCACTTGATTGGTCTAGACCATTTTATATCATGAAAGATGCATCAAATTATGCCTTAGGAGTGGTGTTGATGTAGTTAGATGAAAAGAGATGTCCATACTACATCCATTGCATTAGCCAAAGCATTATGGGTGCACAACTAAACTACACCACCATAGAGAAGAAACTGATGGCTATGGTGTTTTCTCTAGAGAAGTTCATGTATTATGTGCTTGGATATAAGGTGCTTATGCACATAGACCACAGTGCCATCTGCTTCCTAATGAACAAGCCAATGGTGAGCCCCATGTCATATGGTGGCTGGTGATCCTGTAGAAATTTGATCTTACAATGGCAGATCGAAAGAGCATTGAGAATGTGGTTGCTGATCACTTGTTTTAGTTGTGATAGGATGACAAAGAGGAAGAAAGCCCATTATCTAATACATTTCTTGATGAACTCCTCTTTTCTAGGGCTATAACTAAACAAATGCCTAGTGAGCCTTAATGGTATAATGACATTCTCACCTATCTTTTCACTCAAGAGATGCCATAAGGATTGGACCATCAGAAGAAACAACAGTTTATTCACTAGGTAAAGCACTTTATGGAGATCAACATATACCTCTACAAGGTGTGCACCAATGGCTTGGTTCATTGGTGTGTCCCTGATGCTAATTAATTATGCATTCTTCATGATGCTCATGAAGGTCATTGTGGAGGACACTAAACTAGGAGATGCATGACCATTAAAATCTTGATGGTAGGTGATGAGACGCGACATGCACTGGGCCGCGATATCGCGG
>MNCI01011451.1:313473-326923 GCA_015680685.1 Gnetum montanum | reverse complement strand
AAAGAAAAGACCAAAGCTAAACATGAATTCTCCACGTCGTTGTACCTTTTCTTGTGGGAAACTAATGCGTGGCTCAAGTAATATAAAGGGACTTTGGTTCCGTCATCTCGTTTCTGGCAAAGCATAGACGCGATGGACGAATCCGAAGTAGCGAGTAGATGTAGAATGGTTTATCGTTTTGAGGTGGATAAACTGTGGGTAACCGGGAAAGTGCCGTTTTAATGTTGTCAAATGCTTCTTGGCACTGCGGAGTCCATTCAAAATGTAAGTTCTTATGTAACAGGTGGTTCATAGGTTTTAGTTTGTCTGTTAGTTTTTCTATGAAGCGCTTGATAAACTGTAATCTGCCTTGTAGACCTCGAAGTTCAGTAAGGTTGCCTGGTGGTTTTAGGTTTGTTATGACCTTAACCTTATCGGGGTCTACTTGTATCCCTGCTTCGGATGCTATAAATCCAAGCATTTTGCCTGTTTTGACGCCGAAGACACATTTTTTCGGGTTGAGTCTCAATTCGTACTTCAAACAACGCCTTAAGACTAAGTCGAGATCTTGTCCATGTTGTTCTTCTGTTTTTGACTTAACCACAATGTCATCCACGTAGTCGTTAAGTGAGTGTAATATGTAATCGCTAAAGATAAATGTCAGCACTCTTTGATATGTGGCCCCAGCGTTCTTGAGACCAAAGGGCATCATTGTGTAACAAAAGGTTCCCCATGGTGTCATAAAGGTTGTCCGAAGCTGATGCTCCAGGTTGATTCATATTTGATTGTATCCCGAGAAGCCGTCCATAAAAGATAATAGTGCGTGCCCGGCAGTTGAGTCAACAAGTTGATCGATGCTGGGTAGAGGAAAATCATCCTTTATAGTTGCAACATTTAAATCCCGGAAGTCAATGCATAAGCAAATGCTTCCGTTCTTCTTCGGAACAATGACCATGTTAGATACCCACTCGGCATAATCGACAGCCCGAATGAAACCTGCTTGATAAAGCTTGGTGATCTCATTGCGAACTGCTAATGCCACCTCGGGCTTAACCTTTCGTGCTTTTTGTTTTACCGGTCTCAACTTCGAGTCAAGGATAATATTGTGTTGGACAATTCGGGGGTCTAGCCCGGGCATGTCTGTGTAGGACCAAGCGAATGCTTTCATGTTTTCCCTGAGCACGTCCTCAATGTTTTTGGCTAATGGAGGTTGTAATAAGGTGCTCAATTTTAAAATTTTAGTTTTCCCATTGGGCATGACGATGGGAGTTTCGACCAACGGGTCTTCGGTGATATTCTCGGCCTCTATGTCAAGGAATTTTGTCATGTCTTTGTAATCGTCTATTATTTGCTGTGTTGAGGCTATGACTACATCGTTCGTCGGTGAACTTAGGTTGATGAGGTTTATGTTAATGTCTCTTGTAATTTTGTTGTATGGTCCGTCAATGATTAAAGGCGCGGTTAAATGCTGACAGTCCATTAAGCTTGCTCCTGCCAATAAACAGAGAGCTAAATAAGCAAAGGGGTATTGTTATGTGTCTTTTGGTGATTTTAAACTATGTGTAAATGTATAATGATGGATTACCGTCACACAGGGACGCATGGCAGTTTAAGGCCTTACCAGGCCATGAGTGGTAGTTTAACGCCCTACCGAGCGTAACGTGGCAGTTTAACGCCTTACCGGGCGTAGGTGGATTAGAAGATGGTAGTTTAAGGCCATACCGGGCCGTAGGCGGCAGTTTAATGCCTTACCGGGTGATAAAACATCCAGAATGGGGTCCACGGGGCACCAGGATGTAGCAATTTCCGTTTTTTATATATTTATATATTTTTTATTATTTTTCCAAGGCAAATTTTAGTGAAAATGAGCAAAAAGGCACAAAATGGCAAAAAGGAAACAGCGGCGGCGGCAGCGTCATCGGAGCGCTATAAAAACAAGGGGGTGGGGGGTTTTCATTTGTTTCTTACTTTGAATCGTAAGCGTAAGCGGCAGAGCGTAAACTGTTAAAGCCTAAGTGTAAACTGCTAAAGCGTAAGCATAGATGATCGCACCTGGCGTAAGCGTCAACTTGCTCGTGAGCGTAGACATCGAAGAGTAACCCTCAGCATAGATGCCCGACACTAAACCCCAGTGTAGATGCGGAGTGTAGGACTTTCAGACGCCAACGTAGACAGTTCTCTTCTTCAGCTTAAATTTGTGTAATCAGCGTGAAGGAGGCCGAGATGGGCAAAGGAAAAGAAGTGGAAGGCCAGGGGAGGAAGGGTCCCGACTTGACCTTTGCAGAGGAGACCGAAGCCATGCTACAGTGCCTGCCCTGACCACGGATCCCATCATGGCCTATGACTTCCCACAGGTAGGCTCTGATCCCTTCCTCTGTTATTATTTCTTTACCTCTCTTTTTAGTCGTAGACAGCCTCGGCGTATACGCCGAGCACAGAGGGTTTACAACGTAGAGGGTTTTCGGTGTATACGCCGAGCGTGACTTCATAGCGTGAATTTAGTTTAGCGTAGACTGTCAGGGCATAATCAGTTTTATCAGTGTAAGTAATTTTCCTGCACTATTATGTCAGCGTAAGCTGCGGCGTCATGAGTTCTCTATGCGCGAAGTTTTGTCAGCGTGATTTGTTTGTTCTATCGGCGTAAATCTTGTTTACTGTGATGGCGTATACGCCAAGGGTTTGTTCGGTGTATATGCTGCACGTGCGCAGTTGTCTTTGCAGCGTAGACTTGTTTTTCATGTTTCTAGCATAGACTGTTTATGCTGGAAGCGAACTTGGGCGTATACGCTAAGGATTTCTTCGGCGTATACGCTGAGCGTAAAACAGTTCCTTGTCGGCGTATACGCTGAGTTAAGCAACGTATTACATTAAGTGTAAACAGTTTCGCTGGCATATACGCTAGTCTACAGGGCGTATACGCTGAGTGCAAATAGTTCATTGTCGGCGTATACGTTGAGTTAAGCAACGTATTACGCTAAGTGTAAACAGTCTCGCTGGCGTATACGCTAGTCTACAGGGCGTATACGTTGAGTGCAAACAGTAGGCAAATTTTTAGATTTTTAAGTGTCGGTTCATGATGTAAACTCTCACTTTTTTCCTCTATTTTGAAGAATGGCTAATTTATCGTGGCATCTTGATTGTTTGCAGGGACAGTAAGCGTTTCCTCCTTGTTGTCGAGCTTGTTGGGGTGTTAACATGGGTTGGCCCCGTTGAGGCTGAGGAGCTTCCCCCAGATCTAACCGTGGATAACAACGGGGTTTGGTTCAGGGAAGGCGCATGTGGATTTCTGGCCTTCCTGTTGGACAATTTCGAGGTGGCCATCTGGTCAAACTTTAGCGAAGTGATTGCAAGGAGTGTGCTTGAGGCAATGCTGCCGGGAGCTGTAGAGGATGTCATGGTCTTCATAGAAGACATTGACGAGGGGCCACTGGTTAACGAGGATGGTTCTACCTGTGGGCCTCGGTCTACACACCCATTAATGCGCATGTGGGCCCTATTGCCACGAGGGTTAGACTACCTCAACAATACTCTGTTCATAGCTGCCCGCGCACACACAATATTCCAAATTCCTCCCGGCACCGTGTACCGAGTGGATAGGTAGGCCTATTTGAGTTTATTGTTTCCTTTCGCCACTTGATGTTTTTTTTTGTTTTGACATTTATTTGTTTATAGACCGAAGACCAACCCGGACGGGACCTTGATTGAGGATGAAGGACTAGCTCTTGCTCGCACTACCCTGGAGGCATTCATGACGGGCCCCACCCTTCGTGGAATCGTTCTGGGTCAAACGAAGGGGGCGATCATCCATTTTCACAAGCAGTTCTCTAGAGCGTTTACGATGTGCAAAGCTTGTGGATGGCTTCATGAAGACTGGTCGGACAATGAGCCAGTCTTCCCTCGTGACTTTGACAGCACATCTAAATGCACCACTAACGGTAAATGATAACATTTCCTAGATATGTTAACGAGTTTGTCCAACTGTTTGGAGTTACGCTGATATGACCATTTTAATTTGCTTTTACAGTTGATGCACCTTCTAGTGAGGATCCGGTGACAACTGGACGAACCGAGACTACCTTGTCGATGAAGTTCGGGGAGGTGACTAAGGCTCAAAAGTGGTTGCGTAAATAGACTCCACCGTCCATCGTTCGTTGCCTGGATAATGCCGGCCTCATGGAGCTTTTTATGACCCCGAGTCCTGACGTATCCATAGGGGAGATGATTGGGATCGTGGACTCTTTTAATGAGTCTGTCTCATACTACAGCACCTGGATTAAGGGTGTGAAGGTAGTTTTTCATCTGTCGCCCGAGTTCTTTTCAAACTTATTAGGCGTATCGGCAGATGGCTTAAATGTAGTATTAGACAGAGCTCATAAAGAGCTCTAGACGGTTCGTGAGTTGGAAGATTGGCTAGGCGTGGCCAAGGGTGCCAAGGGATTCCCAATGTAGGGGAAAGCAAAACTTGTGGAAGTGAACGAATTGTATCCCCTGTTTAGGGCACAGGTATTCCCTAAAATCCTTTCCTAGGTGAAGTGTCTTAGGGTTGAGGCTGTTCGTGTCATGCGAACTGTCTTGGAAATGGGCATGCGATAGAACTGGGCACGATTTTTGTTGTCGGGCATGCACAAGGAGATAGTGCGGTTGCGTTCGAATGTCGAGGCGCAATCTCACTTCACCTTTGCATTCTTCGCCGGTTATGTTCATCGTTTCGCCAAGTTCCTAGTAGTCCATGCAGACAACAAGTTTGTTCTGCGGGATCAGGGTAAGCTATCTCGCTCGTGGATCAATCACCTGTTTGAGATAGCAAAATCCCAAGATGCACATGAAGGCATTGATGAATCCGTTTCTATCACTACATGGGGATCATCTGGCACTTCAATCCACACACGTGATAGTTTGGGATTGGAGCCAGATGGCGTACCCTATACTGCTAGAAGGGCAGAACGAGTCATCAAGGAGACCGTTGGCCAAGCCAAGTCAAAGCTAAAAAGGCCTGAACGCACGACTGAGGAAGTCTTTGATGTGAACCCGCCACGCGTGAAGCGCATACGCTTCAAGATACCTGGTAAGCGGACCTCGCCCGCTTATTACTTTATTGTTTTCGTTTCGTTTATAACCTTTACTTCAATCGCTTACGTGTCATTGATCTTTTTGGCTTAATTTTTTAAAAAAGTGAGGAAGCAGGCTTTAGAGACTATCACCAAGGAGGAGGAGACCAACACGAAGAAGAATAACGAGGAGGAACATACGGAGAAGAGCCAAGGCGGAGGAACAGAGTTAAAGGAAAATACCTCTGAAACTGCATCGTTGGACGATTAGGACGCTGTCAACCAAATGTTCTGCAGCTTCCTTAAGGAAAATCTAGACTTGGGCAACCCCCCAGAGGGCGACGAGGATCATGGTACATTTTCCTCTTTATTTCATTTTGAATTGCTTGACCAATTGTCATTCCTATGGTATTTTATTTTTGTGCTTTATTCTGTTCAGATGAAGGCAATGAGACTAGGACGGTGCGGTTATATGTACCAATGAAGACGGTTCCTCCTGAGAGGACCACGGAGGTTAGTTCATCCTGTACCCATGAGCCATTTACTTGGTCTGAAATGCCAAGCAAAATGGATTTTGTGGATGGAATCACAGAGGAAGTTGTTGAACGGATCCAGGAAGCCCACCTTGACATAGCTATAAATCATTTAGAGGTTTGGAATTTCACATCTTATTTATATTGTCCTAACATTTGTGTTTTTTGCGTGGGTAGGCGCTCAATTGAGATGGGATCCCTGTGAAAGAATTAGCATAGAAAGTTTAACCGCACTTTCCCCAGAAGTGGAACAGGTGCCAAGGCCTATTTACGATGGAGTTGCAGAAGGCTTTGTACACAACGCTAAGTCGTTATGGACCTGTAGGTATTCCATTGAGCAGTTGTGGCTACAGATTCAGGCAAAGGAAATGGAAGTCTCTGAGTTGTCAGTGGAACGTGACGATTGGAAGGCTCAGTACGAGTTCGCCGCTGCTAAGCTAAGCGGTGATCGCTCCTAGCGAACGTCCGAGGTTATGTACACTAGATATTGGAACCTATTGAATCATCATGCGTCGCTGACTTTAAGAATGGCAAAGCTCAAAGCCCAAATTGATCTCCTGAACCTTAAATGTCAAGATTGGAAAGCCTTCGCTTCCAAGGTTCGTAAGTGGGATCAGGATGAGAAAAATCACAAACATTACTACAAGAAGTCGTTAAAAGAGGTGTCTATTGAAAAGCGCCAACTAGAGATGTTTGTGGAGGGTTTGGGTTTGCGGTCTTCCTTCGATACTTTTGCTCAAAATACAACTGTGGAAATGGATTCGCCTATAAGGGTGATCACAACTGCTTCTAGGGAAGTGTCGGTGGGCGAGTTCCCTCTGAAACATCCTACCTGGTCAGCTGTCGACAAAGGAAAGACTTTGGCAGACGTTGACTTAGGCTTGGATGGGACAGATTGGGCCAGCGTTTCAGAAGAAGAAATCCTTCGTCAGCTGAAATTTGGCTTAGGGGGATCTCCTATGGTAAACATTTTGCCCTTATGAAGTTAATTTATTGAATAATGTTTAAAACTTTGACATTCGGTTATTCTTATGTTGGTTGTTTCTTTTTGGTATTTTCAGGATGAAGGTGGCGATGATGCTCAAGAAGCTGGCCCCAGTGGAGCAGGAGCCCCTGATGCTGATTGATCTAAAGGGGACGATCCTCTCGTCTCAGATGCTTAGGGTTTTTAATTTTTAAGTTTTTTATTTTTTGACTCAGATTGATACGGAAGTTGTAACTTGAAAATTTTGAGATGGACGGAAACAGTTGACACTCGTAATTGTACAACATTTCATGTAAGAAAATTTTTTTGTTGATTTTGAATTTAATTGTAAACTCGACACGGAAATGAAAAATGTTTTGGGCTTGTTTTTTTTCTTTGTTTTAAATGTAATGCAGAGATGTAATCGTAAATGCTAAACAAAAAGGAAAACGAAGCATGCGCTCATGAACTAGTTTAAGGCCATTTTGGGCCCCAGTCGTAAACGCGGGATGTTTCAAATGACACGGGCGGATTTTTTTGTTGGCCAATCATTGCTGATCATGGCTAGTTTAAGTCTTTGCGGACACAATAGTTTAGCGTCATCTCGGACAGGGTGTGTAGTTTAATGAAAATTCTTTTTTTTTTGTTTTTCGATTTACCGTAGTTTACTGTCATTTTGGACGAATTGTAGTTTAACGTCGTTTTGGACATGTTATAGTTTAACGTCGTTTTGGACATGTTATAGTTTAATGTCATTTTAGACTGTTATAGTTTAATGTCATTTCGGACTGTTATAGTTTAATGTCATTTCGGACTATGGTGTGTTGATATTATTGTAATAGTTTTTTAATTTTCTTCCTTTTAATATTAGGCGATGTGTTAACGGTATGATTCTGTATTCAGCGTCCCCTTCGCTGATCACATTGAATGGTAATTCAGCCCAAGGGACGTTTGATGGAATGGCTTCCGTGTTAGTGTTTTTAGACGTTTCGATAGTTGAAGTGATTTTTGTGCAAGTTTCCACTTGGGCAGTTGTGTGTACAGTGTCAGACGCAGGCATTTCTATTTTAGGCGGGTCTTGTTCCATGTTTAAAGGCTCATTGTTTACTAGTTGTTGCGCATTTTTATCGTTTCGTTTAGGCTCTTCAAGCTCGACTTCCGAACCTTGGTCCATGTCTACGTGTGATGAAATAATGGGCGTAGTAGCCTCCCCATGTATGATGATTTCACCGCCTTCATAAGGCAGGTGGATCTCTTGGTGTATAGGGGAGGAGACCACTTTTAGTTGGGCCAACCAGGGTCTCCCTAATATTAAGTTGAATCCTGGCGTTTCGTTGACCACTAGGAAATCGGCGGACATGGGAAATTGATCCCCCGCTATGAAGTCTAAGGTCACTGTGCCTTTCACTATTACGTGTGACCCGCTAAATGATTTTAAACATGTGGTTGCGATTGGTTTGATTAATTCAGTATGCCCTAGTTGTTCGATGATGGGATACGGTACTACGTTTGTGGTAGCTCCATCATCTACATGGACCCTATGTATCCTGAATTGGTTTATGCGTATCATTATGAACATGGGGGCTATTGTTATTTCCTGTGTTTTCTTGTCCACCTTAATGTTGTCATCATGGAAGCTCAAGGGTTTAGGAGTGGTCCCGTGAGACGAGTACATTACCGCATGGATGGCGGGTTCGTTCGGGGGCAAGTTCGCGTTTACCGGGATCGGCGTTAACATGCGTACTAGAGCTTCTCGATGTGTTTGGGATGTTAGCACTAAGTCGTACAAGCTCAACGAAGTGTTCTTTTGCTTCAATGCTTGGGTGACCTATGTCAAAGCCGTTGCTAAATCTCTACTGTTTGGGGCTTTTTTATCAATGATAACTGGGTCCATTGGGCCCAACAGTTTTATTTCATGTTTTGTTGGTTTTTCATTTTTGTTCGAAGCTGTCATTTTAAGCGGTTCATGTTTTTCAGATGATTCGCCTTCATTACCTGCGTCCGGTTGGTTGTTAGGTGACAACATAGGTACAGAGTTAAGTGGAATGGGCTTAGGTGGTCCCAGAGCTAATCGTTGGCGTTCCTTCTCCACACGTTCATGTGTAAGCCTATCTACTAAGCGTTCTCGTGTGTGGCATGGAGGTGGGGCTGGTCTTGGAGCCTCGGGCTGCCCTGGGATTCGCACCACATACGGAGGCTGGCGGGGTTGCGGTTGGACAGTCGGATGTGATTGAGTGGAAGGCTGGCCAGGTACCCTAATAACGTAGGGGCTGGGTTTGCCTTGCGTTTGCGATGTGGAGGCTTGGTAATCATTAGGATTTTCAGGTATCCTAATGACATATGGGGTTGGTTTCGGCGGAGGTTGGACCTCTGCCGTTGCGATTGCTGGTGGTACTCGGATTATAAAAGGGGAAGGCCAAGTAGAAGGGGTTGATGCATTTGAGGGAATGACGGGAGGGACACGCACGACGTATGGTTTGTCACATGTCATGGTGTTAGGCGTGGAAATGACCGAGGGTATTCGGATGACGTATGGCTGCTGGGGGGCATGTGGTGGTTGAGGCGTGGACGTGGACACAGCGGGGGGAATCTGAACTATGAACGGCCTATTAGGTGTTTCCTGTTTATATTGGGGATAGACAGTGTTAATGTTGGGTGCGTCAGAATCATCATCAGGGTAGATTGTATTAATGACGTATGACGCCTCTTTGGTGTTTAGGGGGTCTTTGTACATCCCCATAGCTTGATTCTGCGGTTGGACCGGATTGATCTCATCAAAAGTGATTTGGCCTTCATCGATCATCTGTTGAATATCCTATTTCAAAGTGAAATAGTAATCCGTGTCGTGCCCGTTTCGTTGATGGTAGTCGCAAAAGCGATTCATTCTGAAGCCTTTGGGTACGGGAGGCTCATCCGGCATTGCTAAACTTGGGTTCTGAACGAGTTGACAGGACCAGTCATGTCTCTGGATGGCCGCGGGGGACAACTGTTTATGTTTCATCAACCTAGCCTTCAGGAGTTGATCGAAAAGCTGGGAGGGCTTCATTGGTAGAGGCGTATATTGAGAGGGTTCTTTCCTCTCAAAGTTTCGCGTACAGTTCGTTGTTGGGTTTTGCGATGATGATGATTCCGGTGCGGTTGTGGGAATTGGTTTATTGTAGTTAGTGGGGGTTGCAGGCTGTTTATTTTAGTGTATCATGTTTGCCTGTTGTACGCCTGCTATTGCTGCTATGGTTGTCTTAGCCTTCTCTTTATCTTTTTTAGTGTGTTGATTTCTGAAGGCCAAGTATGCAAGGTCGTGGCTGTTTTGGGCTGCTTCCTCTATATTCTTAATTTGTACAAAAGCTTGGTTAAGATTACGTGGATTAAGGTAATACAGCTTGGATTTAAAGAAATCATTAATAGCTCCCTTAAGAATTATGAGCAAGTATGTTTGGGAGATCGGCTCGTGCAACTCGTTGAGGGCGGCGTTCCACCTTTGAATGAATTTCTGTACAGGTTCNATCAAGTGTGCGTTGGGGTCTGTCTCCCCATTGTATTTGGTTAATGTTGGTAAGGAGACGCCTTTGGGCAAGGTTAAGGGTGGGACAGATGAGCTGATGGGGTCATCTTGGTAGAAGTCCACTACCTTCAACTCCCCATCGGCGGCTGTTTTGAGGCGTTTTACCTATTCAGTTAATTCTTGCATCAGTTTCTTGGCATCTGCCCCATATTGGGCACTAGGTGACAAGGAAACTTGTGGTTGTGGTATACTGTACAGGTTAGACTGTTGGATGATGGGTTAAAAGGCCGAAAGTTGCGCGGTCGATGGTTGTGTTTGCGGAAGGTGAACAGCATGTGGTGCTAAGGATGATACATTATATGCAGGGGGTTGTTGCTGCTGCGGTTGTGGTCGTATTTGGGGAATGTTAACATGTGGAAATGTGTGAGATGGCACATCGTGGTGAGCGGGTTGGTGTGACGGCACACCCATCGCTGGCCATTGCCCGGCCACGTTGTGCGAAGGGACCCCTTGTTGGCTTACGGTGGTCGAGGGGGCTACGTGGGTTTGAATGTGAGGGATGTAGTGGGCGGATGTGGAGGCTGGTATTACGTGTGGCATCCCTATCACTCGGGGTGGGAGTGTCACTCCCACGCTATCGTGAGGGGGCGATGCTCGTGAGGACGGGCTTACTGCTGTAGTGGGTATGATTGCGAGAGGGAAGGTGTTAGGTTGGGGGTCGTTCGGGGGAGGAATGTGCACTAGTGCTGATGTTTCTGGTGGTGGTGCTTGGGCACGGGTGAATCTAAGGTGCTGGAGGGGCATGATTTCCCCTATATCGGGATGAAAATGGGGTTAACATGTGCTTGCGGGCTCAGAGTGTGGTAAGAATCCTCTTGTTCGGATTGAGTGGAAAATTCGTCCTCTTCCTCTAGTTGGGGCTCTGACGCAGGTTGATCCAACGAGTGTCTCCTTTGCAGGAGGAGCTGTGTGACAAGCTCCGAATACTGCTTCGGAATAGGGATTACGTCATACGGTGAAGGGATGAACTCGTGTCCCCCTCTGTAAAAGAGTTCGAACTGCCTCTTTACCTCCAGTTCGGCTCGGTCTACAGCTAGGCCAGCTTGTATCTTAATGCATATGAAATTATACTGATCCTGGGTTATAATGTTGGAGGTCGGGTCTCTCCCTTGCAACCTTAGGGACCGGCGGGGCCCCGCGGTGGGTTGTACTCTTGGGTGTTGCGTGACAGGCTGTTGGACAGCCATGGTGTCCACGACGTCGGTTACTTGAGCTGTTGCAGCGGTGGTGTTCATGGGGTTCATGATGAATTGTTAAGGGTATGACACGAGGTAGAGGAGCAAAATTAGTGTACTTGGTACAGCGTAAACTAGGTGACAAAGTGCAGTGTATATGCTTTAATGTTTAGCGTATAGCGTCAGCGTAGACAGTGTATACAACGTAAGGAGTGCAGCGTATATGCTAGGCAGCGTATACAGCTTCGGGGTGCAGCGTAAAACAGGATAGAGCATGAAACAGAGTACAGCGTAAAACAAGGCTTAGCGTAAAATAGAGTACAGCGTAAAATAGGGCTCAACGTAAAATAGAGTATAGCATCAAGTAGGGCTCAGCGTAAAATAGAGCACAACGTAAAACAAGGCTCAACGTAAAAGAAGACAGCGTAGAGAATGGAGTGTATGGTTTTTTGGTTAAGTTTTAACTGGGACAGCGTAAACACTGAACAGCGTAAACGCTGGACAGTTTGCAGGCTGAGTTTCCTGACCAGGCTGTGTAGATGCTGGGAGGGTTTCAGCAGGAAGCGGTGTGTGGTTGATAGCGTATACGCTGAACAGCGTAAACGCTGGGAAGTTTACCAGTAAGGGTTTTAGGAGGCCCTCCTTTTAGCGCCAATTTTTGTACCGCCTGAAATCGTCGGTCTCCGGCTGGAAGGAAACAAAGAACGTGGGATCAGAGGATGCACACAGAAGACCCTACCTTCTCCTGAGGGTGACCTGGAATGCACGAAGGCAGAGTACCTTGGGTGGTCTACACGCAGATCAGACAAGGATTTCCCCAAACATATGCCGAAGTGCTATACGTTGGGTTATGTGTAAACGGCGTAACGGGCGTAAACGAGAGTGTGAATAGCGTAACTGATGCTAACAGGGCGTAAATGTAAACGAGCGTAAATAGAACACATGCAAGAAATTAGCGTAAACTGTAAACAATGATATTACGAAATGATAGTACAGTGCACCGGCCTAACATAGTTGTGACGAACACAAGGCAGACGAAAAGTCCCGGTGGGTGCAGGGATGACTCGGCTGGGTTGGGCTGTAGGCGGAGCGTAGAGATTGTGTGCCCAGCCTATAGGACTATCCAACGTAAAAAGGTTTTAGCTCTGATGCGCAGCGTAAATTTTCTCTGGTCTTCTCTAGGATTTTGCCAACTGTACTGGTACAAGTGGAAAAGTAGGCTTTTTATACCGGTTGTTACACTAGACTCGGATTGGGAGACACGTGGATGTTGACCGGGCACAAAAGGACGTAAGATTTACAAGTGTACAACATATTACATTTGCTGAGTATATACGCTGTGTATACGTTGTACAGGTGGGTGTAGACTCTGGGCGTACACGCTAGGCGTATACGCTAGATGTGCTGGGCGTAGATGCTATGGACACTGGGCGTATACACCGACAATGGCTAGGTGTATACGCCAGGCATATACGTTGATGGTTGTCGACTTGCTTCAATTCTTGCTCTTTGGTGCTGTCTTCATTCTGTCTTGGAGACTCCATGTCGGGCGTAGACATTTGCCGTACCCACTGAGCGTACATGTGAAGTGTACATCGGGCATGTAAGTTGGATGTCTACGCTGGGCGTATACGCTGTGGATGCTGGGCGTATACGCTGGTACTCCACACTTAGTGAAAATTAAGCCTTTTGATCCCCAAAGTTGGAATGTGCGACACCAAATGTAGCCGTGGTTGTTCATGGGTCCCAGGGACCTGCTTCTTGTCGGAGAAGTACCAAGCTCAAAAGTTTTGTGGTGTTTCACAAACATTGTGGGAGGGACCTTATGTAATTAATCAAACTTTTCCCTCTGAGGTCATGTTGATCTACAAGCTTAAATGCTCGAATAAAAAGCAGTTGCTCAACATCCAACAAGTTAAGCCTTTCCTAGAACCAAGATAGGCTTGTGTAAATACTACCTCAATAGATGGACAACCACATTCTAGTTTTCAAATTTCCTCCTTCCAACTTAGTCGTAAGGGAGATGGTTATTGATGCTAACAATTAAATTGGTTTCTTAATTTTTCTATTTTTTTTTTCAAGTTTTTAATTTTTATAAATTATTTATTTTTATATTTTTCTAATTTTACACCATCTTTAGTACCTTTGAACCTTCTTGAATATTTTACACTTTATTATATAATTTACTT
>MNCI01011451.1:284651-305176 GCA_015680685.1 Gnetum montanum | reverse complement strand
TCCTTAGTGTGAGTGGTTGTTCCTGCCGTGAATAGTTGGTGCTCACGGGGATCAGAACCTGGAGCATGTACAGTTGATCGAAGGCCCTGATTCCTATCCTCTTCACCAGAGTGAAGAGGAGGAACATCATTTCTAAGAAACCCATTGTGAGGGGTTCCTCGTCTCCTATTTCACTAATGACATGGGGGACCTTGCCCTTCAACAATGAATGTTGGATCTCTTGCATTGCATCCCGAATACGTTGGGCATTTGTGGAATGATAATCCCTTATGTCATAATCATCTAGAACGTATTCCGCGAGCAGTTCTTGCATGCCAATCTACGCTAAGGCACGAAAAATCATGTTAGGGGCAGATCTATTTGGGGGTAACACGATGTTACCTTGCAGATCCCTCCATTGCAGTTGTTCATCTTGATGGAGAATAAAAGTGAAGTCAGAGACATACTCATCAGGATGAGTATATGTGACCTTAGATTGTTTAGGACATGGCTGGTCTGGGTTATGCGTATGATGTTGACTGTCTCCTGTGTTGCCCTTAGGTGAGTTAATTTCGTGAGAAGAAGCCATTTCTAATGGTGTGCTGTTTTACCGTTATTTGTGTTCTGAATTAACTGATTAACCTGAAGGTTTGTTGAGGCTCACAACGATGTGAGTGATATCCCTTATGTTCAATTGGTGAAAAAACACTTAGTCCCCGGCAACGGCGCCAATGATGAGTGGCGAGGTACCCATACACTCAACCATACAAATACGAGTGTGTACGCGCAATCCGGTCGAACTCCGCAGACTAAATGCCTTAACGCCACAAAGAACACTTGGGGTTAATCATTCGTTGTCTTCCCAGGCTTGCTTGTATATGTCACGGTGTATGGTTAAGCAAGTCTGAGGTATGTGATTTTTCTGGTATTTTTCAGTTTATCTCCTAAGCTATGAGGGAAAGGGTTGAGAAACTAACTAACTCTAACTAATGTCCTAAGTCTAAATTAACTAGCGTCAGCATCCGTTCCCACTTACCGGACACACCCTGAACTATGCAACTGTGGCTACCAAACGCTAATCGTTACTGGGATCACCACACGTAACGCAAGTGCTCGAAGTGGTCGTACTGAGGCACCTATTTAGCCTAAGTGTGATAAGCAGCCGATTCCTTGGCTAGCCGTACACACCCGTGGATGCTCGTAGCCAAGTCGTACTTATCACACGTTCTAGCCTAGCGATGAGTAGCCGATTCCTTAACTAGCCGTACACATTGGACTACTACTGGGATTACCAAGCGCAGATCCTGGAATACGCTACTGGGTTACCAAGCAGTCACAATGCTCGTAGTCAAGTCGTACTCACGCGTTGCGACGAGCAGCCGATTCCTTGATTAGCCGTACACATCCGTAGATGCTCGTAATCAAGTCGTACTCGTGCGCACTAGGAAAGCAATAAATAACAATAAAATAAAACCATGTACTGCAAGGTTTATCCAATCAAGTTTGTCTTTATTACCGTACACAACTTGTGTTCAGGTTACAAAGTTGCTCGAATAAAGAGCTGTTCACTCTATGACTCCTACTGCGGGCACACGGGAAATTAATCTAACTCTGGAGTGTTCAAACTGCCAGAGCTTCGCTACTTCTAGCTAGGATTGGGAAATAAAGGGAGTGCCGCATCTTATTTATAGATATGGCGGCGGACCGCGATATCGCATACGCGATATTGCGGCACTATGCATGTCGCGTCTCATCACCTTTCCCAAGGGATACATGAATAGTCATAACTCCTCATAATGAGGTTCCCCTTCATTAACAGGTTAATTACATTATTTAAAATTTTTTCCATCCTTAACAAGGGATGAGATGTTACAATCTACCCCCCTTAAGAATCTAGCTCCTCCTTGAGCACTTCTTTTATATCCAACTACTCAATGGTTACTTCATTCTTATGCTCATCAACTTGAATTCCCTTATTTTCCTCAGTATCATCTATATAAATAAAATATCAAAAATTATAAACATAATTTATTTCATCCATAATAAATTCAACCTATCATTCATTATCATGATGATCAAAAATTTGGGGTAAGTATTTAAATAAACTTGTTGTTTTCCCAAGTTTGTTGATCATAATTTGACCATTGAACAAGTACTTCACTGATAGTTTTATTTCATAATTTCTTGGTTCGTCGGTCCTTAATAGCAATGGGTTTTACATCAAATTTGACGTTGGATTGTAATGGCAAAGTATTCCAATCCAATACATATGGTACATCATTTTCATGAAATTTCTTTTGCAAGATCACATGAAAAACTGGATGAATTTTTAAGGTTTCTGGAAGATTCAATCGATATGCTACTTTGTCAATTCTTTAAGAGATTTCAAAAGGTTCACAAAATCTAGGTGCTAATTTAGTATATTTTCCCAATTTAAGAGAACTTTTGATAGGTTTTACTCTTAATAATACTTGATCTCCTACTTGGTATTCTTTTTTAAGTCGATGTTGATCTGCATATCCTTTATATTTATCTTGGGTAGCTTGTAAATTTTTTTAACCTTTATGAAAATGTTTTCCATTATTTTCATTTCTTCTTCCTTTCATTTTTCTCTTAAGGTTGTATCTGCCCAGGTTAATGGTGTACAACAATTACGTCCATATACAACTTTGAATGGTGTTCGATGTATGGAACCTTGATAATTGTTATTATAGGAAAATTTTACCAAATGCAAATAATTCTACCATGTTTTTGGTCTACTCCCAATGTAGCTTTGTAGGATATCTTATAATAGTCTATTCACATGTTCAATTTGTCCATTAGTCTCTAGGTGATAAGCTATGCTAAGTTTCATGGGTTCCAAACTCTCTAAAGAAATTTTTCCAGAATTCAGATATGAACTTGGGATCTTTATCTGAAGTGATAGATTTTGGACAACCATGTAATCAAAATATTTCTCATATGAATTTTTAGGCTATCTCTTCTACTATGTTTGTAGATTTCAAAGCTATAAAATGTGCCATCTTTGATAGATGATCAACTACTATGAAAATTGAGTCATTTCCTTGTTTGGTTACTGGCAATCCCACAATGAAATCCATAGTGATATCTTTCCATCTCCAAGTTGGGACTTCCAAAGGTTGTAATAATCCACTAGGTTTTCTCTATTCAGCTTTTATTCTTTGACATGTTGGACAATTTTTAATGTATGTAGACACATCATTGTTCATCCTAGGCCAAAAATAAGATTTGCGAATTATCATATAGGTCTTAATATAACCTGGGTATCCTGTGTATGGTACTTCATGTGCTTCACAAAACAACCTTAGTCACCAATTTTCTTCTAGTATGCATACTCTTTATCCTTTCTTCAATAAACCATTAGAAGTAAGTTGATATTGAGGCTCATAGGAAATATTGGTTAAATCCTTTTTAAAGTAAGGGAATTTTTTATTTGTTCCTTAATTTCTTCTTCCATAGGGTTGTTACTACACCTATCATTAAATTCCACATTAGACTAAGGGCATTAGCTACCACATTTTTCTTGCCAGAATATACTGGATTTTAAAATCATATTCTACCAGTAATTTTATCCATCACCTTTGATGAGTATTCAAAATAGGTTGTCTTTACAAATATTTTAGACTTTTATGATCTGTTTTTAGTACAAACCTTTTTCTGCAAAGATAATGTCTCCAAACCTTTAGAGCATGAACACTTGCTAGTAATTCTAAATCATGGGTTGAGTAATTTATCTTAGCTCCTTATAATTTATGAGATTCATAACATACCACTTTATCCTTTTATGAAAGAACTACATTGATTCCTATTCCACAGGCATCTCTAGATACTTCAAATGGTATATCTTCATCAGGAATTCTCAAAATAGGTGCTATTGTAAGTAGCATCTTTAATCTGAGAAATGATTGCCTGCATTTTTTATCAAATTTGAACACATGTTTCTCCTACAAAAGGTCAGTTAATAGGGCTATCAAGGTAGAATAATCTTTAATGAAATGTCGATAAAAATTGACTAACCCTAAGAAACTATAAACTGCTATAACATCTTTTAATTCAAGCCAATCCCATATATTAGTAATTTTTGTTGAATCTATTTGCAATCCTTTCTTGGAAACTATATGTCGTAAGTATGAAACTTCTTTCTTAAAGAATTCACATTTACTCAATTTATCTTTTAATTGGTGCTCTTTATGAATTTCCATTGTAGTTTTCAAATGTTTGATATGTGCTTCTTTTGATTTAGAATAAACAAATATATCATCGATAAATACTATAATAAATTGATCAAGATATTCGCTAAAAATATTATTCATTAATGTCATAAATGTTGTAGGTGCATTAGTTAATCCAAATGGCATCACAACAAATTCGTATAATTCATATTTGGTTCTAAAAGTATTTTTCTCAATATCTTTCTCCTTAATTCTTATTTGGTGATAACATAATTTTAAATCAATCTTTGAGAAATAACATGCACCTAGAAATTGATTAAATAAATCATTGATTTTAGGTAAAGGATAAGTATTTTTAATCTTCACTTTATTCAATGCTCTATAATCAATGCATAATCTTACATACCATCTTTAATTTTAACGAATAAAACTGGTACACCCCAAGGTGATACGTTAGGTCTAATTTTTCCTACTTTCAATAATTGGTCTAACTGAAAAATATCAATGGCATGTTCAATAATTCTTTTTGGAGGTAGTTCTCTAGTTTCACCAAATACTAAATCTCTATATTCCTTAAGTTCATTTAGGATCTCAACACTTCAAAATTTCTGAGGTTGGGTTACTTTAACAACTAACATTGTAGCACCTTTTTTTGACTAATCTTTTAGCTTGCTTAATAGTTATTGTATGAATTTTCTTTGTTGTTCCTACCCCCCTTAGAACCCTAACTTCATTAGTGGTTGGGACTTCTAAAATATGAGTTTCAAGGTGGGTAGTAACATCAAATTTGTGCAAGAAAGACATTTCTAAAATTGCATCAACATCACCTAGTTCAAATTCAAAAAAATTCATCAACAAAAGGCATGTTTTGCAAGGTAAAGTTAATTTCGCCATACTTGGTATTTTTGCTCATAATTGTTCCATCTGCTAGTTCTATCTTAATAATTTTCTTGTAAGGTAGACTTAATTTCAATAAATTAATTAAATTTGGAGAAATAAAGTTATCACTAGCACCACTATCAATCAAAAATTTAATTTTTTTAACCTTCAATTGAACCTTCAAAAATCATTAAAGCAAATAGAAATTTTTGCAAACCTGATTTAGTTGATGCAAATATCTTCTTGATGACTATGGTAGTGGCTAGAATTTTTCTTTTGTTCATGTTTGGGTTTGGTTTCTGATTTCTGATTTGGGTGGTCCTTTGTATTTTTTCTTGAAATTTTAGACAATCTCGTTTAAAATGATCTTCATCACAAAAGAAACATCTAAATCCTAATCAAGCTTTTTATGTTGGTGTCTCCTCTACCATTACTTGTAGAAAAGTGATTTGTTAAAGAGTTGCTTGTTGAAGGGTCACTCATATTTAATTTGATTCCTCATAATCCTTAGTAATTCTATATGGTTCATCAAAAATTTGAGAATTTTGGGCTTGTGTTTGGGGATGTAATTAAGCATGTAGTCCTTTAATGAATTTTGAAGCTAAGTCTCTCTCATCCTAGTGACTTACATACTAAGAAAGATCATAAAATTCCTTGTAGTAATCATCTATAGATCGTTTTCCCAACCTTAAGGAATCAAATCTCATTTTATGTTATTTGAGAAAAAAATTAGGAATAAATTTTTGTTCAAAATCTCAACAAAAATTAAGCCAAATTGTAATCAAAACTTAAGATCTTAGTCCATTCGACCGTGTTGCTACAAGTCCTCTTAAATACAAGGAGATAACTTCTAAACGTATATGACTTGACAAATTTAACGTATCAAAGTAATTTTTCATTGTATCAAGCCAATCCTTTGTCTTAGCACTAGATCCAAAGGCTCCATCATAATAATCTAAATTTACATAGCATGAACTTGTGTCAATTATTGTCTAGATGGATTAAGCTAGTTTCCATATCCTTCACCCTCAGTTTTTGTTCTACAGTCTACAGGATGGATTTTAGTATCCTATTCACTAATAGGTGGAAGTTATGTTTGTTGTGGATTCCTAGTGAAAGGTTGATCTTGATGTTGTTCTCTAGGTAGATCATGGGTAGGATTAGAAAGTTGAATAAGATGGTTGATTAATTGTTTGATGGAGTCTGCAAAGGATCCATCTTTTCTTATACTTCAAACCATTTATCCTTTGAATTTTGGGACAATTTTTTAATTTTTTTAGACATATTTTGCATGTTTGTTCCAAACCCTTGGTTTGAATGTCAAGGTTCTTTTTGAACATCCTTGATATCATTAATTTAATCTTCAAGGGCATTCATTCAGTCATTGACTCGAGCTTCCATTTCTCTTCAATTTATTCTTCAGGTTCTAGACATCAATAAGTTAAAGAAATTAGGTATGTTGAGAATCTATAGCCTCTATGGTCCCTTTTTATGGGATTTGAAATCATTTAGTCAATTTCTGAAGAAGTTGAAACTATTATGGATTTCTCACCGAGTACCAAATCCTAATTATTTTTGGGTCCTAAATCAATGAATTAAAAGCTAATTTTTTATAATCCAAAAGCTAAATTTGACCATTCCATTAAGTTCAGAAGGTTCAAATTTGTTGGAATCGATTTTTTTTGGTTGAAAATGGACTTTGGATTCAAAAGTTATAGCTATTTTAAGTTTTCTCAATTTTCACATTTTTTGAGACTTTCCAAGAGGTCACCCATCCCAATTCTACTCTAGGACATGTGCGCTTACTAACAAAATTTTTATTTCTGTTACTATCGTAACACCAATTTAAATTTTTGTAAATAATTAAGCATGCATTTTATTTAAACTAACACTGACAAGAACAAATTTTTTTTTTTTGAAAAGTTTATGTTAGTTGATAGGAATTTCAAAATTCCTATCAATTGTAAAAAAAAAATCAATTTTTTCATTAATTGATGGACGACCCATTCTAAGGTTCGCGCGGTGGCCAGAAGATGATGATGGGTGGTGTAGGAGGCAGTGATGGATAGCTCGGGAGGTAGTGATGGGTGACAGAGAGAAGGTAGTGATGGCATTTGCGATTGTAGGCGAGGTGCGATTGCAGGCAATGCATAGTTGTAGCTAATGGTAGTGCTGCATGATGCAAGGTAGCAAGGTTACGTAATGCATGATGGTCAGGGCACACAACAATGGGACACAGTGGTGGCACAAGCAATAGCAACAAGGGAAAACAGTGGCACAAGTGGCACAATGGGGTAGAAGTGTAGGTGTGATTTCTTCTACCCCTATTTTGGGGTTGGCCTTAAGGGCTAAACTTACAACCATGACCCTTCCATGGCTAGCTGCAACTAGGTAGTTGGCCACATGCCCTAAGTTAAATTTTTTAATTATATATATTTTTAATATATATAATAATTTGTGGCTCAAGTTTAAACCCAAGACCCCTTGTTTGAAATTTTTTTAAATTTATTTTAAAAAATCATTTTTATATTATTATTTTTTTAATTTTTAATTTTTGAAGAGTACGCAAATCGAAAATGACCGTATCTTTCAAATCTTAAGCTGGATTTTAATGAAATTGGTATAGTTGGAATCGTCTCATAGATAACTTCGCTTTAGTGAATGTAAAAATCAAAAAATCCAAAAAAGTAAACATTAGCTTTTTCTTTAAAAAAGGTATATGTTAATTTTTATTAAATCTTCTATTATCTTAAGTTATACTTTCACTTTGCTTTTACTAAGATTTCTATGATTATATTATAAATATAAGACTAATGATGATTTACTTATTACAACTTAATATCAACAAAAGATTGTCAACAAAGAAGTTTGAAGATTTTCTATTATAAAGAAGATTTTCTATAATATTTTTTTGCATCAAAATAATGTCCTTACTACTTTTGATTAGGTTCATAGCTTACTTAGGAATGATGGTTTTCAATTCCTTACCACTTCTAGGTTGGCTAATTTAGTGGTTTTTCCAATTTTTAAACTTTCCTAATGCAAGGGTATTCTTTCAGAATGGTTTGAGTAGTATGATAATTATAAAAGTACTATTTTTAATTAGTTTTCAAGTAGTGACGATCCTTCCTCTTGATATTAAAATAGTCTTAAGCTTTTAACAAGGAGAAGATCTTTCAATTCTTTTAACTTATTCTCAACAATTTAAATCTTTTTGTAAGATGGAATTATCCAATTATGTTACTGATTTCATCATTCGCAAAAACCAATTTGTTCATAAGGATTTCATTAACAATGTTCACTTTGACTTATATCTATTCATTAGTAGTAATATTCTATGGTATAAATAGTAATCCAATGCTATTTCTTATTCTATTTTCATACTTCATGGTACCATAAACAATAGGGTTTATAATTGGTCAATGTATTATTTCTCTGCTTTGTATATTGCTATGATTAAAATTATTGTTGCCCAAAAAATCCTTCAAAATCATATACTCTATGTTGTATACCTTTGATCATGTGTGTGATCCTAAGTTATGATCATTCTAAGAAATTTTTTATTTATTACAATTTTTGGTTGTTCCCTAAGTTTCTTGAAAATGAGAAGGTTATAAGGAGCAAGATTATGAGTGCCAAGAAAGGTCAACTGGCTTTATAGCAAGCTCAGAGCTAGGAGGAAATCACTGAGGTATTTTCATGTTTTTATTATTTCCTTATTTATTGATTATGTTTTTATTTTATATATTTAACAATGCAATGTAGGTTGTAGAATGAACCAATGCAGAATGCTAAAGCTACACAAGTTGAAGTAATTCAAGGTACTTCGACCTTTGGTATGATTCAATCACATGAACAGGTCACATTTTCTACTCCCAAGGTATATATATTCAAATATATTTTACTTAGTCTAATGTCTTATATATATATTTTTATATTTTTTTTCTTTTATTTTTCTAATAAGTTTCTTTTGTAGAGGCAACATACCAGGCAAAGTTTTGGTGATTCAGTAGTTTTGAGACAATCAACCCAACAATAGGCTCAACAACAATCCCAACCAACTCAATAGAGTTTAAGACATGATAAGGGAAAGCAACCAGAGGTAGGTTTGAACTATTTAAAAGTTTGAATACTTTCTTCTTTTCCTTGGATGGTGTTACTTAAAAAAAAAAAAATTTGTTGCAGAGGTCTATGAAGCAATAGTATTTTATCCAAGAAATGGATAGCGTAGATGTAAGTGCTACTTCTTGATAGATTCCTATTCCACCACCACCTAGATCACCACTCATACCTTCTTTTCCTCTAACACTTGGAAGCATTGCCCTTCGACAGGCAACACCAACAACAATTTCTAAATCTATTCTAATAGTTTTTTCTTTCTCTATCTCTAGTTCTTCCTATTCTATGGTAAAGATAGTGGTAGCTACTAAAGAAGAACTTTTGCTTCTTCAGCGTATTAATCAACAAATCTCTAACAAAAAATCCTATTTTGTTTGTGAAGATGACTATCATCTACAGGAGTTACAGTCATGCAATTTTAAGGCAGATTATGATTTAGTACAAGATGGACTTTCATCATTTTGGTATCCAATTCTTGAGGATGCTCCAAATGCTATAAAAAATCTAGAGAAACTCTTAGGAGAGTTGGAAAATGCAACATGTTATGCTCACATCTGGATACTCATGCACATTTACTTCAAATTGACAATGATCGATTTTAGGTAATATACATATATATATTTTCACTTTTCTCTCTTCTCTCTTTTTTTGTTTGTTAATTTGTTCATAACTCATAATTTAAATTTTTTTTCTACAAAGAAGAGAGAAGAAAGGACAAAAGGATGTGGATGATCAATCACTATAGATGGATATGTTGAAGACTCAACTTCAAAGAAAATAGGAATCAACAATTGTAGCAAGACGTGTGACCAAATATATCAAACAGTTATGTGATAGACTAGTTGAATGTAAAGTAGTGCTTAGCAAAGCATATGCTACTATTGAAGAAGGAGAATATCAATTGAAGCTAGTTATAAATCTTAAATCATTCGATCGTAAAAAATAATTACAATTGCCTTTTCTTTATTTTTCCATTTTACTTCATTCCTCTATTCTTCCTTTTCTACATCCTACTTAGATGTACTTCCTCTCACTCCTCTTGATTACAAAATAATAAAATAATATAATATTTTCCTCCATATTTTTATTTTTCCTAAATGTACTTGTGTTCTATGATAACAATAATAAAATAAGGTTTTTCTTCCACTTTGGTTCCTAAATCATGGTTTGCTCTGATACCAAATGTGACATCTCATTCTTGGATGTTGTAAAAATAAAAATGCTTAATTTATTACATTCACCGTTTTCATGGATAGTATACTAGAAATATTATAAATACTCAAATAATGCATTAATTGGAAAATAAATAATTGGTATTGAAGAATTAAGCAAGGAAAATGAAAAAATTATATTAATGGAAGAGAGTACTATAACACACTTTTGGGTTATCTTCCTATGCCACTTAAGCCTTTGAGGTGATCCAACACTGCCACCATGATTAGGCTATCCTACCAAAAGGGTGATTAGTCCCTTTTTGTTCCACTTCACCTGACTCTTGTTACTTGCCTCTCCAAGCTCTACAACTCCATGCGCAACATGACCTCTAATCCCGACCTTAAATGGCATAGGTTAAACCCTTTCCCAAGGGATACATGAATAGTCATAATTCCTCATAATGAGGTGCCCCTTCATCAAAAAGGTTAATTACATTGTTTACAATTGTTTCCACCCTTAAAAAGGGATGGGACATTACAATCCTTAACTTGTCATGATCATTAAATTGGATATGGGGCCTATAGACTCCTTAGTTGAGGTTATGTAAAGGCAAAAAAGGGCATGAGCCTACTATGGGGAGGACCCACTTGCATAGCTCTTGGATTTGATTAGTTAAGGTTCCTTACCTTTGACATTGCTACAATCCTACCTTTTGTGTATTTCATTGAGTATACCATTCAGTGCTTCTTAATCTTTAATTTCATTTATCCACTAAGTTAATTTTTTTCTATTTTCTCAAAATTAAGAGCTTTAATACCCTCTTCTCATGTTTTCATACTATTCTTGGTCTTTTAAGCTTTCATTTGACATCAATTTCACTTAAAAACTCTTCATATTTTGCAAGTTTGACCAAAGTCAAAGTTTGACTACGATGGTCAACAATTATGTCATTGAGGCCCATCGACGCATCCCCCCTCATTGACAAGGCCTGGGTGACTAGGCCTTGTTGATGTAGTGCAAAAACCCTATATATACCATCAAACACTTTGCAATTTTTTGCCATTTGCTCATAACACAAGGGGAGTTTTTGAAATTTTCTAGAGCCCAAAACCTTCCAAAGCTCATAACTTCCTAACCATTTGTCCAAATCAATTTATTTTTTGATCTTGCACTATTTTGGAGGTAAGATCTTTATCATGGGGGCCACAAACCTTAAGGTTTTCGATGAAAAAATTGATGACATTTTTTTGAAAATATTTCTAGCTCCCCTAAGGGTTAATAATTTGAACCAGATATAAACATCAACTTTTCACAAGTTAATCCTTCCAACAACCTTTGGGATGATTTATTAATTAAAATACATAAATAAATGACGAGAAGATTAAATAAATCAACCATAATCACAATTTAGCCAGTGTAATAATCCTTAAGAGATAAGGTATCCTAATTATTTTAAGGTTACACAATGGTTTCTAATCCATGATCTTATTGTGATTATAGATGGCATCCAAATAAAAATGTCTGTAGGAAGGAGGAGGTAGTGATAGCCATCTTTAAATAGTCTATAGTAGAAGCTAAAACATGCTTAATCCAAAAGGACTTAAATTAGATACACTAGGAAAATGAAGCATTGACCATACAGAATCATCGCCTACAAAATGTTGATGCTCAGAAAGATCAAATGCAAGAATTCATTCATCAATATCATAAGTAGCTTGCCAAGGTAAACATTGAACTAAGGAAATTGGCCATGAAAATCCACAATCTATTAATGTAGGAGGTATGCACCTTGTATCAAAAGTCTACCATTGAGACTGTCGCCTGGAAGAATGAAGCACTCAAATTTAAGAATGTAAAAAATCACTATAATGACTAGGTTAGCTTGCAAAAAGAAGTCAATGAGAAACACATCTAGTTAGCAAAGGAAAAAATGAATGAATCCCTCTAGCAACTCCAATAAGGAAGTGAAACATGGTAGCCCATCCTTGATGGGATTGACACCTACAACAATGCGGAGATTCACTTATAGGACATGCAAATCGAGGAGATAATAGAGTATATGAAGTTGGCAAATCTCTATTATTCAAAATTGGTAATGCTAACTACTGGATGACCACTATCTGAATTGGAAAAATAAGTGGCTAGCTCATATTTGTTATACGAGTCCGAGTTCAAGCATCATAAAGACACCAAGTAGAAGCTTGAGATGCAAACACTAAACTTGAAGTTCTCAAAGGACGATTTAGAGATCAACGATTTATCACTAAGAACCTAGTCAGACGAATGAATGACTACTAAGAGCTGAAGATCACAGTTAAGGAATTTAACATTAAACACAAATAGTTCATTGCTTGGTTCATCAATGGAAGGGAGTTATTTCTAACAATTCCATGTCCTTAAGATGTGCCCGTTCCAACCCACATTAGGGAAGCTATGTGGATGATGCATGATCATAGGAGTAAGAAGGAGAAAATGAAAGTGCTAATAGATGCTTTCTACCTCCTACCTAAAGTTGTAGTAGCAATAGGACAACTGTAGCCACCTTAATCGTCGCCTGTGCGTGAAGCTAGTGAAGGTCCCTCAAAGCCTTAGGAACCATCACTGCTTAGAATCATTTGATCTTCTCCAACGACTTCACAACATCAAAAAATGTGTTATTTGAATTTTAAAAAGTTGAGTCATGGTGTTCAATTTTGTGTCTTGCATACCACCATTTTTTGTAATGTGTTGATCCATACACCTAGGCACTTCATTTTTTGTCAAGTTAGTTAGTTTATTTTGTTTGAGGAACAGTTAGTCAATAATCCCATACCTTCCCAATTTTGTAAAAGAACTTGAGGATGATTTTTCATCCAGTCATGGGGGTATGATGAGTCATGTTCTATTGGTTGGATTGATGTGGCCTTATTGTCTAAGCTTCGTCAATGAGGCCTAATTGATGCATCATATCATGCATCAACATGGCCTTGAAAACATAGTGCCTGTAGTTGACTATAAATACATACTTGCAGCTACATTTATGGAAAGTAGAGATTGTATTTGTAGCAAAGCTCTTGCAGTTTTTCCATTTGAAAGTTTGAAATTTTTACTTCGAGTACCCACAACAAAAGTCAATGAGTGTATAGAGCTTTATTCGAGTGATGTGGTACCTGAGCATGATAGTGTGTTCAATAATAAAGATGAGCTTTCTGATAAGCCTTGTAGCACTTTGGATAGATTAGCTATTTCATTTATGCATTTAATGTTTTTAGTATTTAAATGTTTTAAATTAGTTATTAATTATTTTCCAATTATTACATTAATGAAGTAATTAAGCCAAATAGCATACAAACATAAGTATGATCACTTCGAGTGTAACACATTTGCTTAGTAATCCTAGCAATGTTATTGCTTGGTACACCCGGTAGCATAGCGCTTAGTCACCTGGCAGTGGATACGTGGGTTCAGGATGTGTACAAAAGGTGGGATTGAATGCTTATGTTAGGATTAGTTAAATTCTAGTTATTAGTTAATTTAGATTAGTTAATCAAATTCTTTTTATCTACATTTGAGCACCAACTTATAAAACACAAAATGATAAAAATTGGATACCTTAGTTATACTTAATCATACCAGCAAACATCACAAGTGTAATTGAAAAGACAACGATTAACCTTAAGGTAAGATTCATTTCCTAAAGGACTACTACACCAACAACAATAAAGTTCATGAAATTTGACTGGAATATGCATGAATGCTTTGTGATTTGTATGGTTGGGTGTAGGGGTATCTCCTCACTCATCAATTGTGATAATTTTATCTATGTTCATGTTGATGACTCTGAGTGTTCCTGTGGGTTCAATTTTTATTTCTATTCCAACCTTTTAGTGGAGCTTTATCTTTATACCTACATTCATCTTCATCAGAACTAGATGTTGAAAGGAAAGAGGAAGATGAGGAACTAGAAGGATTGCCATGGCTTCTATGGTATCCCCTAGGGTCCTTTGATTTAACATTTCTTAGTTTCGATGAGGTCTTAGGCCTTGAGGCCTTCCCTAGTTTAGGACTTATGTTATCTCCTTCAAGATTGTTTATCTTAGGTGAATGTAGTCTTTGAGTGTTGTCAAGGTGGTCATGAACATAAGAAATCCCTGCATAAGGTTGGTCACTCCAATTTTCCTCACTATATATCTCATTAGTTCTCCAATGAATGTTTTTGCTATACAGTGCATTATCACTTCCTTGTGAGAGAGACATTGTTGTTGGTTTATGGTGTGTGTGATTTAATATTTTTTGAAAGATATATCATTAATACCTTTACAATGATCATGTATAATATAACTAGTTTAGATAACTAGCACCATCCCTGGCAATGACACCAAAGATGAGTGGCAAGGTACCCTTATACCCAAACATACAAATCATAAGTGTTCACTCACGATCTAGTTGAATTCTATGCATGGGACTAGTTGTTGCATCTAGATTATTATGCTTTGATTGTAGTTCACTATCTTCCCACTTGGACTAGTGGTAGCTTTGTCATGTATGGTTTAGTCCAAAGTGAGGCATATGATGTTATCTAATCCTACACTACTCCTAATGATGATAAAGAGATGAATTAATTAAGCTACTAAACAATGGAAAGTAAAATCTGACTAGCCTACATGCGATGGGTATCTTCTCTTAATCATCCATATATGCCTTGGACTTCATGAGACTACTTCTACGATTGCCAAGCATATGTCACTAGGTGTGTCAAATGATACACTATTGGATTACCAAGTATTTGCACTTAAATGCTCGTGATTAAGGCGTACACATTTCGCTTAATGACCGTAATAGTAAATAGCAATAAATGGAAAAGTTAACTAAGAATAAAAGAAAATAATTAAACAAATAAATAATTAATTAAAGCAACAATGAATCTAAGTGAATGCAGTAATGATGGAAGTAAGCTCAATCTTTATTTCCAGTCATGTAACATGTCCAAGTACATCACACTCGAACAAAGGTGCCATGTGATTACAAACATCACACTATGGGCATACGCTGGAAAAAGCAAGAATCTAAGGACTATCAAAAACTGAGAACTAAAACTATCTTTTCTCTATTGTGTCCCAACCGTGCACCTAAGTGTTGTATTTATAGGCTAGCACAGAGGAGACAATATTGGATATCCGACATTGCTTCTTAGGCTTCGATATCAAGTATCTAATATTGGGGCTCCGATATCATATATTTGATATTAGGGTTGATAGATTCATGAGTCATCACCTTTGAAACAATGTAAAAATGTTATCAACTTTCAAATAAACATAGTAGGAAATGATACCATCAAACTACATATTTGGGTTATATAACTTTGTGATTTTTGTCCATTGCTTGAAGCTGCATAATGGAAAGATAATGGCTTTGGTTTATGGTCCTTTTATCATTTCTCTCAAAAAAATATTTATGAGAATTAAAAAATACAAATTATGATATGATTTAATAATACTTTAATCATGTTTGACATACTTATGTACATGAAAGTTACAATTATAATGTTTAGGATAGAAATAACATCTACCATGATAAATAATGTTGAATTATATGCAAGGAATTTTAATCCTTGTTAGACATAAAAAATTTGACGTTGGACCCCAAAATAAATATTGATAATGAGTAAATAAAATTCAAAGTACGTCATAAGCTCAATATTGAGTAGACATCATTGAAAAAAATATCTAGAAAGAAAAAACTTTTCTATTTTAGAACTCTCTAGTCATGTGTATAGTCTTACAATTGATACTTTGAAAAAAATAAGTAAAGAAAATTAATTATTAGTATGGAGGAAGGTCCCACACATAACAAGCTTTACATCACTTTTCAATATCCATGTTTAGAACTTAAAATAGTAAAATGATTCAAGATAGAGAAGTGTAAATTAATACGAATATTTGTATCAAAGCAAAAAAGTGTTAGCACATGTGGAAGATCTTCACCTTGTCACTTGTTATTGATTTTACGTTAAGAATCTTCACCATAATTTATAATCTTCTTAGCAATACTAGTTTTAATCTTTGAGTTAATAGCATTCTTGTTAGACATGAAAATTTTTTCCTTATAAGCTATTCATCTAAGTTTCTTAATACTTTCTCTAGTACAAATAAAACTATATATAGGAACTTCTATCTTCTTTGAATTCTTTATTACCATTTAATCATTATTTTCATTAAAATTAACTTAATTTTTCATATCTTAAATTTCATATTGTTTTTCCTATATTCAAGTTCAACCCATTTTTTCTTTTATTTAGTCTTTTTTATTTAGCAAAAAAGGACAAGCATTAAACAAATGCACCTCACAATGCAAAAATTTGCAAGAATTAGGAAGATTAGAATATGTAATTGGCTAAATATAAGTCTTTCCTCCTACTCATAATACTAATTACTTTTTACAATTAAGAAAGTTTATTTCAATAGAAAAAATGTCTATGAAAATCAAAAGTTATAGAAATAGACTCCATATGCTTAATGGGATTGTAAAGACTAACAATTTCTTGGTCAACTTTCTGAAATCAATGCAAGATTATATAACTCAACAAAACATGGAACTTTAACATATTCTTCATGTTGAACATAAAAAATTGAAGCCAACTTATAAATTATCAACACCATGTGCCTATATATAAAATACCATATATCCAAGGTGCATTGCACCATCAAAGCATTGTCTAACTCAACAAGAAAAAAAATGATAATAAGGCTTATCATGAAGGACTTGGATATTATATTTTTTTATACATAATTTAACTATGAAACAAAACTTGAATTATGAGGCAGGTAACCCAAATTTTGAACGGAAACATGTTATGATAAAATATTAGTAACTGATGAGACATGGTTCGTGCAGGCCGCGATATTGCGTACATGATATCGCAACTGATACGATATCGCATCCCCCGCGATATCGCGTACGCAATATCGTGTCCTTCCCTACGATATCGCGTACGCGATATCATAGTCCACCGCCATGTCTATAAATAAGAGGTGGCTCTCCCTTTTTTGGGGATCCCAGTTTTAGAGTAGCGAAGCTCTGGCAGTTTGATCCCTCCAGAGTTAGAATTTTTCCCGTGTCTACCCGCAGTGTGGTGAATGTAATTGTATGGTGTCTTTATTCGAGTGTGTCGTACTTGGACACGCACATGACCGGCAATAAAGATTGAGATTACTTCATCATTGCAGCATTCACTTAGTTTATTTATTTGTTATTTATTTAATGTTATTTATTGCTTTCATAGCGCGGTGTGAGTACGACTTGACTACGAGCATCTACGGGTGTGTACGGCTAGTTAAGGAATCGGTTACTCATCGCGATTAGTCTCTCACCCTTAAACTCCTAGAAGCAGAACGAGTACGACTTGATTACGAGCATTTAAGTGTGACTGCTTGGTAGCCCAGTGGTGTAGCTAGGGGGATCTACGCTTGGTAACCCAGTGGCGTATTTGGGGTCTGCGCTTGGTAATCCCAGTGGCGTACCTAGGCCTATGCTTGGTAGTCCCAGTGGCAGTCGTGCACGAAGTCCAAGATGTGTACGGTTGATCAAGGAATCGGTTGCTCGTCGCACTTAGGCTAGATTAGATTTTCTTACCCTTTTCCTCTTAGCTTAGATTTAGTTAAATATTATTTTCCACTGCCATCAGGAGTAGCATTAGAATTAGAACACATCATACACCTCATCTAGACTAAACCATACGTGACATATGCAAAACTAGTCTAGATGGGAAGACAGCGAACTGCGACCTAAGGCTAACTATCTAGGTGCCACAACTAGTCCATCTGCGGAGTTCGACCGGATCGCGCGTGCGACGCTCGTTTCGTATGGTTGAGTGTAGGGGTACCTCGCCACTCATCATTGGCGCCGTTGCCGGGGATGGTGCTAGTTATCTAGATTAGTTATATCATACAAGGTCGCTGTAAAGAACTTAACGATATATCTCTTAAAAAGAAGAAATTATTAAAAGTCACATAAATTCGCACACAACAATGTCTCTCCGACAAGATGATAATAACGCCACACTTAGTGAGGATGTTCATTGGAGAACCAATGAGCTATATGACGATGAAAGTTGGAGTATACAACCTGAAGTGGGAGTTTCCTATAAGAATGAACAAAAACAACGTCATCATAACACAAGAAGACATAACTTACCTGATGACGATGAACCCCCACTGGCCACTACAAGCTTCACGCAAATACAAGAGGCTGTTCGAATCTCACGTAGGCATCGTAAAGAGAGCCGACTACCCAGGCTCGATTTAAACAACTTTCCTAAATTTTCAGGAGGCTATGACTTAGATCCGCATCAACATTTACTAGCCTTCTACGATGCCTGCACATGGAATAACATTGATAACAGTTGGCAAAAACTGAAGCTCTTTCCTATGACACTCGTTGACCAAGCTAAAGTATGGTATAGATCGTTAAAACCAAATTCGATACGACGCTGGTCAACAATGGTAGAAGTCTTTAACGAAAAATATCAAACCTACGCAAGAGTGTCAGCCTTGAGGAAACAAATCCAAGGATGGAAACAAGAAAAACATGAACCCTTGGACATGGCCTTAGAAAGATATTATTCACTGTTAAACAACTGTCCAGGCCATGGGTTTTCCGAGGAAAGGCTAATGTACCATATCATTGATGGGCTACGTAATGAAACAAGAGAGACCTTAGGAACGTATGCCCGAGGTCAACTATACAACCTACGAACCCATCAAATCCAAGAGCTTATTAAGTGGGTAGCAAAAGAAGAAGGAGAAATAGCTACATGGGAGAGTGTTGAAAAACATCAACGGGACCAAAATTTTAACTCAACAAAGGTCCATGATCATAACAAGGAGAGATCAACAAATCTCAAGGTGGAAACATCATCTTTGCCAATACAAAAATTGTTAGAAGAAGCCGAGGCAAAGATCAATAAGATGTTGGAATGGATGAATCAAAAGTGTGGAGAATATGTCAACACCATTGGGGATAGAGTTTTGACAACCGAAGAAGCAGGACAAAATAGTAGACATTCGGAAAGAAGGAATGAAGGGACTAAGCGCTCAACTGCCAATCCTACATATGAATGCAACATATGCCTGTACGATCATCCCAAAGGCCAATGCCCAATCTTGTTACATTTGCATGAGCATTGGGAAAACACGTTACATCCAAAGTTCGTACAGAGGTACTGTGTTCGATCACAGTGGCAAAAATCCCAGTTGTGGGGGAATCCACCCTTAGACTGGAGGCACCCTTCACATTTTCCGAATCCAAATGCTTATCATGTTCAACCTCCTGTTTCTTTAATTGGGCCACCACACTTTATCTCACCACAATACCATTCTCCACAACACTACTAGCCCATACCTCCAACACAACCACCACCTTATGCACCTTACATCCCTCCTAACTTTCAACATTCTCATCCTTTCCCTCCTTCCACAATGCCACCAACTGTTCCTAAGGTGTTTGTACCACCGCAACCCATGAACAACACTTGTGCTGCTGCTACTAACAGCAGTGAAGAGCCTCCTCAACATCAAAGACGTCCTTTCTTTAAACACGGCCGTAGGAAGGGACAATATAACTTTGAGGCCACTACATCTTCCAACGCAGCACAAGTCCAACAATGTGGTGCACCCTTACCTTCAAACCCAACACCTCATGTAACTTCATCAGGGCCACCAACTAACACTCCAACAACCATAAGGCCTGATGAACACAACCATGGGAGGCATCAGCCCAATCCTTGCATACCATCTAACGGTCCTAAACGTCATAGTGGGTCAACTTGTTATCCAGGAACTACATCGTATGAAGTGCCCCACTATGTTTATTACAAAGTGTGTGAAATCTAAGGTGATACATATGGACCAACTTCAATATTTCCAATATGCAAGGATCCTCATTTTCCATTTATTAATCCTAGCCATACTCAATCGTTTAGTTATGGGGGATACCCCCCATTTCAATGAAAAGCAGGATTAATAAATATTTTTCATTTTTTTTAATTTTTCAACTTTTTGTTTTTCAGTTTTTCATTTTTTTCAACTTTTTGTTTTATCTTTTTGTGTGTTTGCCTTTTCTATTTTTGTAAGTAATCTCATCTACGAATAAAACACTAATGTGGATCATTGGTTGAGATGTGTTTTATGTTATTAAGTCATGAGTGATCAATTATTTGAAACA
>MNCI01011451.1:234009-281168 GCA_015680685.1 Gnetum montanum | reverse complement strand
AGTTGGCTGAAAAATTAGATGTTGCAAATTCTGAACTCACGGTGGTAAAAGAAAGCTACCAAGGACAGAAAGATGTGGCAACCGACTTGGCTCGATGGCTGACAGAACTTCACGAATACAAAGACAGAGCCAGAGCCTATGAAGAGAAATGACGGGTGTTCGCGGTGTGGTACGTCAAAGCTAATCAGATGTTCCCACAATTACCCTGTCCGTGGGAAGTGTCGACTCCGTCAAACATCTGAGCATCAGCATGGACGGCACAAGACCCTCAGACTGAAGAGGAGAAGCTTGGAGCACATGACAAAGGGAAAGCACCCATGGAGGAGCCACCGCCACCAGGAACTACATGAGTTCCACATTTTAGTAGTTGTAGCATTTTTTCTCTATGTTGTGTCTTTCCACATTGCGAAAATTGTCCATTTCTTTTTCTAGTTAATAATCCCATACCTATGCACTATTTAATCACTGAATCTTATTCTCTTTGTAACTCGAGGACGAGTTTTTATTCAGTCGTGGGGGTATGATGAGACGCGGTTCACGCAGGCCGCAATATTGCGTACATGATATCGCAGCCGACGTGATATCGCATCCCCCACGATATCGCGTACGCGATATCACAGTCCGCTGCCATGTCTATAAATAAGAGGTGGCTCTCCCTTGTTTGGGGATCCCAGTTTTAGAGTAGCGAAGCTCTGGCAGTTTGATCTCTCCAGAGTTAGAATTTTTCCCGTGTCTGCCCGCAATGTGGTGAATGTAATTGTACGGTGTCTTTATTTGAGTGTGCCGTACTTGGACACGCACATGACCAGCAATAAAGATCAAGATTACTTCATCATTGTAGCATTCACTTAGTTTATTTTATTGTTATTTATTTAATGTTATTTATTACTTTCATAGCGCGATGTGAGTACGACTTAACTACGAGCATCTACGGGTGTGTACGGCTAGTTAAGGAATCGGTTACTCATCGCGATTAGTCTCTCACCCTAAACTCCTAGAAGCGGAACGAGTACGACTTGATTACGAGCATTTAACTGTGACTGCTTGGTAGCCTAGTGATGTAGGTAGGGGGATCTACACTTGGTAACCCAGTGGCGTATTTGGGGTCTGTGCTTGGTAATCCCAGTGGCGTACCTAGGCCTATGCTTGGTAGTCCCAGTGGTAGTTGTGCATGAAGTCCAAGATGTGTATGGTTGATCAAGGAATTGATTGCTCGTTGCACTTAGGCTAGATTAGATTTTCTTACCCTTTTCCTCTTAGCTTAGATTAGTTAATATTCTTTTCCACTGCCATCAGGAGTAGCATATAATTAGAACACATCATACACCTCATCTAGACTAAACCATACGTGACATATGCAAAACTAGTCTAGGTGGGAAGACAGCGAACTGCGACCTAAGGCTAACTATCTAGCTGCCACAGCTAGACCATCTGCGGAGTTCGACTGGATCGCACGTGCGATGCTCGTTTCGTATGGTTGGGTGTAGGGGTACCTCGCCACTCATCAATAACCAATGACTTATATACATCAACAAGAAGAATAAAATCAAGTGTCCTAGTTGAATTAATATCACTAGAAGAAGGCACCACAATTTTTTTCTTATAAGCTTGTAATTCTACATGTTAAGAAGTAATGGAAATTTTCACATTAATAAAAGAAGAAAAAGTTTAAACATTGGTTGAACATGATTGTAGTAGTATAGGGTAATTCTAAAGAAATCAAATCTATTAGAGAAAAATATAAATGAGAAAATGTACATTCATTAACATTGAAAAAATTAACTTAATAAAAGATATTGGGATGTCCCATGTGAGATGCCCTAGCACAAAAAATTTAGTGAGATGTCCTAAGCTCAAATGGGACATCCCAACTAGTTGTTTTCTAGCCATTGCATGAATCCCAATGGTTATGTGACAAGGATAAAGGTTATAAAAGAAATGGTATCTTCATGAAAAGAACAAGCATTGTTTATATCAATATTTTTTCATCATATACATCTTGTCAATTTATTTGTCCTTCAATTATCTATCTTTTGTGAATTCCATTTTGTATTGTGAGTTCCTTAAAGCAAGGAATTTGTAAAGTGTAGTTACATTCTCTCCTTTATTTTATTTCTCCCTTTGTAAGCCCTACGATATTGATGTGCTTCTTGCAAGAAGGCATCTGTTAAGCTTCTTGGAACCTTATGGAGTTGAGTGTGTTTCTTGAGAGAAAACACCCTGTTATGGAGCTCATGTCATTGTAAAGGTTATGGAATCCTTGAAACGACATTTTGAGCTTATTGGGACCTTGTGAGATAAAGTGTGTTTCTTGCAAGAAGACACTCCTTATGGATTTGAAACTTTGTAAAGGTTGTGATGTCCTTGAAACCACATTTTTGAAGGATCAAAGTCTGAAGCTGTGCAAGGATTCTACCCTCTAAGTATGAAAGTATCAAAGTTTGGGAACGATGTAAATTTGTGTGTGGTTTTGGTTGTTCAAATTGGGAAACTTATTCATCCCCCTTCTAAGTTCTCAGTCCTCAAGTGATATTAGAGTTTGGTACTCTTGATTTTAAAGCTTAACATCTTAAGAGTGAATGATAGAAGGAACATCATACACCAAGCCACCAATGTTTAATGGGATTGAATTTACATAATAGAAGGCTAGAATGCAATGATTCTTTGAATCTATGGAGTTTGAAGTTTGAGAATCCATCCTAGAGGGATACACATCACCTATCAACAACACCATAAGAATCACAAAGTCAAGGAAAAAATGGACTTAAAAGAAAAAAGATAAGTTTATGTTTGATTCAAAAAAATTATCTTTATTGTGCTTTAAGTAAATCTAAGTTCAATAGAGTACCTGGGGTGCAAAACTACAAAAGAAATTTGGAAAACTCTAGAAGCTACATATGAACATCTAGTACTAAGTAATCTAAGATTCTAGTATTACAAAGTAAGTATAATAAACTTAAAATGAAAGAAGAAGAGAAAATCAAGGATTATTTTTCAAGAGCTAATGATTTAGTTGTAGTTATCAAAGAGATGGAAAAAGATTTACCTAAAAGTAATTGATGAGCCATGATATCGCGTACACGATATCGCATCCGCCCCACGATATCGTGTACGTGATATCGCATCCTACCTAAATTTCTATAAATAAGAGGCATCTTCCCTTGTTTCAGGAGCAAGTCTCAACCCTTAGCTAAAATCTTGTAGTTTTACCATTCCAAAGTTAGAATAATTTCCCTGTGCCCATAGTAGGAGTCTTAAAGTGAACGGATCTTTATTTGAGCAAATTGTACCTGAGCACACATTTGTGTACGGCAATAAAGACAAACTTTATGATAAACCTTGCAGCATACGAACTAAGCTAAATAGTAATTAATTATTGTTGAATGTTTAAATGATTTCTTAGTTAATTAATCTCTCTCTCAACCCTTGACTCTCCTAGTTAAGTACACTCAATAAGCTTCGAGCATGTGTAGTGCTTGGTAACCCACTAATGATTAGCGTTTGATAATCCCAGCAACACTACACTGGTTCAGGATGTGTGCGGCAAGTGGGAACGAATACTGGTGTTAGGAACGATTAGAACTTAGTTAGTGAATAGTTAGCGAAAGTTAGTCATTTAGTTCTCTTCACCTTCCTATTAGCATAAGACATTAAAAAGATAAAAAGTATAAAAATCACATACCTCAAACTTACTTAACCATACAACCATGACAATACAAGTAAGTTTGGGAAGACAAAGATTGATTAACCCTGAGTGTTCCATCAGGATGCGTAAGCACTTAGTCCTTGGAGTTCAACCGGATCATGTGTGAGATGCTCATATTCATATGGTTGAGTGTAGGGGTACCTCGCCACTCATCATTGGCACCGTTGCCAGGAACTTAGTTGTTTTTGCGCTATGTAGAACATAAGAAATCATCCATATCATTGGGACACTAGAACAAACCCTTTAGGGTTAATCAAGGAAAGATAAGACACTAGTAAAATCACACATCAAGTAGGACAAAATGTCTTCTTCTCCACATAAGAGCATTTCACCGCCTAGGACTAACACAAGAGACAGTCGGTGGCACAACACACGTAACTAAGATCCGCTAGTTCCTCAAAAATTCCATGTGGTATATATTCATCACGATGAGTATCTACTTGACTTTGCCTTTATTCTCCATCAAGATGAACAACTGCGTTGGAGAGACTTGGAAGGTAACATTGTGTTACCTCCAGATCGATCAATCCCCAACATGCTCCTTTGTGCTCTTTCACTAATAGGCATGCCATATTTGTATGCAGAATATGTTGCATGTGATCATGACACAAGGGACTACCATCCCATATAAGTGCAATGTCAAAGGTACTTGCAATAGGAGAGATATCATACATCCTCGAAGGGTAAATGACCCCATAATGCTCCGCATGTATTGAGCAAAACTAAGGGTGGTGAACCTGCTTCAACAGGTTCTCCACTAAATGATGTTCCTTCTCCTAATGATGGTCAATAGGTGGTGTATCAAAAACTACACTTCATAGTTCACAACCCTGGTTCTGATCCCCATGAACACAAAGTGTTCAATGAGGGAACACAAACACATGATAAGGACAAATGTTTTGATCGTGATCACGATCATGGCTGGGACCACAAAAGAGAAGGTAGAAAACACCATCATGACAATGGTTCTCCTTCTTCTTCACCTTCATCATCACATTCACCCTCTCCTTCTATATTTAGATGCAACCATAAGGAAACTAGCTATGAGGATAAAGGTAAACAAAGTGAAAAACACTAACGAGATGGTCGAGAATGAGGATGAGGGCATTCTAAGGAATTAAGGCATGGAAGAAGGGAGAGTAGGGAACCACGTAGACACCATAGACACTATGAACAAGATGATCATTAAGAACCCCTACTCACAACTAAAAGCATGTTAGATATCACAGAGGCTGTGAGAATCCCCACAAGGCACCAAAAAGATAGTAGGATCAAGAGGTTAGACATGAATAACATCCCAAGGTTTGAGGGGGGATATAATGCTGATCCTCAAAATCACTTACAAGCATTCCACGATGCATGTTTCTTGCAGAACATGGAAAAAAAGTGGCAAAAACTAAATTTGTTCCCAAGGACACTAGTGAAAGAAGCAGAAAACTGGTACCCATCCTTAGAGCCGAAATCCATTTGGAGGTGAAGTACGATGTTAGAACTGTTTAATGATAAGTACCAAACGTACTCCCGAGTGTCTAACCTGCAAAAACAAATCCAAGGATGGAAGCAAGGAAATCATGAATCCTTGGATGCTGCCATGGGCTATTATTATGCACTATTACATCATTTCTCGGGCCATGGTTATTCGCAACNCCCTAGATTCCTCTACAATTTTAAGGATAGTTTCAAATCTACTATCTAGGGAGTCCCAAATTTGGTCTACCTTTGCCAATACTTCAGTTGTTAACTTTTGGAATGGCAAAGTTTTCCTATTCACCATCTCTTCGAGTGGTGACTCTTCCTCTTCCTCACAGAATCTCTTCCCTTTTTCAGAGAGAAGGATCTNATTTGGGACTCCCTAGATAGTAGATTTGAAACTATCCTTAAAATTGTAGAGGAATCTAGGGAGCGAGGTAGTGACTATGAAAAAAAGAAAAAGAGAGAAGTGGGCAATGCACATAACAAAGGTAAGGGTAAAATGGCCATCACCAAAGAGGTTATGGATTCAGATACAGACAATGACAATAGATGTGAGATATGCCAATACGATCATCCTAAGGGTTGTTTCCCAGTAATCTCACATCTACAAGAGTCTAGGGTATATGCACTCAACCCACAACTTAACAAACGGCAAGCACCCCGATGGTTACCTTATCCCCAAGGTAACCCAAGGCAGTTCAACCAACCTTCAACATATTATCCAAGTGGAACCCCACCACAACCTATTAAAAACACCAATAATGGAAATACCCATAGTCATGGGGGATGCCACCACCAAGGCAATAATACCCCTACTAGCAACCGAATCCATATGGCTACTACGTGCAGCAGCCAATCTCTCCATGTGACTCTGTTGGTCACATTACATCACAACGTCACTACCAAGCTTGGGAGTATTATAGAACTCCCTCTCCTAGGGAAGATAACACACTGACGTACCATCCTCCAAATCCATCTACAACTCTCACACCTATTGCTCCATTACCACACACTCTAGCAATGCAAGGGAAACTTCCTACTCAAGCACAACAACACAATGTCACGAGGGTTGTGAATCTTCAACCCACTACTAGTTCTAACAACTGTGTGAAGAGAATACCTTTCTTCAGAACCAATAGTCCAACCAAGCCCTCACAACCACAAGCAGTTGAACCTCTGAACACCTCTGCATCAAATAAGGCTTCAGAGCTGCCTTCAAACCAAAAACTGAGCTCAATGCACACAATTATGTTAACACATGCTGTTACTAACTAGATTAAGGTGGGCCACCTTCCCAAGAAATTCTTTGATCCTAGAAGCCTCCTGATTTATCTCCAAGTCACCGGGAATGAACCATGTAAAGCTCTTCTAAACTCAGGTTCTAGAGTCAACTTAATATTACAAGAGATGTACAAAGCCTGAAACCTGCCTTCATTAAGGAAGACCAATATTCTCCTTGGGACTGGTGGAGGACATCATTACCACTATGTGTGGGTGGTCATACCCATCTGATTTCCTAGTGATACAAGTAAAAAATGATAAATGGGACTTCCCAATAATAATGGAAAGATCATGGCTAAGTACCATAAATGCGTGCCTAGGAATCCGTGATCTTTCCCTAGAAATATCTAAGGAAAACACTTTTGGAAAGATCAAGAAGAAGAAGGTTCCATGCATCAAATACAGTGATATAGGGTATGATTGCATACATGAATGTTCAGCATTGCCTGCATGCAACAGGTGTGCACAAGAAATTAACATACAAAATTGCCTGTATGTAGCAACCACACAACAAAAACACACCCCATGGTTAATAGCTAATCAAGAAAGAAACTCACGAACATGCATGGAACTGACTGGGGGAACAACTTGTGATTACATCAAAAGCATAGATGCACTAGAGCAAGAGTGTCACCAACTTCCAAACCTTAACCTGAAAACATCAATTAAGAGAAGTTGGAGACTCCTAGAAAATTCAAAAAGCACTCCGATAAGAGATTACTAGTCAATGTGCAACAGACCAACCCTTACAATGAATCTAGAATGATCAATGCACATAATACCTCAGAGAAGAGATAACCCTACTCATTATTTCGGATCTCTCCCTTCCAATTTAGTCATGGGGAAGATGGTCACCTATTCTGATCAATTGAGGCCCTCAGTTCTTTTGTTTAAGTTTTCGTTTTACACATTTTTTTTTACAAATTTCTTTAACTTTTCTTATTTTTGTTTTGCAACATTGTTTATACTCTTTCATTTCTTTGTGTGTTGTTTGTTTTGTTAGATTCGTCACCTAATAAGTGCTCCTGATGGTGGTATGAACTATATTCTATTTGATTGCTAATGTTTGGTTTTACCTTGGAGTTATAATGAGGATACTAAGGTATGGCTCTTTTGATATAACAGGCAATGAGTCCATGTTATCCATGCATCCATGAATTTCTATGGTCTCTCTTAGCTTGGAACTATACAATCCCTTTCTTTAAATAATAGAACTATCAACGAATTGGTGACTAGACATTTCTCAAACTGAGGAAGGACTCAAGGATTGAAAAGGGTGTGACTTTAAGGTGATTTGATGCATTTGTGCTGGCCATTCTCTTGGGTGCTTGAATGTTTTCTTCTTGGATTTTCCTTACCATTCTTATGTTGCTCCATTATCAGGAAGATGAGCTAATAAAAATAATAAGTCTTTGCATGGTGTGATTCTCATGCAAAAAAAAAACAAAAAACAAAAACAAAAACAAAACAAAAAAAAAAGTGAGAATTCAAAGCACATCCCTTAGACCAAATAATCATCTAGGCTACAAGCACTAGTTATGGAACTAAACAAACATGTTCCCTCTAACTAAGGCCCTCTCTCACTTCCTACTCCTTCCTTTCTCGTTCCTTCAGAATGGTGGTGACTCTTTAGCAAAAACATTCTTGTTACTTCAAGTGGATGGGTTGGCCAAGTGTATTAATGCAAAGTCGCTGAATGTGGATTGTTTGAGGCTAGACTTGGAATGAGATCTACTAAGTCACATTAACCATAAATACACAAAGGGTTGTACACCACATGGTACTTAGGACTCCATTCCATCCTCTTCTCCTCATCATTCTTTCTCCATTCTCCACCTCATTTCTGGCTGTATCAGTAGTCTATATTTTGGTTAATGCATTGTGTTCTTGTTGGTAAAATCTTGTGGTTAAGACTTTAACTCTTGCTTCCAAATGACATTTCCAGAGCTTATAGGCTCTTTGAATGTGGGATTGTTAGGGCATTAAGGGCATGAGCCTACTTTGGGGAGGACCCATTGGCATTCCTAATTGGTGCATCAGTTAACTTTTTTCCCTTAAACACTACTGCAATCAACATTTATTTTCTTCATTTCCACCTATGACATCCATTTTATTAGTGTTGTCATTATTTCTTTTTATCCATCTTTCTTATTCCTTAATTTTTCCATTCTATCGCTACCAGAGGATCATTCTTAGTCATGGGGGTCTTGGTCCAATTTTTAAAATTTTCTCCTAACCCCTACACCTTGGGTAGTCACCAGTGTTATATCTCTAGACTCCGTATTAGCCATATCACAACTCAGCTAATAGACTGTACCACGAGGCAAGGTATCAATTACATTGTGATTTAACTATCCATGCTAATATGAGACTATGTTATGTGTACAGATAGCAATCATACAACAATGGACTAGAGCTAGAGGAAACACTTAGGATGGACTGGTACTTGAACAATCATGCAAGGAACAAGATTGATGTTGCGGCCATGAATGGATAACAGAAGGCACAATCTTGGCATCGATAGCAACACATCTTCTTTTTCTCTCTCTTCTTTCTTAGATGCCAAATACGGCTGGATGTCAAATGTGTATAGTGTTCATTCTTGTAGTCATGAACACTAATATTGTCATGTATTGTAATGCTTGATCCATTCACATGTCATCCCATTCACCATTCGTGTCATTCAAGCCAATAATCCCATACCTTCCTAATATTTTGTACGGAACTCGAGGATGAGTTTTGATTTAGTCATCGGGGTATGATGAGCCGCAATATCGCATACGGGATATCGCGTAAGTGATATCGCGTATGCGATATCGCATCTGCCCCGCAATATCGCATCTTGCCTCAATTTCTAAAAATAAGAGGTGGCTTCTCTTGTTTCAGGAGTGAGTCTCAACCCTTAGCTAAACTCTTGCAGTTTTACCATTCCAAAGTTAGAATAATTTCCCTGTGCCTATAGTAGGAGTCTTAAAGTGAATGGATTTTTATTCAAGCAAATTGTACCTGAGCAAACATTTGTGTATGGCAATAAAGATGAACTTTATGATAAACCTTACATCATACAAACTAAGCTAAATAGTAATTAATTATTATTGAATGTTTAAATGCTTTCTTGGTTAATTAATCTCTCTCTCAACCCTTGACTCTCCTAGTTAAGTACACTCAGTACAATTGCTTCGAGCATGTGTGTAGCGCTTGGTAACCCAGTAACGATTAGCGTCTAGTAATCCCAGCAACACTACACTGGTTCAGAATGTGTGCGGCAAGTGGGAATGAATACTGGTGTTAGGAATAGTTAGAAATTAGTTACTAAATAGTTAGCAAAAGTTAATCATTTAGTTCTCTTCACCTTCCTATTAGCATAAGACATTAAAAAGATAAAAAGTATAAAAATCACATACCTCAAACTTACTTAACCATACAACTATGACAATACAAGTTTGGGAAGACAACGATTGATTAACCCTAAGTGTTCCATTAGGGCACGTAAGCACTTAGTCCTTGGAGTTTGACTGGATCGTGCGTGAGATGCTCGTATTCGTATGGTTGAGTGTAGGGGTACCTCGCCACTCATTAGTAATGTCATCAATAAAATGATTAGAGCTTTGTAGCTAGAGTTTAGACCAAAAGTTACAACCATGGAAGAGATCATGGATTTCTCAGCTCTAAAATTCAAAGAGCTTCAAAGTGCTTTCAAAATTTATAAAATGAGTCTCATGTGTGAATGTGCAATCAAAGGAGAAGAAGCCATTTGAGCATGAAGCAAATAGTGAAGATGAATTAGCTCTCTTATCAAGGAGAGTTCAAAGATTCCTAGTGTGAAAAGAAAATAACTTTAACCAATCCAACATTAAAGGTAAGGAAAGAGGTAATAATTTCAAAAAATCTAATCTTGATGCATCATCTTTAGAGTTTTGGATTTGTGGTGGTTGAGGCCATGTGGCCTTTAAATGTTCAAGTGTTGGTAGGTTTCAAAAGAAGGACCCATCCAAAGCTAAAATGAAAAAGAAAAATGTATGCTTAAGTTAGGATGAGGAACAAAGTGAGGAGGAAACAGATGATACTATTATAAACTCACATCTCATTTGCATGGCTCTTACACTTGAAAATTTTACAGAATACTTTGAAGAATCTAAAGATAATATCAAAGATAGTTATAGTGAGATGCACAAAGAAATTATTTATTTTAATACCTTGTGCAAACAATGAAAAGAAATATGGATAAGAAATAAGATGAAATTTCTAAACTCTATACTATATTCTCTTCCTTAAAAAGGAAACTCTCAGACATAAAAATTGAGGTTCATTTACTAACTTATTTCTTTGAGAAGATGTGTAGAAATCCATTAGGTATAAGGTCTTGTGAAGATTTGGAAATGTCTCAAACAATGCACAATGATGAAGATTTGGAAGAGAGTTCACAAGAGGATGATTTCACAAGTTTGGTAACATCTAAATGGAGAAACAACACCAGATTTGAATATACAATCTAAATTAGAGATACCATATAATTTTGCTATAAAATGTGTGGGCATGAACAAACTTATTATCAATTGTCATTAGAGCAAAATAACATGGCTACTTGGTCTTGTCAAGAAAAGCCTAGTAAGTATAATTTGTGGAATAGAAAAGCATGGAGATCCAATGAACAAGAGGAAGGGATGATCTCTAATGAAATTGGAGGATCAAAACCCATAACTAGCAAAATTTAGTAATCCTCTCATTTTAGAGAACATGAGCACAACAAAGTCACAACCTTAAATGAAGTTGGAGATTCAAATAAATATGTTGATGATAAAAAAGGAAAGGTATAGTTGCATGTATAGGAGGTACTCTATGATGGAGGACCTCATCTCAAACTTCAATAATCATAACATCACTTAGAAGAAAGCAAGGTGATAGTTATTAAGTATAATTTTAATTCCTTAACTTGCTAAAATTAGTTTTTCCTAGTAATATAAAAATTTAGTTTTGATTTGATTTTCTATTTCTTGAATTTTTGTATTTAGTTTTAATTATTTTATTTCTAGAAATATATAATTTTTTTGAATGGATGTTATTGGATATCTTTAATAATCAAAGGAAATCCTTACTTGATCTTACAAGATGTTGAGTTGCAGATTAAAATACTAATGAACATTGTATCAACTTGATGAAAGATCAAGTATAATGAACACACAAGGTAAGATATAGTAAGTTTGGTCATTACATTCTATAGGAGAAAGACCATCTCTTTGCTGATAGAACATAAATGCTCTATGATTTAGCTCATATCATGTAGATGTTATGAATATGTTTGCATTACTTGTTGGATGATAATATGTTGTTGCCTCCTTGTGTATCTACAAGATCAAAATTCTTTCAAAAGTCTTTTATGATTAATGATAAATCAAGCGATTTGGGCCCTTGACTATAATTCATGAATTTATTAGGAAAGGAAAATATCAAAAGGAGCTTCTTTTTGAAATTATTGTGCAATGCTACTATCTATGTTTAAAATTTTGTAATTTATATTTTATTGAGGATACTACTAACATGAGACTTCAAAATCCAAAAGTCTCCATACTTGATCTTGGTATGGAATTGCATATTTATGCATATGATGCAATTTGATGGGATTTAAGAGTAAATATCCACAAAGAAAAAATAAACCAAGAAAGGACATTCAAGAAATAAATGCTTTGTAAAAGCTAGAAGAAGTCTAGCACTTGTGTAGGGGGTGCCTATTCATCATAAATAGTCATATCTTTTGGGCCATCATGGTAGGGGGATTTTTTCTAACACTCTTACCAAAAAGACACTCAAGCCATAAGACTTTCCATTCTAGCACCCATAGAAAATGAGCAAGAAAAGTTTATTCATTTTGATTTTGGTAAATTATCTAAGGTAAAAGCATAAGCTAATGTTGGTCAAGTTATTTTTTGAATCTTTTACCTTGAGATATATTTCTTGGAGCTTCTATTGATATATACAATTATGGACCTCTTAGTACAGATCTATTTGATTAATTCTGATCTTTTATGATAGTCAACATGATCCTTTTTTTTTGGTTATTAGATCAAAGGCCTTAAAAGTAAAATGTGTTGTTATTCTCTCCTTGGAAATAAAATACACTTGTGTAGTTTTATTAATGTCCAAAAAGGGGGAGAGAGTTTAGTATTAATCTCATTAGGTGAACTCAAGATATTGCTCATTAATAAGATCTTGGTCTTTTCAATAGATAGTGATTTACTAATGGCTTATTGCCTTTTTGTTTTAAAGATAGGATACTTGATCTTGAATGCTCAACATTTTGTCCTGAATAGAAATATTATAGATCAACATTTGAAAGACTTTGAATATATCTCCTTGTGTTTAATGGATTATGTGATTTATATATATGGGTAGCTCTTAATAGGATATTTTTTTAGCATGATGAAACCTATGCTAAATTATTTGTACTCATTTATGGCTATTCATCTCTTTTTCATCCTTAGCTAGATTTTCAAATGTTTGTGTTGTTAGCTATTTATCATATGATATTATAGATTATGCTAACCTGTTTTCTCAAGTTTTGGACATCTCCAAAAAGGGGAAGATTGTTGACCTTTTGGTATGTTAAAACCTTGAAAAATGGAGAATGTGGAAAGTATGTTTGTGGATCTTTTAGGACATGAAAAGACAATAACAAGATGACAAGAGCATGATAAAAGCCTCAACTGAGATTACAAGAGTTTAAAGAAATCACAATGGATACACAGAGCTTAGAAACCAAAAGAAAGTGTTTTGGTATATGCCCAAATGTCCCAAAAGATCAACATATGTCCCAATAACAAAGCTCAAGTTTTAGACCAAATGTCTCACAAAAACTATAAATGTTCCAATTATTCTTTAGACATCCCAATTTCTAGTAGGATGTCCCACTTGTAAGCATAGAAAAATTAGTGAGACATCCCAATCTTGAATGGGAAATCCCAACTAGCCATTTTCTAGCTATCACACAAATTTCAATGGTTATGTGACAAGGATAGAGGCTGTAAAAGAAATGGGATCTCCATGAAAAGGACAAGCACTATTCATATGAATATTCCTTCATTGTATATATCTTGTGAATTGATTTGTCCTTCAATTCTCTATCTTTTTTGAACTGCAGTTTATACAATAAGATCATTAAAGTAAGGAACTTATAAAGTGTAGTTGCATTCTCTCCTTGATTTTATTTCTCCCTTTGTAAGCCCTATGGGATTGATGCACTCCTTGCGAGAAGACATCCATTGAGCTTATCAAGACCTTGCAGGATTAAGTGTCTTTCTTGAGAGACAACACTCTGTTGTGGAGCTCATGCCATTGTAAAGATTGTGAGATCCTTGAAACTATGATTTAAGCTTGTTGGAACCTTACAAGATTGAGTGTATTTCTTGCAAGAAAAAACTCCTTGTGAAGCTCAAAATTTGTAAAGGTTATGGTGTCCTTGAAATCACATTTTTGAAGAAACAAAGTCTAGAGGTGTACAAGGATTCTACCCTTCGAGTATGGAAGTACCCAAGTTGGGGAACCACATAATTTTGTGTCCAGTCTTGGTTTTCTTGGTTGTTTGAATTAGAAAACTTATTTATCCCCCCCTTCTAATTTCTTGGTCCTCATAATATATTCCATACATGATATTTAGCTATCATGATTAATAATGGCGAATTATATTTGAAGCATTTTAATGCATGTAAACTATAAACAAATCATAAATAAGATATGGTTACAAATTTATGACTTGGAAATATTTAGGCCTCCACATTATATACAACTTTAAGACTCTACAAAACATTAGCAAATATACAACTTTGATAGTCTCTATTACAAAACTATAGTTAATTTATCACATTAAGCATTTTGTAGTAGAGAAGTGATAGTGATACCATGTTTTTACTAATGTATAGTGCATGCTAACACAAGGTTCAAAACCAAGAAAATATTTCTCATGTTAAATATGATAATATGAATCATTATGATGTCTTTACATCATCATGATGCGAAGAGAAAAATGAATATTAGTATTGTAAAAATAATCATAGTATGACAACATGGAAGAAAGATAAGTAAATAAGAAGATTAGATAGTTAAGTTACAATACCATTAAAAGTAGTCAAATTTAAGTATTCTATATTACACATGAAGGAATGGTGATTTTCATAAGATTCAAAAATTTCTTGAGTTCCTTATTCTTATAGTAAGATGTCCTATAATGAAACTAAAATTGAAATTGAAATTTTATTATATTTGTAGACCATCTAGATCTATCAAAAATTAGAAATATATATGATATCAGTTTTAAAAACATCATTAAGAAAATTACCAAGTGGTCTTGGTAACATGTGGAAGAAATAAAAAAAAATTTCAACTATAATATCTCATTTATATCTAATGTGCTCAAATGCAATACATTGCATGAAAATGTAGTATTCATCTTCAATATTATTTGTATTGCACAATTGGTATATTTGTTCCTCATGATGAATTTTGAGCCATATACCTATTTTAGATCTCAAATAGTAAGATGTCATTTATACTCTATTAATTGTGCACTGTAGATGATAAGGAATAGTAATAAATAAATATTTTTCTTTTAAATTAAGTCCTTCACTATCACTATTCAAATAGAAATGGTTTTTTCATTCTAAATTTTCCTAGAGTTTTTGAAATACTACTTTTTTTATTAATTTGTGAACCAGTTAAGATCAAGATAATGTACTTTTGAATATTCCATTTATTAAGCTATATGGCTTCATCATGAAGTCATTATTTATCATAGGTTTTAATCATCAACTTTTTAAAGTTTTTTATTGAATGAAGTTCCAAAAAGATTATTGGTGTAGGCTCTAAACTGATGAATACCTTTAACCTCTAACAACATTATCTTTGATTTAAGAAGCATAATATCATATTGTATTTTTCCCTTCACTTTAAATTAATTCGGAAAAAAGAACTATTATATTTCTATTATCTATTTCTAATATTTATTTGATAGAGTAAGACCCTATACAACACATCCATAAAGAATAGTAGGTTGAACAATACCATGATAAAGTTATTTTCAGAAAACCCAAGTTAAAATAGATTTCTTATTATATTTTCCTTTTGAAGAAAATAAGTTCATACCACTTGCAACTCTTGAGTAATGCATTAATTCCATTAGTAATTGCAAGAGCATTCTAGGCCAAGATAGTTGAAAGAGGAAATTATGTTTACGTGTTCATTTCCTATAGTAAAATTATACATCTTATTATGTGTGCCATAAATCATGATTTTTTATACATTAAGTTTCATTCTTAAATGTTGATTAAAGTCTTCAAGAGTATTAAACATTTGTTGTAATCCTTCCATTAATTTTGAAATTAAGGCAACATCATTAGCAAAGAGTAAGAGTCTAATAGGTCTACTTCCAATTGTAAATGAAAATTTAGTTGGTATTTTATGCATCCACTCTTCAAGTTCATCAATAATAAGTCTAAATAAGGTAGGAGAAAGAGGACATCCTTGTTTACCACTAAGAAAACAATTAAATGAAATTCTTTCTTCCTAATTTGTAAATTGAATGCATACCTTTTTGTAAATTTCTTAGATATCATATAACAGCGTGCTAGGAACTTCTCTTTTCTTAATATAAACCATACTTTTATTTGACTTGAGATTCTTTGGTGACCTCAAAGTCTTTAAAAAAATTCTAGGTTCATCAAACAATTATTGATTATTAGTATTTTAGCCTTTGAAAATATTTAGGATAGTTGTAATTAGAGTCTTTGTAAAACTTACCCTTGGATTTTAAATCTTATGAATTTCATTTTGAAATTTCTTTTTTATTTTTGCAATTATTATGAAGTAACTTTTCCTTCTAGAATATCTAATATATTATGTATTTGTTAATATTATAAAGTATAAAAGGGTGATGAAAACATCCAATTATTTCGTCTCTTACTTCAAAATATTTGATGTTGTTAATATTCTTTAGGCTAGAAAGAAGAAAATCAATATTGAAGTTGCCTTGTGGTCCTACAAAAATGAAGCCATCTAATTTTGTATAGTTATTGATGTCATTTAAAACCATTAGATCTAGTTTTTGTTCATAATATAATAAACTGTTTCCCTATCATTAAATTTTCTATCTTTAGAGCACCAATTTCATTCTATACTTTTCTCATGTTTTAAAAAGCTTTGATGATTTCAAGGACTAATAGGAATTTGATCAGAACTAATGGTAGCATTAAAGTCATCGCATATATAAATTTTTCTTCTTGGAGAAAAACTAGGAATATATATGCCAAGGGATTGAAAGGAAAGATCCCATGATAAACCTTCTATTCATAGTGAGTAGCTTCTCTAGGTGAAAAATAGTAAAAGTATAAGAAAAAAAAAGATATTTGTTATAATATTTTTAGATAAACATAAGAACTAAATTAATCTATCATTTTTATTAAAGCTTGCCTCTCAACATAATTTTGAATCAAAATAACCAAACTTTCAAAAAAAATTCCATAGTCTACATTTTTTTATAAGGAAAAGATTAAAAATATGGAGCAACATATTTTGGAGATTCTTCAATTTTCCATGTCTTAGCAATATAAAAAATGTCAAATTTTTTAAAGACTAATATATTATATAAGAACTTCACTTTATCTTCTTTGTGAAGTTTTTTGAATATTTAGTTTTGGTAATTAGTACATTACCTCTTGCATCCAAAATTGCACCTAAACCTTTTGTTCTTACTTCTTTCACTTTCCTTCATTCTACAGATCTTTATGCAAGTTCCCTTTTGGTGAGATCTTCGTTAATACAAATCTTATAATCCTTCAAGTGACTTGATGTTTTCAGACTTTAGATCTATCATTTGTATGATGAAATTTCATGCCAATTTACTTACTTTTACCATTTTTAGGCTTAGAATAAATCACATCCTTTATTTTAGGTTATTGAATGTGCATTATGTTTTTAATCACTCTTATCACTTCTCTAACTAGGTCTTCATTTTTTAACTTGTATCCCAACAAAATGGAGGTTAAAGGCTTTCACACACCCCTCCCCACCCCCCTTTTATTTATCTTCATCAATAAGTTTTCATGTTACCCAATCTATGTGAGCTTCTTCACTAATTTTCTCGAGCTGCTTCTTGGTTGAATTTACTTCAATAATAGCTTCCAATATAGCAATTATCTATTTCATTCACTTTTTCTCTTTAGCAATTTCTTTTAGCTAATCATCATTTTTATTTGTTTTAGTCCTAGCTTCTCAAGTAGGAAACTTAGCTTCCAAAGCAATGATTTTTTGACACATCTCCTTTACACATAGTGACAAATCTTTAATTTTTTTCATCATTTTCTAATACATTATAATCTTCATTATTTTTTTTTTCATATTTAGCTTTTTGAACTTGAATTATTTTAGAGTTTTATTTTCCAAATTTCATTTCAAAATCCTAAAATCAAATTGATTGTTTGTATTCTTACATAAATCTAATCAATAAAAGCCTTCTTTCAAAATCTAAATCTAATTGTTGTATGCTGCTTCTAGAAACCTAGACTAGTTTATTATTTGGTTATTATTAAATTCTATTTTTGGATTTTGTCAATTTTATATTTAGAGCCCTTAGGTTATGTTTTACATGGTATTTGAAAGTGTTTACAAGAAAAAGGTTATTAGTTCAAATCACACTTGAAGTATTATTTCATTTTTATTAGTTTCTTTTAGAGTATCATGTTGGCTCTATATCTAAGGATCTATCTATAGTCAACTTGTTTCATATTGTAGCATCCACCATATATCTAAGATATAATCTTTCAATGTTTACTTTCAAGAACATGTTACCTTCTTGTATACTCAAGTATTCTTTAAAATATATATTTATCTTAACTTAATTGTATATATTAATTAGAATCTAAAAACTTTGGCTTGTGAGATGGGAGGAGGGGAGGGGGTGTTGTCTTATCATATGTGCTTTTTGATGTTACATTTATGATTATACACAATGGTATTATGAAATGTGTTAAGAAAATGTTATGACTAGTAGGGATCTAGTATGTGTTTACGACTTATGCTTTATGATTCATATTATGCACAAGAGCTATGTAAATAAGCTTTGTAATGTTTGATTGTGCTTATACCTTATGAATGTGATATGTATGAGATAAGCATTTTATTGGTTCAAGCAATTTTGATTTGGAAACCCTATGTGTGAGTTATGACTTGTGCACCCTAAGGGTATTAGTTGGGCAATGGGGATGACAATTAACTTATAAAATTATATAAGACATATTACATTATGTTCTATATTTATATTTATGTTTTATAAATTATAAAAAAAAATGAATTTCCTTTTTTCCTAGGCACTACTAAAGCCCTTTTCTCATCACCATTGATGTTTCCCCATGTGGATTTTGAATATTTGGAACATTTGGAAGCTAGTTTAGGATTTGTTGGTATTTTTGAGGTTTAAGTGCAAGAGTTGGTGGAACTAGGATAAAGTATCAATAATTTTTTAGGCTTTCCATTGTCATTTTGAATTGTAAAGGATTTGGGATTTCACTAGTCTAAATCCTTTATCTTTTTCCTATTTTTTTTGCCATGATCCAAGGTATATCATCATGTGCATGAGTTTATGGCATGGTTAGCTATATCAGATAATTGGGTAGTATATGTATTACTTTGATGAGTTAGGAAATTTTCTAGAATTTTTTTTTATCTTTTTGACATTTTTTATAAACTACAGGTTGTGGTTGACTTGTGACTAGGTTATGATAACAATTTTTTAAGACACTCAAGCTATGATGGCATCATGGCTAGGTCATAATAATTGGATGCATGATGGGGTCATGATCAATAACTAATATTTTCTATTTTTAAATTTTGTTAATTGAATGAGTAGGCACTAGGTCACAACCCACTCATGGTGGAGGTCCTAACAACGAGTTGTGGGCAAGTTGCGACAAAAAATAAAACAATGATTACTATCATAATTGAGTAATGGTCAAATTGCAATGTTAAAAAAACTATTTATGAATGTTCTTGGTCATGTGTATGGGTTGTAGATAAATTCTCATGAGTTCTAGAGTTTTACGTTTATGGTTTGTTGCTTGAAATTTTGTATTGTAAAGAGTATTCATGATAATGCCTTGATTATGTAAGGTATAAGTATGTGGACTTTTAAAGCATGTTTTTGCCCTAAAAATGCATAATTGTGATATAGGTATTAAGATGGTTGCTATATGATGGTTTGTAACTTCCTTGATGTGTAAACATAGTGTCATGTAGCATAGGATGCTTGTGACTGCTTATGTGTTATGTGTTCAAGTTTGATAGTAATATTTTCTATGATGATGGTACTTGTTTATGATGCACATGATTGGATGTATGTCTTACTAGATGAGGCTTAAGTGATCCTAGCATAATATTCAATTTTATGGTTATACATGTAGCAAAGATTGCTTATGCTTGCATAGCAAATGAAGCTAGCATGAGGGTGTGAGCTGATAATGATGAGACATCCTGGAGGTAAGTATGATAACCCCCTATTGAGTCACATTAGTAAGGCTACTATCTCAAGCTTCATCCTTGGAATGAAAGAGCATAGATGTGCTGATTCCTATGGTTGGTATAGAGTTTAGGCAAGGATGGATTGTGCCTAGGAATTATCCTCTAGAAGGCTAGTGGCTACAAGTCATGGGTTGATAGGAACTAGCACTAATTGGAATAATAAAGACTAATAAAAGACTTGTAGGCATTTGATCATGAGTATTCATGACAATTGATACACATGATGCATAGAGTATGGATGTGCTAGCTACCACATGATTTTTTTGTATGTTTGGTATTGCATGCATAGTTGGTCTTTGATGAGAGGTGAAGAGGTACCCCTATGTCCAACCATACAAATCACAAAGTGTTCGCATGCAATTCAATCAAATTATGTGGACTCTCTAGTCTCTAGTGCTCTAGTCTTCTAGGAAGTGAATCTTTCCCTAAGGTCATTAGTTGTGTTTCCAATTAAACTTGTGAAGTACAAAGGTATGATTAAGTGTAATCAAGGCATATGATTTTTATCATTTTATGTTTTGTGGTTTTGATGCTTAAAGAGAGAGATGAAGTAATTTAATAACTAATTTAATTTAACTAACTAACTAGTCTCTAACTAGTCCTAACATAAGCATATAGTCATACTTTCCATACATGTCCTAAACCCATGTATCCATTGTTTGGTTACCAACCACTATGCTACTAGGTGCACCAAGCAATAACGTTGGTGGGATTATCAAGAAAATATGTGTTTACACTCAAAGTGGTCATACTTACATGCTTAATCTATTTAGCAATTGATTAAATTCTAATTTAGCTTATTTTATTGAATATTTAATAAAAATAATGAATGTATAAATAAAATATTTAAGCTATTCAAAATGCTACAAGGTTTATCAAGAAGCTTGTCTTTATTGCCATACATACTACTATGGTTTAGGTACAACAATGCTTGAATAAAGATTTGTACACTCAATGACTCCTACTACAGGCACTCAAGGAAAATATTCATTACTTTCAAATGAACAAAATGCAAGAGCTCTACTACTACTATGACTTGAATGACCATAAACATGGCTATGAGCTCATATTTATAGTTTTTGATATAGTACTATGTTGAGGGGGCCCCACAAACATAGAAAATGCTATGTTGACATGGCCCCATCAATAGAGTAACACCACATAAATGGGGCCCCATCAACAAAGGCTCATTGATGAGGCCACATCAACAAGGGCCTATTGACATGACACATTTATGCTCATCATACCCCCACAACAAGATGAAAACTTTTCCTTGAGTTCCTTTACAAATTTGGGAAGGTATGGGATTATTGACCAACTCTTTAATAAAAATAATTGACTTGATAAAACTAAGTTCCTAAGTGTACAAATCACACAAATTACAAAAAATTGTGGTGTTTATGATAAAAAATTGAACATCATGACATGACTCTACAAAAATAAAAATTTGGACAACACATCCTCTAATTGCATGAAGACGGTGGAGAAGATCAAACAATCCTAGGTGGTGGTGGCTTTTTAGGCTCTAAAGGACCTTCATTGGCCCTAGGCATGTGCAATAATTGAGGTAGCTATGGTTGTTCTATTGTGGCTACAACCTCCAGTGAAAGGTGAATGGCATCTAGCAATGCCTTCATCTTCTCCTCCTTACTCTGGGGATCATTTATAGTCCACATGACATTACTAATGTGGGCTAGAATGGGGATGTCTCATGGATAGGACATTATTAAGAACATCTTCTTCACATTGATAAACTAAGTAGTGAATTGTTTGCATTCGATGTCAAATGCCCTAACTACATTCTACAACTCCTAGTAGGTGTTCATCCTTCTAACTAGGCTCTCAGTAGTTGATCATTGATTAGTGAATTATGCCTTGAGAGCTTCGAGTTTAGCATTAGCCATTGTAAGCTTGTCTTTAATGTCCTTATAGTGCTTGAACTCTATCTCATACAGTAAGTACAAGCTGGCCACCTATTTTTTAAGCTTTGACTATGACCATCTGGTAGTCAACATGGCCAAATTTTCATAATAAAGATTGACAAGCTCTATATACTCTTTCATTTCCTTAATCTACAACTCCCTTGTGTAGATTTTTACCTTGTTATAGGCATCTATCCCATCAATAATGGGTTTCCAAACTTCTCTACCTTTTTGGAGTTGATAAAGGGCTTCATTTTCTTTTGCCTTCACTAACTAGATGTATTTTTCATTTACCTCCTTCTGTAGACTGACCTATTCTTTGTAATGATCTTTGACTTTTTCAAATTTGAGAGCTTTAGATTTCTAGGAAACTACCTCAATTATAGTTTTCTAGTTAAGGGTGCACACCTCCTCCATGGAGAGATTCCTATTTTTTACTATCAATCTCCTTAATTTTGTGTTTGCTTTAGCTAGTTGCTCCTACTATTAATAGGTGAAATATTTTAACTATTGCTTGTATGCATTAACATTCTGCAGGTGATAATTGTTTATAGTCAATTAGACATTCTCCTAGTGGGTCTGATCCAAGGCCATCTAAATCTTATGTTGTGTAGCCTCTACAAAGGATTGATAGAACATCATCATCTCCATTGCACCCTCAACCCCTTTCAGTTTGGTGTGAAGTTGTTGCATAGCTTCATCTCTTATCAATGCCTAGTTGAGAAATGTGGGATCAGATATGTGGGCTCTTAGTTTGGAAACTTCTATAGCCAAGCATTCATTCCACTCCTTGGTTTCTTTAAGTTACTCCTCCAATATGATACTTTTGCCCCTTGCCTCTAGAAGCTTTGAATGGGTTGCAATAATGTTTTCTAGAAGGTCAAAGGCATCTGGAAGTAGTTACCCAGTTCCTACCAATTGATCTAACAATTCTTTATGCTACGCTGCATTTACTTTGCTGCTTATGGTTCTTGTAGATGTCTGCACATCTTTGAGTGCAATGATATTTGGTGCAGATGTCATAGTTGCATTGAGAGTCTCGACAATATGATCAGTAACCACTTTTTCTATAGTCTCCTACCCTTGGTGCTACATCACCAACATAGTTGTCCCTTCATCCTCCTCCAAGTGCATTGAGAAATTCACAATGTTTCCAAATATTTTTGGGAGTGACTATTATTCTATGAGATATACTATGATCTCTCTGGTGCTCAAATTCGACCTCGTGGGCAATTACGTTCTTTAGGATAAGAAAATGGTTCCACCCTCATCCATCAAATTGACTGTTTATACCACCTCATTGAGTTAACTCATTGTTGGTCTATAGATGGATGGGTCCTTGCCACTCATGCATACTCATTGCTCTTGTTTACTCAAGATATATTCTTTGCATTCTCGCAATCGTTGGGCAATTGCAACGATATTTGGCAGCATTGTCTAAGTGGTAGGTAGAGGTGGTGATCACTGCTTCTCTTCTTGAATTGTGATTATAGGCATCTTATCCTTCATCATTTATACCTAGTTGGTGGCCGAAATAATTCTAATAGTATCATTAGTGTAATAGACTATCCCTCCCCTTCAACAAAGTTTCCTAATGAGGCATGGAAATGAGAGTCTCTTCCTTCCATGTTCATTTTCTTTAAATTTCTTTTCCATCTATAAATAGATCAATTATGAAAGGTTAATCAAGAATCTCCCACTCAAAGTGGTGCATGCTCAGGCAAAGAAGGCAATGAATAACCTTGTGATTGAGGTGGAAGGCCACAATCTTGTAGTAAATCCTCTCTGCCAATGTGAGTGTACCAAAATCCTTGTAGTCAATGCCATAGCACCATTTAACCCATTCTTTCTTAATACTAGGATCCTCCTACATTGAGATCTCAGTAAGGTTTGTCCTAATTTCAGGCAACTCAAGCACTGCAACAATGACCTACGTCGAGTAGGACACTAAGATGTCCTTGACTTTCATTGTTGATCCAGGCTACCTATTATTCTAAAATAAAAACATCTCTCCCATGTACCACTCCCCAATGGATGTGATGATTGGCCATATGGGAGAGGCCTTCAACTGGTCTTACACTTCTCCTAGTGCATGCTCTAGGAAAGGACCAAAGTTTAACTTTTGGAGCATCAATTTTTGGACCTCCCTCAATTTGATTTGATTCAACAAAGCCTCTATTAAGGTCACCTCAAGGTTTTCTAGTTGTGTTGGCACATCATCATGATGAGAGTATTCTATTGTTGTTGCTTATGGTTCTAGAATCTATTTGATAGATTCCACTTCTACCTCTTCCCTGAGAGGACCTATGGTGTGGGTTGCCAGTGGTTCTTCTTGGGACTATTCTTAGCCCCTTCCTATTCTACACCATTTCTGCTTTGGTTGGGATGGTCCTACTTCCTGTGTGTGCTTTCCTTTATGTGCCATCTATGATCACAACACATCCATGAATTAGTAGATGTAATGTGTAACTTTAAAGTTTTGAATACCTTTTCTCGTTAGTTAGTTACACTTTAGCTAAGGTTGGACCATGGCATATTGATTATTTTATTATTATTTTCTTAATTATTTATTATAATTGTCACTAGAGCTTGTTGAAAAGGTTTAACTCTTGTAATTTAGTATTTAATAGTTGATTTTTTAGTTAAACCTTTATGGGAGTTAGAAAAATTGTGGAAAAGTCTTTATCAAAAGTGGTATATTTGTGGTCCCCATGACAAAGAGGTTACCTCCAATAGCTGCAAGGTTGAAGAATGGAGTGATTTGGATAAATAATTTGTAAGTTATGGGCTCTAGAAGGTTCTCGGCTCTAAAAAATTGAAAAACTCCTTTGGCATTTATGGGAAAATGTAAAATTTTCTAAGTGGGGTTGTGTCTATTTATAGTATTTTTCCCTTACATCAATGGGGCCATGTATATGGGTCTACTCCATTGATGGGGCCTTGTATATAGGGCCCATCAACAAAAAATTTGAAATTTGTATATCTCAAGAAATATAAGGAATTTTTCAATGAATTTGGGATCTATGGAATCCCAGAAAAGCCAAGAATATGATAAAAGCATTAAAGAGGATCTTCGAAAGCTTAAAAATTGAAAAATTTGATGGAGAATATATTTAATGAATAAAATATATAAAGGAACAAATGAGATGATGCAAAATATGGATGTACAAAAGATTCTAATTGTGAGAATTCCTAGAGATAAGGTACTTAATGAACCTAACCAAGGCATATGCAAGTGGCTCATCCCCATAGCAGGCACATATACTTTTCTCCCTTGCATAACCTTAATCTAAGGAGTCTATGGACCCCATAGGTGACTAATGGTTGATGAAAGTTAAGAACCAAAACCTAGAAGATTCTACCTAAGAATTCAAATACATCAAACCAAGACATGAAACCAAGAAGATGGATAGTAGTAGTGAGGTGAGTTACGATTAGTAAAGAAAAATGATGATGATGGTGGAATGGAATTCTGAATTGAGGTCATGAGAAGTCCCTTATGGAGTTTATGTTTAAAATGACCTAAGAAGATCTATCCTTAGTCCAGACCAAAACCAACCTCTTTCAGTGACCTTGCATCACCACTCTAAGATTGATCCACCCTCTCAAGATATAAGGGTGCTTCCACAAAACAACCACTAGTCCATAAAGAGAAGAAAAAATTAGGAAGTGAGAGAGGGCCTTAGTTAGAGGGGACATTAAGGCATGGGTTACATGTCTTTCTAGTCCCATAACCAATGTTTATAGATCGTTTATATGTCCAAGGGATGTACTTTGAATTCCCATCATGTTTTTTTTATTGTATTTTTTTTGTTTGTTTTTTCTCTCTCATTTGATGGGAACCACACCATGCAAAGACTTTATTTTACTTCTTATAGTCAATGACATGGAATAGTAAGTAGCTCATGAAAACACCTAAGCACTCAAGTAAGTAGAAGAGTACAAAGAGTATTGATTCCCTTTAAAGTCACACCCTATTCAAACCTTTGAATCCTTCCCAATTTTGGAACTACCAAGATCACAAATTTAGTAATGGTTTATTTTATGAAAGAAACCTCACACTTCCAAAATAAGAAAAACCATAGAGTTTGTGAATGTGTGGATGTCGTAGACTCACTACCTGTTCCATGAAAAAGAAACCATGATTTAGTCATTGGTACAGAAATTCAAAAATAGAAACCAGACATTACCAAAAAAACATAAAGCACAAACCACCATTAGTAATAGCTACAACACCGCTATGTCCTATTGGCAATAAAGCACTTTTATTAGCAAAAATTTGAAAATCACACTTAAAAAAAACACAGTAAAATATATAAGAAAGTGTAGAATATCTAATAAAAATTCAAACATACTAACGATGGTGTAAAATAAAAAATAGTGTAAAAATAGGAAAAATTTTGAAAATCAAAAAGTTGTAAAATAAATAAATTGCAAAATCAAAGACGTGGAAAACAAAAAATAGAAAAATTAAGGAGCCATACAGATGATTAGCACAGATGGCGATCTCCCCCATGATTGAGTTAGAAGGAGGAGATCTGAAAAATTGAACATGTTTGTCCATCCATTGAGGTATCCGTTGCACTGGCTTGCTTGGGATCATGGAAAAGTTTTACTTATTGGATGTTGACCAACTACTTTTTATTTGGGCTCTCAAGTTTGTATATGGTCATGGCCCGAGAAGGAAAGATTTCGTCAATTATATAAGGTCCTTCCCATAATGTTTAGAATTTGGTTTTCTAAGGTACATGTGTGAGATTCCAATAGAGAACCTTATCTCCTAGTTGAAATTTTACTTTCCATATTCTTAGGTCATGTCGTTGTTTGTTGAATGCCTTGAGCACTTCATTCAAAGATAGGGCCACTAATTGATTTTCATCTAGCATGTTGAGCTTGATCAGTCTTTGTTTTTGGGCTAAACTTAGGTCAAGATTCAGGTCTTAGGCTATTAAAAGTGTATGAAGCTTGTATTGAATCAGGAGCATTGGAAGTTTTCCATACAATAACTCATAGGGAGAGTAGCCAATAGGAAGTTTCCATGTTGAGCAATAGGCCCATAGGACATTGTTGAGTTTTGCGCTCCAATCTCTCCTATATTTGCTTATGGTCCTTGTTAGGATCTTTGTAATCTCTCAATTAGTTACCTTTACTTAACCGTTGGCTTGGGGATGATAGGGTGTTGTTAATTTATGTTCAACCCCCAAGCATTGCATCAATTTTCTAAAAGTGGCACCTGTAAAATGAGTTTCAATATCAGAAATTAGGCACATGGCATACAAAACTTGCTTACAACATTTTGTTATACAAATCTAGCAGCAATGGATGATGTACAATTGATGATGACTACTGCTTCTGTCCATTTGGTGCAATAGTCAACTACTATGATGATGTATGCTTTTCCATTGGACATGGGCATGATGGAACCTATAAAGTTAATTCCCTATATTGCAAAGGGCTCTAGTGGTTAAATCCACTATTGAGGACCCTCCATTCAAGCAATCATCCCACCATCTCTTTGACAGCACTCACAAGATCAGATAAGTTGATGGACATCCCTAAAGATTGTAGGCCAATAGTATCCCACCATTAAGATTTTTATGGTCATGCACCTTCTTGCATATTGACCTCTGCAAGGGCCTTTGTAAGCATCTTGGAGAATGCATAGTTGATTAGCATTAGAGACACACCAATGAATGAGGCCATCGATGCACATCTTGTAAAGGTGTCTATTGATTTCTATGAAGTACTTTGCCTAATGAAGAAATTGTTGTTTCTTACTAATGTCTAGATCTTATGGAATCTCCTAAGTGAGAAGATAAGTGAGGATGCCATTATACCATTTTTTTTAGTGGGCACTTGGTCATTTATTGCTCCTATAAAGAGGATTTCATCCAAAAATTGATCAGAGAGTGAATTTTCTTTCTCTTTATTATCCCATCTTAACCAAGAGAGGTGGTTAGCGACCACATGCTTAGTCCCTTTCCAATCTACCATTATGAGATCGAATTCTTACAAGATCATAGGCCATCATATGATACGAAGGCTTACAATTGGCTTGTTCATTAGGAAGAAAATGACATTATGATCTATGTGCATAAATACTTTGTAGTCAATCACATAGTGCTTGAACATGTCGAGAGCATACACCACTACCATAAGTTCTTTCTTAGTTGTTATGTAATTCAATTGTGCACCCACAATGCTTCAACTTGCATTGTGGATGTAATATGGACGTTTCTTATCGTCCAAGTGCATAAGCATTTCTCCCAAGGTATAATTAGATGCATATGCAATTATATGAAATGGTATAGACTAGTCTGGTGCCTATAGAAGTGAAGCTTCTATGTGTTTCTTCTTTAGTAGTTGGAATACATGTTTGTACTCCTTGGTCTAGACAAATGGAAGATCTTTCTTTATAAGCTAGACCAATGACTTTATGATCTTAGAGAAATTTTCTATGAATTGTCAGTAGTAGCTGGTATGTCCAAGGAATGAGTGAATATCTTTAATTATCTCTAGTTGGCATGTGATTCCTTGGATAATCCTTATTTTTTTCTGGATCTACCTCAATCCCTACCTGACTAATTCTATGCCCTAGTACTATGCCTTCATGGACCATTAAATGGATTTTTTGCCAATTGATCCTGAGGTTTGTTTCAACACATCTTTTCAATGTTTTCTCAAGGTGATCTAAGGCTTACTCAAATGTAGCCCCCATAGGTAGAGAAGTTATCCATAAATATTTCTACCCTGCTACCAATCTACTATTAAAAAATACTAAGGAACAGGCATTGAAATGTTGTAGTGGCATTGCATAGACCAAATGGCATCTTACAATATGCAAAAGTTCCCAAGAGACTCATAAATGTTGTCTTGGCTTGATTTTCTAGTGCAATTTGGATCTCATTATAGCCACTATAACCATCCAAGAAGGTATAATAGCAATGCCTGGAGATAGTGTCCAACACTTGGTTCACAAATGATAATGGAAAATGAGCTTTAAATGTTGCCATGTTCAATAGCCTGAAGTTAATGTAAACCCACCACTTGCAACCTTTCTTTGGCATAATTACGAGAGGGCTAACCCACTCACTATCTACTATGGAATAGATGAACCCTGTATTAAGAAGTTGTTCTATTTCCTCCTTGACAATCTACTTCAATTTGGGGTTCAGCCACCTTTGTGGCTGCCTTCTTGGCTTCATAGCTAGGTTGATGTAAATGTGATGCTGGCATATCCTTGAATTGATTCTTATAAGTTTGGGATATGATCAAGCAAAGGCTATTGGCCACTTGTTGATAACCTATAACAACTTGCCTTTTTGTTCAAGAGAAATCTTTGCATTGATTATGACTAGCTTACCATTGTTTAAAAATGCATAATTCATGTCGGCTAGTAGAGTTTTTAACTCTAGGGGCTCTTGCTTAAAATTATTAGGAATTTCTAACTCTCCCCAACAAGTATCATCATCTTCATCGTCAAAGAGTTGGTGATGAACTTGCTCAAGTTCATCCATGATTTTAACATAGGGGCATGTCAAGCACTCAGTAGGTTCCATGCATAATGTGCTATTGTTAGAGTCAGCTGTTAGCCACTAGGTGTCCTCCTATTTTATGGCTATTGTGTACAGACACCTTTGGATATCTATTTTTTGTACACACTAATTGCATGCTATAATGAATGTACTCTTGATGGACCAAATATTTTGCATGCAATTGCACCCATTATCGTTATACATGATGCATGGAACATGCTTCTTATCCAGCCTTCCAAATTCATTTTCCTTGGAGATTTCCAAGGAGAGGTCCCTTATACCCATATGTGCATCTATTGTGCTTAACCATTCCCTTTCCATAATGACAAGAAAGTCACCTTTGTAATTTTCAACCTTGATCACTAGAAAATCAGCAAGGTAGGACCGCCCACAAACTATGGTCATAATGTCTTCCAGTAATCCCAAAGGAATAGTGATTGACTAGTTTGGAAATTCTAAACAAAAGTTTCTCTTCTTGAGATGTGGTAGGTTCTAAACTATACATGTCATGGAAGATGAGATTGACACCCAAACCAAAATTAAGAAAAGCCTTATCTAGTGATCTATAAGTAGATAAGAGGACTTCTTGGGTTAGATCTTTTTGTGGGAAGATTACCAACCTTGATCTAATTAGAAATAGCATCAATTAACATCATAGTGTAGATCTAAGGTAATGTTTGGTTTGAAGGGTACTTGAATGTATTTAATGCAAAGAATGAGGGTGTTGGAGATATAGGCTAACTAGCCACATTAGGCTATAAGGGTTTGGGAGGACTGTTGGGTTGAAAAAATGGTTGTTTCCTAGATCAATTATCCAAACCACTTGGCTAGAAATTTGGCTGTGAATGTACAACCCTTGTAGCATTTCATTGTTACGACTATGGTGAAATTTCATCTTGCATAGACGGAGCAAGAGGTAATTGGGTTGAGGGTGGAGGGATGCATGCATATGGATGTAGAGGGTGGTATGGATATGGGTTCTACCCTTGAGTATATGGTGAATGAGTTTGATGGTACTCTGGAGGGTAATAGTGATGTTGAAAGGAGGCGTGGCTAGCAAAACTTCTTGGAGAGATAGATTGCTAAACATAGTACCCATATGAATTTGGTTGCCTATGAGGGTACTACTATCCTGGCAGTGGCATTCCCCATAACTGTGGTTGGTGCCACTGTTGATATTGTTCATATGGTTGTGGTAGGGATCCACTTGGATAGTAAGCCTATTGTTGCTAGTGGAACTACCTTGTATTGCCTTAAGGATAAGGTAATCGTCTAGGTGCTTGCCTTTGTGCTAGTCAAGGATTTAGCACATACATTCCAAACTCTTGTAAGTGTAACACCATAGGGAAACATCCCTTAGGATGTTTATATTGACAAATGCCACAACCAACATCATCATCAAAGTCTATCTTCACAACTTCTTCTATTGTAGCAGCTTTTCCCTTACATATATGGTAGGCATGTTCAGCTTATTTTCGTCACCTATGGTTATGATCATTATTTTTCTCTTTGGATTCTTTAGCAATCTTCATAGAAATTTATAATTTTTCATCCAAAGAGTCTCATAATTTATCAACCTTTACCAAAATATCATAAATAGATTTTTGTATGGGAAAGGTTTTCCTGTTCACTTCATTAAGTGATGACTCATCCTTGTCATAGAATCAAACCTTATGTTTCTTGATGGAAGGATCCCTATTATATTCTTCTACACTTTCCCTTGTTCAAAACTCACCTTCTCTTTTACTACTACTCTATTAGTGTTTGGATCTAATGAGCTCTTAGTTTAGATAATCTTCCTTGGGCATAAATGCCAAGAGTTCTTCTAGTTTCTACTCTGAGCCCATCTATGATGTGGTGAAGTTGTTCCCTCTAAGAATAACCATGGCCAGGGCATCAATGTAAGAGAGAATATTATCTGCCCATGACAACATCCAAGGTGATGAGACGCAATTCACATGAGCTGCGATATCGCATACTTTGATCCTAAGTGCTTGATCCAACTGTCCTTCATATGTCTAGTTGGGATCTTATCTCCCTCTACAATGTTAAGCATGCTGTGAGTTGCTAACAAAGGCTCATCATCATCAATATTTTGTTGTTTTCAATAATGTCCTTTGTTACCCATTTGATTATTGTGGACATGACGATTAGTATTATTGCCTCGATACTCACCTCCATCTCAATTGTTTCTTCTATGGTGTCCCTCAAAATTAGAAGAAGAAGAAGAAAGAGATTCAAACGAAGAGGATGAAAAGGGAGGAGGACTACCACCACCATGATGTTTACCAACTCCTCTTCAGTTATAACAAACACGTTCATTATTTTTCATATCATCTTGATGCTTGTTCAACCCCTTACCTTGATTGCCATCTTTTCCTAAACATGAATTGTGAATTGTAGACTATAGATTTAGGGTCACACCCTCAGCACCAATAACAAAGAGTAAAGAATCTTCATACTAAGAGCCCTCAGAGGTAGGGTTCTCGTTGTCATCTTGGTTTAGTAGGAATAAGAGATTAGTAAACTTTTTTCCCTTAACATCCTTATGATGCCTCTACTGATGTCAATCTCACCTACATTGTGTGTTAATGGGATGGTAGTCCTGAGTGTTATAACCATTCACATAGTATTCCTCTTGAAGATGTGAGATGCCTAACTTCTTCAGAGTTTGAAGTAGCATCCCAAGCACATATTGATTGAGGGGCAATACAATGTCGCCTTCCATATCACGCCATCACAATTGCTCATCCTGATGTAAGATAAAGATGAAATCAGACACATACTCATCTAGATGAGTATATATCACTTTGCACTCTTGTGGGATCAGTGGTTTTATATCATTTTGCCTATGAGAAGAAGACATTTTGCAAATAATAAAATATTAGTGTGATCTTATAGCTATGTTATTTGGAAATGATGTTGACCTTGGGGTTCGTCCAATGATATTAATAATATCCACTAAACTTAGATAACACATGTTCAACAAATAGAGTCCTTGGTAATGGCAGCAATGATGAGCGATGAAGAGGTACCCCTACACCCAACAATATGAATCATAAAGTTTTCATGTGTGATCCAGTCAAATTTAGTGGACTCTATAGTTTCCAATGCACTAGTTTTCTAGGAAGTGAATCTTACCCTAAGGTTGTTTGTTGTCTTCCCAAGTACAAAGGTATGGTTAAGTGTAATCGAGGCATATGATTTTTATCATTTTATGTTTTATGATTTTGATGCTTAAAGAGAGAGATAAAGTAATTTAATGATTAATTTAATTTAACTAACTAACTTGTCTCTAGCTAGTCCTAACATAAGCATCTAGTCCCACTTTCCATACACATCTTGAATCCACATATCCATTGTTGGGTTACCAACCACTACACTACTAGGTGCACCAAGTAATAAGACTAGTGGGATTACCAAGCGAATATATGTTTATGCTCGAAGTGGTCGTACTTACATGCTTAATCTATTTAGCTTAATTGATTAAAGTCTAATTTAGCTTAATTGATTGAATATTTAATAAACATAATGAATGCATAAATGAAACATTTAAGTTATCTAGAATGCTGCAACATTTATCAAAAAGCTCATCTTTATTGTTGTACACACTAGTGTGGTTTAGGTACAACAGTGCTCGAATAAGGATCCATACACTCAAATGGACAAACTGCAAGAGCTCTGCTACTACTATGACTTGAATGCCCATAAACATAGCTGGGAGCTCATATTTATAGTTTTTGCTATAGTACTACATTAATGAGGCCCCATAGACGTAGCAAATGCTATGTTGACGTGGCTCCATCAACAAAGAAACACCATGTAAATGGGGCTCATCGACAAGGCCACATCAACAAGGGCCCGTCAACATGACACAATGACGCTCATCAGTCTTGGTGGTAATGGGTATGTCAATCTCTATGATAAATTATGAATTGCTTGTGCACAATTGCAAGTTGGGTTGAAGCAATAGGATCTAAAGCTCAGTAGTGGATCACTACTAGTGTGTGTAATGACAAAGCTAGGAATTGTGATCTATGCAAGGAATAGTTTGGCACAAGTTGCCATAATTTATGTAAGTGAAGAAACCAAAAGGTCCAAGGTACATTAGGATTTATGAACAATATGGAGCTTGGGTTCTCTTTGGAGTAGGGCTAGGGCCAAATGCGTTAGTATGAATGTGTCTTAGCTCTCTAAGGGAATAGTGTCGTGGGTGTATATTTTTTTCCTTTCTATTCTCATTTATGTATGTGTCTATCTCATTGATCCCATTACTTGTACATTTACTAAGGTGTATCCACTACACTACTAACCATGGACTAATAAATCCACCTTGAGTTTGCCTTTATTGCTATTTCAAGACTCATGGATGGTACCATGTAATGCTTTTAAAGGATAAAACTGTAATGGCAGATAGCATGTTGGATTGTTATGCTAGGCTTATGGAAAGTATGATGGTGTATTATTGCAATACTTTGGATAGCACTTTTATGTATTGGTTGAACGTTGCATTGTGGATTATAGTTAAGTTGAAGATTTTAATTTAGGATGTTTTCTTCTCATATGTATCATTATATTTCCTTGATCATTAGACAATTCTAGGCATAGCACCATCTTAGAATTCCAATAAAAATAGAAGAAAAATTTTACAATACAATAATCAATCTTGTTATTTTATAAGGTGCTGAATTGTGGGCTGTACAAATGGGCATAAACAACAAATTAGTGTGGCATAAATGTTGCATGTTACAAAAAGAGATCAATTGCACAATACTAGAAAGACTTGGAGTGACTTCTATTTCAAATAAGTTATAGGAATAGCACCTTATATGGTTTAGTCATATGCAAAGAATATCAAATAATGTAGCCCTAACACATGTTGCAACATTTCTAGTTTAAGAAAGCCATAAAAAAAAGACTAAAAAGAATATGAGAAAAACAATCAAAGATGGTCTAAATAAATTGCAAATAGATAAAGATCAAGCTATTCATATAAGTGAACAACAAAAAATAACTCATATAGCCAAGTTCATTTTGTTAAGACAAAGCTAAGATAGTGCTAATGTAAAGTATTTTCAACATTATTAGTTTAATAAATAATGGTAAAAAATTCTTAATGTGAAAACTTTGCTTCGCAACATGAGAACGACAACAAAAATGATCTCAATAAATTGCAAATGGATAAAGATCTAGCTCATGGATAAAGATCTAGCTCTTCGTATAAGTAAATAGCCGAAAAAGAACTCTAATTCACTTGTTTTGTTGTAACAAATCTAAGATAATAACATAAAACATTTTCAATATTTTTAATTTAATAAATAATGATAAAAAAACTCTTATCGTGCAAGATTCACACCACACATTCAATTCCAACAATCAATTCCCATGAGCATTGCCGAGTTACGTTTTGTATATTTATAAACTATGCAAGTATCATACCTCATACTCTTTACATGTACTCTACATTTCATAATTAGTAATCGAGGAAGTATTCCAGACTAATTAAATTTTAATTATATTAACATGAAAGTGATCATTAATTGGGCTGTTGCAGTCTTGAATAGTCTAACAAAATTTCACTTTCTTAATTATTTGAGTTAAAGAAGTACACGACAAATTGCAAACACGTCTCTTATAAGCAAACTTTCCAAAACGCCAATATTTTGGAACCACTGTAATTGTCATTTTCTTGCCGGTTTAGCTTTTTCTGCCGGCTACCCTGTATACAAATGCTTCATATCCATTAGGAAAAGCTCAGCGGTTATATTGCTCAATAAAGACAAGTGACTGCTAATCTGCGAGATATACATGATCAATTGATGAAATTCACATGTATCATGTTATGAATTAAAATCTTCCCAACTCTCGTTGAGAGGTTTAAATGCTGCAATCACAGTAGCAACTTTGCATGTTACAAAACCTGCCGCACCAGCCAGAAGCTCTTGAGGTCTTAAAGATATCATAAAATTTTCAGGGCCAAATCTGGAAACCAAAACTATCAGTGCAATGGCCCATGCAAATCCTGTCAATGGTCCCCTGAATCCTGAAAGTCCATCTCTCAAATTGTTGCTGCTCAGTTCAACTTCCCCACTGGCTGCCCCAGATGATGATGATGATGATGATGCATCACTAGTCTGATTTACGGTTAAATTTCTAACAGATGGAGGGGAGGGTAATTTATCAACAGTCCGTTGCAACAATAACAGATACACAAATCCCAGAATCCCACCAATGGCAAATCCCTTTGATGTTTCTTCGATTCCAGACATGGCAGAGATGAATGAGACAATGCTAACAATAACAGCATCATAAAACAACATTGAAAATTTCAGATTTTTGTACTCATTTAGGCTTGCCTGCCTTAAGGTGTACGCGTCTTCTCCAGGCATTACTTTTGCAAGTGTCCTAGAATCCAGAGCCTTCAACCAGATGTCTTTTCCAAATATTTCCTGAACATTTGAAGGCCGTAGTTCAGCAGCAGAATCCCCCCCATATCCAAGAAGGATATCATCAAATGAAAATTTATACAAAAACCCAGAGATACTATCAGTTGATTTATCCTGATAAACTTCATCATTGTCACTGCCTCTTGCATGAATGGCTGTAATATTTACATCTGACAACCTCCAAGAACCTGGTCAAATATAGGTGTGATTAATTTGTATGTTTTCAGTTAACAGGAAAGTAGAAGCTGTCAAAAAATTTAGAAATTAATTTCCTTTTATTGTTGTATCTTTTTAGCACAAAGGTGTAGGAGGCTCCTTCTAAAGTTGTAACTTTTGCCTCTCATTTGACAAACTACTACTATTATATTACCTGTTTTCCTCAACAAAATTAATTCCTTGTTTGTAACTGAATAACATATTTTGATGTCATTTTCATTAGAGATGTCTGAATGTCCATAAATAATAAATACCCATTATTTACCTGAATCTGGCCCAATCCATAGAACTGCTAGGCGTCCTATATCAGGTCCGCACAGTGTCACTGTATCTATGGAACCTCTCTGGAAACGTATCTGATCATATGCTTTTCTTGTGGCATTTTCATTCTCCTTTAACATTTCTGCAGAAGGTTCAATGGAAGCTACTCTGTGCAAAAGTGAGTTGCCATTTTCCCCAATCATGCACAATAAAATTTTAGCATTTGTATCCGTTAACTCAGAGCCAACCTCATAGCTTGTACCCAGTACAATTCTATAGAGCGTCTTGGATTCATCAAGTAAAGTTGAGATCCTGAAATTTTCAAATGAATGCTCGAAATCAAAACTTGCCTCAGTGGATGGCAAGAGATGTATTTTCTCAAGCAAGGGTTCACTGGCTGCAAGTCAGTGGAGGAAAAGGCAAAATATTGTCAATCAAGTTCACTGCAGTGGTAGAAATTTATTAAAAAAATTCTTTGACTGACACATACATATTTAATTGTACCTGTTATGCTACATACGAAAAAATAGGATTAGAAACGTTATATTAACTAACCAATGTCTGCTACCGAGGGCTGGTAACAAGTGCACATGCAAGGTATATGCACTAATCCTATTTTAAGATCTCCTCCAGTCTTGCCTTTAACTAATACACAAGATGCATGGTCCGTAAGGTGTATTTAGAAACCTATGTTCATTATGTTTGATAAGTTTCCCTTTAAATTAACATAAAGAGGAAGCCAAACCTTGTTTAAAAATCAGGTTTTCTGTTTGATGTTTTCATGTTGCCAACTAATTGGCTGTAAGAACACAATTTGCCAATTTTTCAGGACGTTAAGATGGTTTTATTCAGTTATGTGCACAAATATGAATCACTCAGCTTTATTATATAAAAATCATCTTTATTAATTGATTTTTAAGTTTTGAACGTTTCCATTCAAAGAGCCTTACATGTAAGTACTGGAATAGGGATTTTGCTTCAAGTACTTCATGAAATTCGATACAGGTTCTTTTAAAATGAAGTATCAAGAACAGAAATGGCAGTAAAAGCCCAATTTTCAATTTTAAAAGGCTCATAAAGATAACTTAAAACATCAAGGTTTGGATAAGTGTGTATTTTGAGTGCAAGCATGTATAATTTTGGACAGTGCCTTGACTTTCCGACTTATAAGCCATTGCATTACTTTTTGGCATTGTTCAAAGCTTGAAACTCTTTGTTCATTACACTATGAAACCATGTTAGGTTCAAATCTTTTCTAGATGCATCATCACTGGTTAAAATGAGAAGCATAGGAGTTATTGATGGAATAAATACATCATGATGATGATGATAGACGCTATATATTTGTGGCCATATTGTACCTTATTTTATTATTTTGGCTGGAAGGAGTGTCAAAATCGTGCTGTTTCAGTGTAAGAATCAAACTAGCTTTCATCCCTATGATCGTACCTTTGATTGTACTCTGTTTCAGGAACTTTGGATTCAGTGCAAAGCATAAGATTATGATGTTACCAAGAATACTTGGTAATTTTCTTAATGATGTTTTCCAAACTACCGTCCACCACCGGTAATAAAATTTCCATTTCAGTTTCAGTTTCATAATTAAGAGAACACATTGGTAGATTTCAGTAGGCCAACCAGAACAATTTCAAAGAAAAGCCTTTTTAAAAATTCCAATTTGCACAGCTCAGATAAAAAGATGAGATGCGGAGATGCCAATATATACTATCAAGGAAAAATAACAGAAGTTTTTACAAAGCTTCAAGTCTGAGAACATCAACAATACTTTTTGCACAGGAAATTACAAAATATGTCCTGACATATGGTATTTAAAGCTTACCTTGAGATTTTATGGATGAATAAGAAGCCCCAGTGCCTCTAGATTGACACACACAATTTCGTGTTTCTACTTTCCTGTGGCAGTATTTCTCTAGACATTTTGGGCGTATTCTGTGGCGCTGACGACCAAAATAATATGTCTGCAGCCCTAGAGCAGATTGGAGAACAAAGGGTGCATTGCCCAACGATTGCAAATCCATTTTCTGCAGAATTCAAAGAATCAACAAAATTACAGAGCATGTGACTCCACGAACAACGAATTCCTGAAATCACTTTGTTGGGTATCCACATGAATATCATTTAATAATTCCCATGTGACATCTCTAAACACGAACTGACTAGTAGTAAAACTTCTCAAAATTTTATCAAAATTTAGAATTTAAAACCCGTATCAGAAAGGCAGTAACGATAGCAATTCCCATCCAAATTAAAAACATAAAAAAAATCCAAATCAAAAACATTTTTTTTAAAAAAAAAACTGATTTGATTGCAGGAAAGGAAATTCTTGAACATGAGATGGAGGGGGAAATACTCTAAGTTAAAAGAATACCTTACGTAATTTTCATTCAAGAAACAGTGAGAGAATCGTGCCGAATTGCAAAAGCTGGGGTTCGTGCTACAAAAGGTTGGGAAATTGCAGGACGCCCAAGTTGAAAACGCGAGCCTGAAAAAACATCCCTGACATTTCTCGTTCCAAGGAAGGCTTTTAGTGAATTTGATTTCCATGTAATTTTTTGACCTCAATTTCTTATTTGTTCAAAGAGGTTTCACTGCAACGACAAACTGGGTTCCACAATGGAATATTGAAAACTCAAAAGAATTTGGAAAGGGAATTTGCGATTAAGCGTTTGAGAACATGTGGAACTAGTAAAGAAGCAATTTATTTCTTTAACATAAACCTGCTACTTAATATGCCAAGGTGAAGTTTGTATCTTTATTGCTTCATTTCCTAAATAGATTTTGGATTGCATGAGCATGACCAATGGCATCAAGATTTTTTGTGATTTTCCATGCACATATGCTATGCCAGTTACAAGATAGAATGCTAAAAGGGTGCATTTCCAAAGGGTCCAAGCTTATTTATAAATAAACTTGAGGTGTCTGCAGGAACTTACCCTACGTACTAACTTGGAAATGATTCTAACTCAATATGTTGCAGTTCCCCATACACTGTTGGTGCTACCATGAGGATGAGATTACAATGTTGCGTATTTTTTTTTTTTTTTTTTTTTTGCGATTTTACTTCTTAATGCAAACCTTCACTTGTTTCTTTGCTCTGCAATTGCAATTTGAATTATAGTTGCAATCACTGTACCCTATCTGGAATCTTCCTGCCCCTTGATTAAGAATCTTTCATCCTATTAACTGTGTGGAGGCAGAGAACGAAGAACATATATCTCTCAGTTGTTCCTTTTTTAATTCCTTGAAATTCTAGAGTATATAGTCAACTCTATAGCATTGATGCTACCAACAATATGTGGAAGATGCCGGCCAAACAAGATATTTCAAAATATCAAATTTTCTACCAGAATTTTTTTTTTTGACATTCATCGATAAATTTAATGTTTTCTTTGTAATAGGTTGCAAGTTTTAGTTGTGCTTAAAATAGCATTTTATCTTTTTTAATATTGTACAAAAATTTGTTTTGGTCAAATATCTAACAAATTACATACCAAATTCAGTTTAGTTGTGTTTTTTTTAAGTCTTTTTTGTTCTTTCTTTTGATAGGTTTCATAGAACAATGAGGTAGCAACCTTTTATTTAGGTTCATTCTATGATCTTCTCTACACATGTCCAAATAGTCTAAGTCTTCCTCTAATGTATGGATTTTGTTGTTTGTCTCTTCTAATAACATTTAAGATTCATCTAAGCATTTCTACCACACTAATTTGTTATTCATGTCTTTTTTGTAATGCCTAACATTTAGTACCATATAAAATAGCCACCTGTACCATACAAGATAGCAAGCTTAATTGTTGCATTGTAAAATTTTCCCTTAGTTTTATTAATATTCTTTTATCACATAGAACACCACAAACCTATCTCCATTTTAACCATTCTATCTTAATTCTATTTTTTATATCTTTATCAATTTCACCATCAAGTTAGAGGATTGATCCTAGGTAGCAAAATTAGGTGTAGTGAGGGACTTCTTTGCCATAAATTGTCAATTCTATTTTGCTTCTATTTTTAAAACATACTTTTTCTTTCATAAAATTATAAAGAGTGGTTATTTTCCTATCAATTTGATTTTTGTTTTTACTTAAAATGCCTCGATTACCCAATTTAAAAGTATGATGCCCACTACACATGAAGAGTTAACACATTGTTAATTACCAAATATAGAAAGCTCATTGTACCAAGATTACAGATAAGCCCATAGCTCATGAATATAAGTTAACTTATCACATTTTATGGAGAGCTTAAAGCAAGTAAACCTACTTTTAGTTTATTTTATTGAAATTTTTAAAATTTTTAGTTGAAAAATTTTATGCCAATAAAAAAGGTATAGAGTTAACCAAACCTAGCTCACCTAAATTCATGATGTGCAAAAAGAGAAGATATGACATTGATACAACAACACCATTAGGTTTACCTAGTACAAAACTCAACTCATGTGACTCTTAAAATGGGAGGTTTTGAAACCTCAAAATAATCGTAATATAAGTCCACCCTAAGATAGAACTTGATGAGTGGCTAGGTACCCCTACACTCAACCATACAAATACAAGCGTTCATGCATGATCCAGTCGAACTCTACAAACGAACTAGTTGTGGTATCTAGATAGTTACACGTTGATCGCAATTTGCTGTCTTCCCACCTGGACTAGTATTTACTCGGTCACGTATGGTTTAGTCCAAAGTGAGGCGAATGATATGATCCTAAACTAGTGCTACTCTTAGAGACAATGGAAAATAAACTTGTTGTAAGCTAATATGTGATAAGAAGCAAAATCTAAACTAGCCTAAGTGCGATGAGTAACTGTCCTTAATCATCCGTACGCATCTTGGACCTCATATACTACTTCTGGGATTACCAAGTGCACATTACTTAAGCACTCCTAAATACGCTACTGGGTTACCAATTAGTTACACTTCAATGTTCATGATTAAGTCGTACTCATTCTACATTTAAAAAGAAGAATAGTAAATAACTGTAAAGAAATATTAACTAAGAAAACAATAAATAACAATAACAATTAAACAATTAAAAACTAAGTAAATGCTGCAATGATGGAGTAATCTCGATCTTTATTGTCAATCATGTATGTGTCCAAGTACATCACACTCAAATAAAGGTTCCATACAATTACAATCATCACACTGCAGGTATGCAATGGGGAAAGAACTACAATGAATTGAAAATTGACAAAAAGACTCTACACTTACACTTACCGACTTCCATGTTCCTATGTGTCTGAATGTGTATTTATAGGCATACACAAGAATCACGATATCATGTATTCGACATCGTTACCCAAGCTGTGATATCGCGTACTTGATATCAAGGATCCGATATTAGGGCCTGGCAAGACATGAGTCATCATACCCCCATGACTAAATAACAACTTGTCCTCAAGTCAAACAAAATGAAAACGGGTTTGATTGATTACATAGTGGATAGGTATGGGATTATTGACTAACTAGGAATTACTCATGCCATAATGTGGAATTGAACAAAACAAAATTGGGACATAGACACAAAATTTACAAAAAATAAAATTTTCTAGAACTCATGTTGTTCCTGGCAGTGGTGGCTCCTCCATAGGTCTCTTCCCCTTATCTTGTGCTCCAGGTTGTGGAAATGGATGTCTCTGAAGAAGTGTCTAGAGTTTTTCTTCCTTGGTTCAGGGATCCTATGCTGTCTATGTTGATGCTCCAATGTTTGATGGAATCAACACCTCTTATGGGCACAGTAGTTGCAAAAATATCTGATTGGCCTTGACATACCAAGCTACAAAAAGTCGTCATTCCTCCTCATAGGCTCTAGCTTTGTCTTTGTATTCTTGATAGTCTATGAGCCATTGAGCCAAATCCACCGTGACATCCTTCTGTCCTTGATAACTGGTTTTGACCACCTCTAATTCAGAATTTTCCACTTCTAATTTCTGCAACGTCTTCTTGTGTTCAACAAATTCTGTTTCATACTTTGCGTAGGTGGTTGCTACCTACTTTTCCAATTCTATTCTCAAGCATCATGCTATCAACAGGGCCAAGTTGACATACCACAAGTTTGCCAACTCCATGTATTCTATGAGATTTTGTATCTGCAAGTCCCAGCTTTTTAGTTCTACTTGGTGGATGAAGGCATAGGTATCCAATATGGTCCACCAATCACTATTTTGAGCACTAAGTGTGTTAATGTGGGCTTTGGCTATATGGATTTCTTTTTCAACCACCTGTTTGTACATCCCCACCTGATCTTTGAAGTGCTCCTTGAGCTTTGCATGCCACTTGGCCTCATTCTGTCGCGCGCTTCTTGCAATTGCCATCTTCTAATGGACTGTGCGTACCTCCTCCATTGAGAGGGTTCTATTTTCTCTGGTCAAGTGATTCATATCCTAGTTGACCCTTATTAATTGTTCTCATAATTGCTGAAAATTTTCTTTGAGAACATTCTTTTGTTTTTCTACTATGGTCAGCAGAGATTTTCGGTAGCTAGGTGTTTATTTTCTTCTTGCAAGGCCTTGAGTGCTTTAGCATGTGCATACATTTGAGCTTGTGCCTTAGAAGCATCCCAATTAGCCTTCTCTTTTTCCTTAGCCACTTTTTTATTCTCTTCCAAAAATTTATTCAGTTGCTTTGTCCGAAAAGATTCTAGCTAGTCTACAAGGATGAATTGGGACAGATCCCACTGTGTAGCTTGTAGGGTGACAAGCTTTTCTTGGAGTCTTTTTAACTCCTCCTTTGCATGCTTAGCCCTAACCTCTACCATGAACAACTTCCCTTTTGTAGAGATGAGGTCTAACTAAGTTGTTGTGACATCTTGAGGGATGTTAAATAGGGACATCATCACTTGTCTTGTCTATAGTAATTGATCTAGAACATCCTCATGCTCCGTAAAAGTCATCAAGGGACCGACCAAAGTTTGAGCATCATGTGCTCTTGTAAAATCTGCTAGTGGCACAATAGGGACATTAAATAATTCTTTTATGTGGTCTGTGACCGCTTCTGCTACTCCCACTACATCTTGGTGTTGCATGATCACTGCTGTGGTGCCTTCACCAGTTTTTAATTACACCTAGAAAGATGTAGCATTCCTAGGGATCTGTTGTGACTAGTGTGATTCCCCTCCTCCTATTTGGATAGATACCTTTCCCCGTGCATGATCAATTGAGACCGTGGGTCGTACAACATCATCAATAACCCTAAAGAGATTGGTCTCATAATGGCTTCCTCAACTGACCATTTTAGCGATGGCCTTGAGATGGCTCATCGACAGTCAATAGTCCTACAGTAGCGATGATGGATGATCTTGCTGACCTATAAGTTGTATGTTGGGCCTTGCTTCCTATTCCTACTCAAGCTCCAATGTCTTAGTAGCACTTTTCCTTGAGGTTGGTGGCTTCAGTAATTTAGTGAATGAAGCATTTTGGGCCTTTTTGGGGACATCATTAGTGTACCCTAGAATTCCAGGATGTCAGCACAGCTTCCTGATGAGACAAGAAAAGTGCAATGCAAACTTCCCTATCTTACACTCTTCAAACTACCTCAAAATTTCTATAAGATATAGATGGGGTAGGTTGGCATTAACCTTGCCTATCAAGATGGCACTTCCTCTAGCTGCATATGTGGTAATTCTATTTAAACCTTTTGTTGAAAAAATGTGATATGTGCCAATTTTGAAGTAGATTCTCTCTTCAAGTGTCAGCTCTCCATATGCTTTATCTTCCTTGTCATATGCCCTTTTTAATTATATCTTTTGTGCATCAGCATTAGAATGAGTGGACAAGTGAGTAACTTTTGGCCCTGTATTTGGAAGATTTAGAACTTCCAAAATGGCTTTGGCAAAGAAATTAATAGAAATACCACTAATATCAATGGTGGTACCTTCTTCTTTGTTGTGCCAAAATTGGTACATCTCTCCTAGGTACCAATCACCACTTTCAGAAAGAATAGGCCACAACGGGAATCCATTAAGTTGGTCCCTGACTACTTTGAGAGCAAACTTAGTGAAAGGTCCAAAGTTGAGTTCCACAATCACAACTGCTGATGTGGACCTTTCATGAATTTCCTGAACACATTCTGGAGATAACGTGAGGTGTTATCCTTGTTCAAGTGCTTCGTCATCTCCTTCTTTAGCATGTCCCAATTGCATAGTAATAGGAGGTTCCTGATGGATGCTGAATGATTGTGCCTCCTGTTCTATTCATTCGTTGAGAGAAACCTAGCCTCTACCTATCCTTGGCCATTTGGATGTACCCTAAGAGGGTCCTCCTTGATATTCTCTTTTAGGGGCCATTTGTAATCACACGGAGCCATCTATTAGTAGGCTATTTACAAAATTTTATTTATACCTTACTTATTGCCTTAATAAATTCATTTCTTATCTAGTGTGATTCAGAGTTAGAAAATTTTACAAAAGTTTTCCCTAAAATTTTTTATATTGGACCCAAGTTTGATTAGGTGACTCCAAAAAATAATTTTCATGGTCTGGGTGAAGAGATAAAATTAATTTGGCAAATAGTTTTAACATTTTTAAGGTCATGTACCCTTTATGATACCTTCGGGCAACAATGAATTTTGAAAAAAAACTATGCACAACTTGGAGCGTACCCTTTCCCCACAACTAAGTCAAACACTCTAGGTTTAGACAGGTTCGATTGGAATGAGAATCAAAGTGTTAATGAGCAAGATATGGAAGTTGAAATGGTAGGTTCTTAGAGCATCAGAATTCGCAAAATTAAATTTCAACAACTCCCTTTGCATGAATAGTGAAAAATGATGTTGACTTGCATGGTGGGGTCCCTATATATAATTTTTATAGACGTGATATCATGTACCTGATAGCGCAAACCCGATATCGTGTCCTTTTGAAAAGAGGGTATTTGACAAAATTGATGAATTTCCAAATTTCCAAGGTCAACAATGAAGGATTTAAGGTTAATTTGAAAGGTCTAGGATAACGTTGAAGAGACCTAAGGGCACCAAAAGTGTGATGAAGTGGTATTTGGCAATGAAATTCATGAATAGGATGAGGAAAAAGGACATGTTGTGGTGCATCGGAACGTTGGAATTTAAAATGATGATAAAGGAAAAGATTATTATAGCAATGCAATACTTGGAAGGTATAAAATGATGTGAGGATGATGTGTAATAAGTGCAAATTAAAAAAATTAAGCAAGTGGGTCCTCCCTAAAGTAGGTTTCTACCTATCATGCTCTTACGTAACCACACCTAGAAATGTTCATAGGCACAAAAAGGGTTAAATGTAATCTATACCAGTGCAACAAAACAGACACACATGTAAATACCATCGTGATGAGGTATGAGTTCGATGCTATACAAGACACGAGTCAAAAATTCATAAACAGCGAGATGAGGCAAATTGTAGAAGGGATTGCAGAGATCGAGACGTGAGGTAATTGACCCAGGGCATAATGAATCCTAAGTGTAGGGTGTGATTAATATCTCATTAGCCCGTTGTTCCAAAATCAAATCCAAGTCCATTCTTCTGATTAGTGACATTGCATTGTTTCATCCAATGATGGGCAACCATAAGAGCACCATGACAACAAGGCATACGGTCACTTGGAATTTTGTTCAAGGAAGGAGTGATTTGGAATTTCTCTATGGCACATTTTTTTCTTGATCTTTTATTTCTCTCTTTTTCTTTTTTCTTTCTAGCTGATTTGGCACTTTTTCCTTTCCAAGAGTGAACCAAAGAAGCTGCCAACCTTTAAGCATGGATGCATGTCTTTCTAGTGGGACCCCTAGAATAGTATTGAGTTTCTTTATTAAGTGCCTTTATTACTCTTACTCCCATTGTTCATTAAATCTACAAGGATCTTAGTACAAGCAAGCTACATGATAACACCCATAGATGTCACCAAAAAGAATCCACAAGTCCCCTTGATGTCACGCCCTGGTCATTCCCTCCACTTTTTGCTTTGGGCATAATGAGCACAAAATTACTTTTAAGTTTTCATGATGACATGAATGTCATCGTACCTAGAGTAGAACCTATTATTAATGGAATGGTTGGGTGGATGTGGTGGACTCACTATTCAAATAATTAGTTACCTAAGACTTGATAGCATAGAACAACACCTCAACCAATGAGTCACATGAGTGTTTTATTCATAGATGAGATTACCCATAAAAAGATAAAAAGATAAAAAATAAATAAAAAGATAAAAGAACAAATAAAAAGATAAAAAAACAAATGGAAAGATGAAAAACTGGGAAACAAAAAATTGTAAAATTAAAGAAAAGAAAAAACATTTATTAATTTTTCTCGTTATAATGGAGGATATCCCCCATAACTAACTTTTGATCATGGCAAGAATTAATAAATGGAAGGTTTGGATCCAAGCATTTTGGGAACATTGGAGTCTAATCATATCCAAACCACTAGGTGTTCTTTGATATGGTGGTTGGAACGTATCCAAATTAGGGTTCACACACTTGATTAAAGTAGGCATAGTGGGTGTTGGCGACCGTTTGGGACGCGACCGCCACCGAGTGTCCTCGAACAAGATTTAGGTGCCTGCTGGTCTCTGGCAACACCAAGGCCTAGATACCTCCAAATAAACTCAGTAGTTAATGTGAGTATGTGTGTGTGCTGTTGCGGCGTGTGGTTGTGAAAAATGTAACGATTGCGTTATGTGTAAACTACAAAATGACTTACTTTAAAGAGATTCAGCCAACTTTGTCTAATACTGTGAGTTGTTGAAAATTTCCTATTTTGTTCAACTACCTA
>MNCI01011451.1:200648-223940 GCA_015680685.1 Gnetum montanum | reverse complement strand
TAGTGGCCAGCAAGGGTTCATCATCACTAGGTAGGTTATGAATTTGTGAGTTGGGAAGATGTTGTCTTCATTTATGTACATAGGAGACCCTTGCATAAGATTGAGTACTCCAAACATCGTCTTCATCATTATATAATTCATTAGTTCTCCAATGAGTTACCTTACTAGTTGTTGCATTATCATAGTCTTGTGAGAGAGACATTGTTTGAGGATTTGTGTGTGACTTATTTGCAATTACTTTCTTTTTAAAAGGTATAACTATCCATAATTTATAATAATAAATATTCATTGGTTACCCACGTTGGGGCCTACGTGTGAGGGAATACAAAGAAACAAATGGGAAGCCTAGGGGTTGGGGGCATTAATTGAATAAAGATTCAGGTCCCTTGTAATGACTCTTTAGCTTCCCTACACATGGTGCATGCACATGCGAGAATATGAAAAGATGAATGGGAAGACTAGGGTCAAGGGCATCAATTGAATAGAGATTCGACTCCCCTGCAGTGACTCTTTAGCTCCTGCACATGGTTTATGTACATGAGGAAATACAAAGAGACGAATGGGGAGCCCAAGGATCAGGGGGCATCAATTGAATAAAGATTTAGCTCCTTTGTAGTGACTCTTTGGCTTTTTGAATTTTCAGATTCAGCTCCCTTGTAGTGACTCTTTGGCTCCCTTGCACATGGTGCATGCACGTGAGGAAATATGAAGAGACGAATGGGGAGCCCAAGGGTTAGGGGGTGTCAATCGAATAGAGATTTAGCTCCCTTGCAGTGACTCTTTGGCTTTTTAACTTTTTAGATTTAGCTACCCTGCAGTGACTCTTTGGCTCCCCTACAATCGAATAAAGATTTAGCTTCCTTGTAATGACTCTTTGGCTTCCCTACACATGGTGCATGCACATGAGAGAATATGAAAAGATGAATGGGGAGCCCAGGGATTGAGGGCATTAATTAAATAGAGACTTAGCTTCCTTGTAGTGACTCTTTGACTCCCCTACACATGGTACATGTGTGTGAGGAAATACGAACAGACGAATGGGGAGCCCAAGGGTTGAGGGGCATCAATCGAATAGAGATTTTTCTCCCTTGTAGTGACTCTTTGGCTTTTTAACTTTTTAGATTCAGCTCCCCTGCAGTGACTTTTTGGCTCCCCTACACATGGTGCATTACATGGAGGGTGACAAATCCACTCCCCCTTCCCCCTATCCTATGAGAACATGGAGGGTGACAAATCCACTCCCCTCTCCCCCCCTATCCTATGAGACAAGTTGGCCTCTCGGCCAAACAAGATGTCCAATTTTGAAATTGGAAAACTTGGCTATGTCTTTATTTGTGTTTAAATTTTATTTTGGCCCTAAATTGGAACAAATGTTGTTTATTCCATTAGGGAGTTGGGATGAATAGTCGTTATCTTACTTTGGCTATTTCTATTTGTATTTTATCTTGATATATTTTTATTTGCATCACGTTTTCGTTCTTCTCTTATTCAATGAAATGGAGAAAATAGGTTTTTCTTCATTTGGGATGTTAGGAAATGGCTATTTATTTCACTACAATTTTTGGGCTAGAAAATAATAGATCTTTTGCTAATACATCTACCCCACCTGCATTGGAATAAATTGAATTTCTCCCATTTGGAAAATTGGGATGAATGAGTTTTATTATACTTTCATGTTTGCACTAGCCAATTTTGATAGTTGATTTTTCAACTTTGGAATGTAAACTATGTCAAATGTGTTTTCTTCTAATTTTCAAATTTTAATAATTTGGCCTTTACTAATAATGTCATTGTTCAATACTATAATGATCTCAAATGAAAACTGAGTCAATTCTTAATCTTGAGTGTAACTGAATAAACATTGTTAGGCTTTCCACCTATATCATAGAATTAATTTCATTTGTTCCTTATACTTAGGATACAATATTTATTCCCTACTAAGATTTGAACTTGAGACCTCTTTGAAATCAAAACTCAATCATCGCTATGTTCATGAAGATATAACCATTATGAAGTGGCCTTTAATGCTTTAATGAGATGGGGTGAATCATCTTAGTATACAAGCCCTGCATTATATTGTTTTCTTTTCCTTATGATGGTAGAAATCTAAAAATAATATGATAGCCCCTATAGTACTATATCCTACTCAATAATGGCTCTTTGAGACTTCTCCAAACTTTCCCAAAATCAACATCTTATTTATACAAATAAGAAAAATCATCCATACCATCCATGTGAGGTACGTTGAAATTCACCATCTGCACCCTTGATAAAGCATCAACCACCACATTAACTTTCCTTATTTTATGCTTCAACAAAAAATTAAACTCCTATAACTATGCAATCCACTTCATGTGATTTACACTTGAGTTTTTTGTAAGTTTAGAAATTGAAGTGCATTGTGGTCCTTCATCAAGGTAAACTCCTTAGGAAATAAGTAATGCCTCTAATGCTTGATTTCTTGAAGAATAGCATACAACTTATTTTCATATATGCTATATTTTTGGCTTGAATCATTCAAATTTTCTAAAAAGAAAGTAACAGGCCTACCTTCTTGTGAGATTACCCCGCCAATGGCAAGTTTAGTTTCATCCACATCAACCTAAAAAAGCTTCTAAAAATCAAGAATTACAACCATTAATTCATTGGTAATTTTTTCTTTCAACAAGTTAAAGCTTCGTTAGGTTTCATTATCTTACTTGAATTCTTGATTTATCTTTAACAAAGTAAACATAGGCTATGAAATACCACTTAAATTTTTGATGAACCATCTATAAAAACTTGCTAAACCAAGGAATGATCTTTCCTTCCCAACATTCTTAGAAGTTGGCCAATCCTTAATAGCCTTCACCTTGGTATCTTTCATTTGAATTTGATTTTTAGAAATCACATGTTTAAAATATATGATCTTCCTCTTTAAGAAATAACTTTTCTTCATATTTATTTCCAATTATGCATCCTCCAACTTAAGACACACCATCTTCAGGTGATCAAAGTGGTCTTTCATATTAGAGATATATACCAAAACATCATAAGAAAAGATAATATAGTACTCACAAATCAAGTCTTTCAATATATTATGCATCAATCTCATACATGTAGCAGGTGCCTTCATAAGTCTAAATCATATGACCAACCACTCAAATAATCCATATGGTATCTTGAAAGTTGTCTTTCATTTATCGCCAAGCTTAATTCGAATTTGATGGTAACAAGTTTTTAAATCAATTTGGTTAAAATTTTTAGCATTGGTAAGGACATAAAGGATATCATCCATTCTTGGAATAGGAAACTTGTACCTTAGAAATATCCTATTCATTGTCCTAGAATTAATGTAAATCCTTCATTTCTTGCTATTCTTCTTTGGCACTAGCACCACTAGAATTGCACAAGGTGAAATGGATTTTCTTACAAAACCAATTTTAAGAAACTTCACTACTTATCTTTGCAATTCAACCCATTGATTTGGTGGAACTTAGTCAACCCTATTGGTTGGAATGGTAGCACCAAGAATAAAATTAATCTAATGTTTTATATTCTTCATTGATGGCAATCCATTCAATTCTCTCTTAAACACCTTGAGAAATTTCTCCTTCAAGCCTAGCATAGCTATTAGAAGTTCAACTTGTACATCATCATGATTAGTACCAACTATTGTCATAACAACAAAACCAAAACCTCCATCATCATGTTTCTTAATGTATTCTTTCTCTCTTAGAAGGATTAAGAAAGCATATAGTAAGCTTTTCTACCTAACTTGTTTAATTGTTATGGGAATTAACTCATGGATTCTATCAAATCTAGCTATACTTTATACATTTCTTACTTCATCAAACTAAACACTATTGTCCAAATTGCAACATATAGCAAGAATTACAGTAGCATAATCTATTGGAAGCATATTATACTTCATAACATCATGAGAACTTGTAATTTTAAATTTCAAAGTACATTATTTCTACACTTTTTTGGGAAAAATCTCTAGAGAAGCAATGCACCTTATAGGGTTTAGGATGAGGATTAGTTATCAAACCCAATCTAGCAACTATTGTAGAAGAAATAACATTTCTTAGGCTCCTTCATCCAACAAAACATGAATCCATTCCACACTAAGCAAAAATTTAGCCTATTCCAAAATTACAATTTTCTATTAGAATGATCTCCTTGATTTACAATCCCCATGAATGAAAAAGAATTTAACTTAGAATTTTTTTTAAATTTTTAGAGCTTTAGGATTACCTCTCTGAAGACCTTGACTTGATGTCTCATTTACCTCCATGGTTTACATAGATTTTTCCTTGGCTATTGATAAATCCAAATTTTGATGCATTACAATATCGTAACAATGATGTCATTAATATGATGATGTAGCACATGCTACATCATCATTGATATGATGTCTCAAGATACATGCAGTCTTATAAATATGACACTTGGATGCATAATCCATTGAATTTTCATTCCCATTGTAACCAAACTCTTGCAGTTTTATTTCTTTTAGTTGAATGATATCTTTTTTTGAGAAGTTTGTACTTGAGCACAAGTTATGATAGAATTAAAGATCTAAACTATTTTCCATCATTACAACATTCTCTTAGTATACTGCTTTACTTAGCATAATGTTTACTATTTTACTAGCATAATACTTTACTTTTCCCAAGCACTTTATTTTTACTTATTAATAGTAAGTAGAATGGATATTATTGATTTTGAGTGTTAAGTATGATCATCTAGTAATCCTAGTAGTATTATTACTTGGTTCACCCAGTAGCGTAATACTTGGTAACCCCAGTGATGATTACATAACCCTAAGACATGTCTGGTAAATCATGAACATTTATCCATTACTATTGTCTAGAATAGGCTTATGTTTCTATTATTAGTTAGACTTAGCATTTAATTGTACTTTCATCATGTTTACACTTAGGAGCATAAGTGGCCAATTGACATCACTTAACATATGCATCACTGCGAGCTAAGCCATGCATTTAGACTTTACTGGCTTGAAGTGGGAAGACAATGATTGTCAGCTTAATTTAATTACTGGCATATCAATATTGATCATCCACAGATTACGATTAGGTTATGCATGAACACTCATAACTTGTATGGTTGGGTGTTGAATTGCTTCATTACTCATCATTGGCATAGTTGCTGGTAATAGTCAATGTGTGTTGAGTAATTGATTTCACAAAGTTCATTATTGTTGAAGTTGGAAATCTTAGTTGCTAGAAAGGAAAAAAAAAAAAATATCTAAGCACTGGAATAGTTTTAACCTCAAATCCTAAGGATCTTCAAAAAAAATAGGACTTAGGTTACCCTAGATGATCTTGCTGATCATCCAAAACTTATGGAACATCAAAGGAAATGGCTGTAAAAATGTAAACATAATTGTAGAAAAAATTGAAAATGAAAGAAAAAACAAAAATGTAAATGTAAAAGGAAATGACAAATGAAAATGTAAGTGGATTTAGAAAACAAAAATAGAAATATAACTACAATTGTAAATTTGAAACGGAAATGTAAACTAAAACTTGTACAACATGAATAATAACGTTATAAGAAAAATAAAGAATAATGTTCATGAAGTAAAAATTTCATGCCAAGGGTACAAGAAGTTGCTTACAAGAGCTTGAAGTCCATTAGAAAAGGTAGATTGTGTTCTACTACTGCTCCATGATCTAGTCTCTTTCTAGCTCTAGTTTCCAACTACTTTTATTGGTTTTCACTAAGATCTTCAACATGGTTATGAAAATGGATTTTCACTTTTGGTGTAATGGATACTACATGGGAGTCTTTGTGCCTAGCGTAGTACTAGTTTTTGTCACCAAAAAATGGAAGTAAGCTTGCAATGGTTGTAATGGACTTTAATTACTAGCAAATTGGAAATTGGTTTTCAGCCAAAGGTTATGAAAATGTTAAAGTGCTCAAAATTCAAAAGTCATGGAATCCTAAAATGGTGTTCATGTTGGGTTTTTATAGGGTAGGGTTGCTATGTTTGGGTTTGACATGATTGCTGACAAATTGGATGAATTTGCAAGTGGCAATTGTCATCTCCTCCTAGTAAAGTTACTATTTGTGGTACGTTTGGAATGGACTATAATCACAAAATCCATTCATTTACTATAAATAGTAAATAGAATTTTGTTACTAAACTAGTACCATCCTTACTACACTAGCCTTAGTTAATGGTCATCTACTTTCAACTTAGTTTCCATTTATAGTAATTTTAAAATGGACTACAATCATAAAACCCATCCATTTACTATAAATAGTAAACAAAATTTTGTTAGTACATTGACAACATTCCTACTATGCTGGCATTTTTGGACTATGTTGAGGTTGATGAGGAATGGCAAAAATAGTGGAAAATATGTGAAAAGCTGGAAATCATGGAAATGGTGGAATTACCTGGAAAGTGCTATGCGTGGTGAAGTATGCTATCTATGTTGGCTGTTGTTCACTTGAGATGACTACACTTACTATTGTTGGAAAAATGAAAATTCCAAAACTCCCAACGTTGCACTTCTAATGGGTCTTGGAAATGACTACACTAGCTACTGTGGCTATTGTGACTATTGTAGCTACTGTGTCTGCTAAAAATGGCTCTAGCGTAGTTGGTGATATATCCCTACAAAAACCAATGAAAATGCAAATTTTAGCCATTCTAAAGGTGTTTTTAGCCTTCCCAGCCCTAGATATAGACATTAGGTACATTTTTCCACTTAGGAAGTGAGGAAATAACAACTTTTGAGCTTTTTTTATCTCAAAAAGTTGAAGTATGCAATATTGTAGCTCATGGACCACATACCTTACATTTACAATGAAACTTTGCCTCAAGTGGAAAAATGGGATTTGGAATATGAATTTTTGTGATGTTTCATTACCAAATATAGTTTGATTTAGTTTTATCATCAAGTGAGATGTGTTACACTTGTTGGACTTGTTGGTTTTTCATTGAATGAAAGGTGTTATATTGAATGGACTTGAAGGTGGAGTAAGACAAAGGAATGTCGTATAGCCATAGAAAGGTAAGGAAGGTTATAATTAGGCTATGAGGTTGGGATCAAGGGAATGATAATGAAAAGCTTGTGGAATAAGCACTCTTGATATGGCAGGACAAACTCACTAGTCTTGCACATTAGAGTCACATGGTAACTTGCTTTTGTGATGAGTTGGACCTCTATGATGACTCTAGGCTTCATCCTGCAACCACAACTCCAAGAGGATAGGAAAACCAAGTAATGAAATCATGTTGTTACAATGAAATACATAAGTCTATGTAGAATATTTTAGTAGATCTAGATATCAAAGTTTACATGTTGCTAGTTTAAGGCCTTAGTAGGCTGTGGTGCTAGTTTAAGGTCTTAGCAGATCATTGGGATAGTTTAAGATCTTAGTGGACCATGGAAAGCAAGCTCACCTGATAATTATTGTTAGCTAGATGTGTTATGATTTTAGGTCGGAATGATTAACAAGATTGGCCAACTCATTCCCATCCATGTCTATTATTTGGTAGGCATTGTTGCTGTAGGCCTTGGTGATCAAGAAAAAGAGCTTTCCCAGTTGGTTGAGAATTTTTCAACATGTTCACAAATAGTCTTAAGGACTAGGTCCCCTTCCTTGATCTTGAATTTACCTAGGTTATGATGGTGTTGGTGTTTTTGCCTCTCCTAGTAGTGCTCGATGTAAGCAAGTGTTCACACACACTGCTCTTCCACCAAGTCTAGGTCCATGGTCCATAGCTCCTTGTTCTGTTGGTCATTGATGAAATTAGATAGGGCCTACTATGATATACTATTTTAATAATTTATGTACGATGTCCTTTTGAGAAGTAGTCAGGCCTTGTGAAGATTCTCCATGCATAACGTAAAACTTGATATCATTGTACCACTCCTTTATAGGGGTAGTATGGACTATGACCAGAAGATTATCCTTAGTGTTCTATGTGATGGGGATAGCATAGTCCATGGTTAGGGTAGAAAACTTACTAAATACATTTGATGTCACATTGAGGGCTAGCATTGTAATGGTGTCAACTACAAAATTTTTGTTCGAGGGTATATATTAGATATCAACATATATAAATATTTGGCTTTGCATGCATAACCCTTAGTTACTTGGTTGACCACAAGTTGTGAATCATCGTTGAGAATCAAACATTTAATTCCAAGGACACATGCTACCATCATCCCCTTGATCAAACCCTTGTACTCTACTCTGTTGTTGGTGCATGAAAACCCAAAATGATAGGGTTAGATTTCACCAGATGGGAACATTATGATGGCAACAACACTGGCCCCATGGGTAGTTGAAGCTTAATTAAAATACATGACTACCTCATAATCCTTGGACACTTAGTTGATAGTGTTAACATGCTCATCAGGAAACTTGAGGTCTATAGTTGCTTGGTCATCAATAGGTGGAACAGTAAGTTGTATTGCTATGGCTTGAGCTTTCATTGAGGATTGAGAGACATAATGAAGGTCAAACTCCACTGTTATGGATTTCCATTAGGATATACGGCTACTCTTGTAAATATTGGTCATTATGGCACTAAGTATTTTGTCTTTACAAATGGCATTGACCTAGCTCTTGAATAGGTAGTGTCTTCACTTCTTCAATGAGAAGACTAGTGCTACATAGTACTTCTCTACTTCAGTGTATTAGGTCTCATGGAAAAGTAATGCATGGCTAAAGTAGTATACTAGCATTTTTACTCCATCATCATGTTTATGATAGAGTAGGGAGGTAATGGATGTGTTAAAGATGACAAGGTAGATGTAAAATGGTTTACCCTCTTATGGAGGATAGACTACTGGTAGTTGTGCCCACTCTTGCTTAAGGTTTTCAAAGGCTTTTTGGCATTGAGCCATTCACTCATAGTGAACTCCTTTCTTAAGAAAGTGTTGCATGAGTTGTAACTTATTTGTAAGCCTACTGATGAGCCTAGGAATAAATTGTAATCTACCTTGTAGTTCCCAAATCTCTGTAAGGTTAGTTGGTGCTACCAAGTTGGAGATGGCCTTAACCTTATCAAGATCAACAAGTATCGCTACTTTTGATACTACAAAGCCAAGCATCTTACCAGTTTTGACACCAAAGACATACTTCTTAGGATTGAGTCTTAGCTCAAACTTAAGGCATTATTTAAGCACAAGGTCTAGGTCATTACCAGGATCACTAGCCACTTTGGACTTAATAGCTATATCATCTACATAATCATTGAGAAAACCTAACATGTAATCACTAAAGATATACGTCATGGCTCTTTCATAGGTTGCTCCAGTGTTCTTAAGGTCAAAGGACATCATGATATAGTAAAAGGTTCCCCAAGGGGTCATGAAGGTTATACTAGGTTGGTGCTTCGGGTTGATATTAATTTGGTTGTATCCCATTCATAAAGGATAATAAGGCATGTCCAATCATAGTATCAATGAGTTGATCAATACTAGGTAAAGAAAAATCATCCTTGATGGTTTCCTTATTAAGATCTTAGAAATCTATGTAAATATGGATACTCTTATTTTTCATAGGAACTATCATATGTTGGATATCCATTTCATGTTGTCAATAGGTCTGATGAAACTAGCTTGGTATATCTCTGTGATCTTGTCATGAACTACAAGGGCCAAATTAGGTCTAATCTTACGTAGTTTTTGCTTAACTAGTTTAATGCTAGGATCTAGTATGATGTTGTGTTGGACTAGACATGGGTCTAAACCTGGCATATCTTCATACAACCAAGAAAAGGACTTAATGTTATCTTGTAAGACCATGGTGATGACTTGAGCTTGTTGAGGTTCTAGTGAGGAATTTAGTTTAAGGGTTTTCTCCTCACCACTATGTATCATGATGGGAACCTCAACTAGAGAGTCTTTAGTAATGCCATCGATCAAGGGTTTTGACTAGGTTTTTAGGCCATTCTAAAGGTTTCTTAATTGAGGATATGTGTTTAGCAAGACTCTCAGGCTTAAGATCCAGGCAATCAAGATCAATACATTACTCAACATCACTGTGAGATCCATGTAGACATAGAGGTAAACTGATTGGCTTCCAGGTACTCATATTTTAATTTTACATGTTAATTGAAAGCATATTAAGTAGAACTTGGGTAGGGATGAACAAATAATGCCAAAATGTTATAAAATTATGTAAACATATACTATTCTAATGCTAAACATTTTGAAAATAAGGTCATCCAAGGCTATAAAGAGCTACAAAATAGGTAAACAAAATGGAGTAAAGGCTAGAAAAAGGTTAAATAAAGTTCAAACAAAGGTATAAAAAAGTCAAATAAGATGCAATATGAGAAATTAGCTAAAATGATAAAAAAATATTATGATCTTACCAATTTTAAGCCCTGGTAGGGCATGGCTACATGGTATCAAATGGTGGTATGGAATGAAAATCCATCATCTAACACCAATCCAAGGCTAAATAGAGGCTAATAAGTCCATAATAAAGCAAATAAAGAAAATATAAGGCCATGAAAAGGCCATACTAGGTCAAGAAGATTGAAAATGCAAAACAAGGTTAAAAATAAGTTGAAAGGTCATGAAATAAGGTCAAATCAAGAAAAATGGGTTGTATATGGCAGAATTCAGCTAATCTTGGTCAAACATGGTTAGATTTTGCTAGTTTTATGGCTTAGCAAGCCATGGTATGGGGCTATAGGGTTGCTAGTAGAGTTTGAACACATGAAGAGGTAATTTTGGGGTTGTTTTGAAGCAAAATTGGCACCTTTTGTTGTGACTATGTTCGGCCCTACTGGTGACTATGCTTGCCTAGCATAGTCCTACCTTCCTCCAGCATAGTTGACATTCATGGGTAGTTTCCTAGGCTTTGTATGATCATATTTGAACTTTTTGTAGTCTAAATAGCTAGCACAAGTGATAGGTATTGAAGATTGGCAAGTTTTAACATCATTTTGCCTTTTTAGAAGGTTGAAAATCTTAATTCCATGGGTGACTATGCTAGGCTAATAAGCCCTAGCATAGTCACAAGGAATGAATGAGTTTGTATGGTTTCCAGAGTCAAAATAGAGTGAAATTTGCAATTGAGAGCCATGGAGGCAAGGTTTTGGTCATTTTGGATCAATTTTTGGCCATTCTGAGCTGCTTGCTATCAATATTTGTTTTTACATTTTCCCTTCTCATTGGAACTACACTAGCCCAGTGTAGTCCTTAGCTTCTCTAGCATAGTCTTGCATGAAAAATGGATTTTAGTGAGTTTTGGGGCTTTTGGGGCCACTAGTGTTGATGACTAGGGTTTTAGTGGAAAAATTGCAAGTTTTCATGCCTGTTTGGTTCTTGGATTGTCCAACATCCTGGGAATACTTAGGGCATGTAGTGCTTTGTGTAGTTGATGGATTGGAATTAGAAATCATGAGAAAATATGCATTCAGGTTCATTTCTCAAGGTTATAAGGTTTGGGCATCCTCTGGTAGGATTTTGGGTATATTTTGAAGTTGATTTGGACAATGTTTTAGCTATTTTGATTATTTTGGCGTGGACTACATTGAGCCTGGATAGTGACTACGCTGGCCTAGTGTAGTCCAAGTATTCTCCAGTGTAGATGCTTTTCAAAAGCTAAAGAAATTCAGTTTTACTACTTAAATTAACTTTGGCAGTGTCTTAAGACTTTCAAAAAAATGAGTTCTGAGTTACTTTTGGTAATTTTTTGAGTGGTTGGGATGGACTATGTTATGCCTAGATAGGAACTATGCTAGCTCAATGTAGTCCTAGTATCCTTTAGCAATGTTTAGGCTTCCATGATAAAAAAATGTTTATAAAAAATGCATTTTATGGAAAAAAAGGCTTTGGGTGAGGCTCCATGGTTCATTGGAAGTGGATTTTTTGTTTTTTCTTGTCAATTTTGGCCAACTTCAAATGGAATATGATAGGGTTTGAGAGGGACTATGCTAGCCTAGCATAGTCCCATTCTTTCTTTCGTGTATTCAAATTCAAAGAGCTGAAAAATTTGGTTTTAATACCAAATATAACTTTAGTGGATCCTAGGACTCCCAAAAGTGCATCTTAAGTTATTTTCATCAATTTTGGGTAAGTTTATGTGGACTACATTGGCGTAAAGAGGAACTACATTGGCCCAAAATAGTCTAAACCCATCCTTAGTGTAGTTATGTGTTAAGGGTAAAAAATGATGAAAAATATGAATTCCATGGTTAAATAGGCTCCAACGAGACTCTAGGATTCATCAACAAAGGATTTAAAGTTAGTTTGATCAACCTTGGGTAGTTTGAAATGGACTACATTGGGGTTTGAGAGAGACTATGCTAGCCTAGTGTAGTCATAGTTCCTCCTCAACATAGTCAAGGTTTGAGAGTTTAAAAATGATGAAATTTGGCTTAGATTCAAGGTATGATGGTCTTGGTGTGTATCATCAAGGTCCTATAATAAAAATTGGTGATTTTTTTTGGTTATGTATGGTTTGGTTTGGAGTTCACAATGTGGACTATGTTGGGCTTGGGCTAGGACTATGCTTGCCCAACGTAGTCCCATATTTCCATCAACATAGTTGAGGCTTTGGATGGTTGATAGGAGTTTCCATGGTCAATAGAGGTTTCCAACAAGGTTATAGGGCTTACTAGTGATGAATTTAGGTCAATTTGGGTTGTTTTTTTTTATGGACTATTTTAGGCTTGGAGAGGGAGTATGCTAGCCTAGTGTAGTCCCACCCTTGCCTCAACATAGTGAAGGTGGTGGTGGTCAAGAATGATAAAAAAATGAAATTTTTGAGGTCACACATGCTTGCACAAGGATTTTAGGGTTTTTTGGATAGTATTTTTAGGCCTTTATGATAGTTTTTATCAATTTTTGATGAACGACACTTGGTTTTGGGTAGGACTAAGCTAGCCTAGTGTAGTCCTCTCATCCCTCTAGTGTAGTACAAGTTAGAAAGATAAAAATGTTGAAAATTTGTAGGTTCTATGTTTAGGAAAATTTAAATGAAATTTTAGGGTTTTTAGATGTTGATTTGAGTGATTTTTGTTGATTTTATGAATTTTGTATTGACTACATTGGGCTTAGGCAAGGACTACACTAGCCTAGCATAGTCCTCCTCCCTTAGTGGAGTCATGGTAGAAGGTACCAGAAGTAGGTTTTTATGAACATATAGTATTAAACTAGGGTCTTAAGGTTTTTTAGAGTCAAGTTGCATGATTCTTAATATATTTTGAAAATTTTTAGGGGAGTATGCTAGGCATTCAGTAGGGACTACATTGGTCCAAAGTAGTCCCAACTCCCCACCTAGTGTAGTCTAGAGTACTTGACATGAAAAGTGGAAAAATTTGTAGGGTTTGATATATTTATTAGCTTTATGGTGTTTTGGGGTTCTTAGGAGAGGTGTTGGAGTTTGTGCATTATGGATTTTTGGATTTTGGGTGGACTACACTAGGAACCTACTAGGAGGTCACTACCCTAGTATAGTCCTCTTAGTCCTTAGTAAAATCCCATGTGGGAACATAAATTTGTGGGTTTTATTTAGATTTTTGTTTGTCTAGTTAGTATTTTGAGGTCACCAATGGTTTTAGGAAGATGTGTTCCAAGATGTAGTGTTGGAGGTTTGTGATGGATTGCATGATCTATTTGATCCCTAAACCCTAGGACTACACTGGGCCAACATAGTCCTTAGGTCTCCCCAGCATAGTCAAAAGGAAAGGGGAAAAATTAGCATCATTTACTATAGTTGATCATATCTTAGGTTTGTCAAAATCTAATACAAGGATTTGGAAGAATGGTATGTCAATTTGGAGTCAATTGGAGGTTGGATGGAATGGATGGGTTGCTTTGAGTTGCAAGAAATCAAGATGTCATACTGGACTATGCTAGACATCAGCTGGGACTATGCTAGTTTAGTGTAGTCCTTGGTTCTCTTCATCGTAGTCATGAAAAATCCTAATTTCTATCATAATGGAATGCATTTGACCGAGTTTTGATGTTGTCAAAAACTTTGGCTAGGGTTTAGTAAGGTTGGATGGTTGATTCAAAAAGAAACTAAAGGCTAGATGGACTAGGAGAAGTCCATTCCATTTTGGACTACGTTGGGAATTAACTAGGACTACAATGGCCCAATGTAGTCCTTGATTTCCCTTAGCATAGTTATGCAAATTTTATCAAAACTTAATATATTTTACCACATTCTAAGGTTGTAGGATGCTCAAACTAAGCTTTAAGGAGGTAGGATGGAAGTGCTAGTTATCCCAAGGTTTTCATGGAATAAGGCTTCAATGTAGTCAAGGTTTAAACTCCAAAAATCTTAGCATAGTTTTGGGTTTCTATGGCATTCTTAAAAGCAACTAGTAATGCCCATCCAAAATTAGCAAGTTTTCAAAGAATCTTCTCATAACTCTAGCGTAGTCCCTAGTTTCCAATTTCATCTTCAAGTGAAGTGGAGTTCCAAAAGGAAACCAAGGTTTCCACTTAGGAGTTTGGGTTTAAGATTGATTTAAGTTGGGAAAGCTTGGCAAAATCACTCTTGTTACTTACCTCCTTGCTACTATGCCTTGGTGAATAGCTCTACTACCATTGTTGTTCTCCACTTCAGCATAGTGAAAATTTCTTATGGTACTATTGCTAATGTAGTCACCAAGGCTAAAAAATATTAAGGATTTTCTACACCTGTTTTTGGCACCATGGTTAAGAAGATGACTCCCACTAGGAACCCAACATTGGAAGATGTAGATTCCACCATCTAGAGTTTATCACATCTACCTTGAACAAGCATTGGGGAAGGCTCCACCACCATTTTTCCTAGGTACATAAATTTTACGAGTTTTTACAAACTTTTGTATGTATTCTCTTTTCTAGGTACTGGTTCTCTTTTTAGATATAGGCTTGTATATTTTTTATTTTCAGATTCTATAAAAATTCCACCATAGATCTAGGTCATGTTTATTCATTTTTTATGCTACTTGGGCTTTTGGTTTTGGTTACGTTAGAGTTTAGATGCTTTTCCCATGATTTTCATAGGTTTTCTACTTTCTTTGCCTAAAAAAGCAATGACACTTTTGGGTTTTTCTATGAAGAAACCATTAGGTTTTTGAATTTTCTAAGGTTATAGGATTATTGATGAGCGGTGAGGTACCCCTACACCCAACCATGTGAATCACGGGCATTCACGTATGACTTGGTCAAATTCCAAAAACTGCAAGCACTTGCATACACTAAATTCTAGCTAGCAAAACCTTAGTTAGAATGGTCATTTGATTGTTTACTTTGTATGATGAACTGCATGATTTTATGCATTGGAGGAGGTTTGGCCAAATGGGAATCATGAAAAATAGGTTCCTCATTGTCATGTGGTCCTACAAGAATAAAGGGTTACTAAACTATTTCCCCTTTATGTGTTCATGGAATTCTGCCTGTTGTTGGTCCCACGCACATTGTGCCTCATTAGGACGATAATCTTGGTAGTCATGATCCTCCATGATGTATTCCACACCATGGTCTTGAATGCCTAGTCTGGTAAGATTTTGAAGTAGCATTATAGGAATCGACAAATCAAGAGGTAATATGATGTTACCCTTCATGTATCACCATCACAAGTGCTCATACTGATGTAGGATAAAGGTAAAGTTGGGGATAGACTCGTTTGGATGTGTGTATACCACCTAACATTCCTGCGACATTGGTGGGTTGGATTTGTCTCGCTTGTTAGAAGAAGACATTTTTGATGTTAGATAACAACTCAACTGGTGTGTCTTATTCTTTTACTAAAATTTCCTAGCATGCTTATATTTCACTATCCTAGGTTTGTTCCAACAAAGTGAATGATGATCTTGCTAAGACTAGATAGTGCATGTAGGACTACTAGTCCCTGGTAACAACGCCAACAATGAGTGGCGAGGTACCCCTATGCCCAACCATATGAATCACAGGCATTCATGTGTGACTTGGTCAAATTCTGTAGACTACAAGCACTGGCATACATCAAACTCTAGTTAACAAAACCTTAGTTAGAACTGTCATTATCTTCCCAACCTCATTGGTGATATGCTAAAGCGATGGTTAAGTGAGATTGAGGCAACTAATTTTATTGGTTATATTTTTATCTTTTAAATTCTAATTCTTTAATTGTAGGAAATGAAAAGTTGTGTAGATTATAATTGTTCTACTCTATTGCTTAACTCTCCCTAGCATAAGCAACTGATCCCATCCTCCATGCAATCTTGAGCATACCCTAACTACTACAGGGTTACTAGACATTAAGCGTCACTGGGTTACCAAGTGTTTTATATATGTTCTAGATGGTAAAAGGACAATAACAGTAATGTGATAATAATAAAAGCTTCTAGAATTATTAAAGTGTTGAAATATTAAACTATTAAATGCTTAAGTGATTAAATCCAAATGTTGCAAGGAATGCTGAAAAAGCTCATCTTTATTGTTGATCACGCCAATGGGCTCAGGTACATTAGTGCTTGAATAAAGAGTCATACACCTTTCTCACACTTGCTATGGGCACTTGGAAAATATTCTAACTCTTACAAGAACAAACTGAAAGAGTTTGGCTACAACTACTCCAAAAGATGCCATAAATGCTACAGGTGTGTGCATATTTATAGCTAGAGACAAACTTTGAGTTAACAGGGTTGCATTAATGCATGAATGGATACGTTGATAGGGTCACGTCAATGTAGCTATATCAACAAGGCTCTGTGAATGTAGCCCACTTGACGTATCTACTGAACAGTTCATCATACCTCCTTTGTGTCAGAGTCTACAACCCGTTTTGCCATAGCAACTTTGCCCTTACCTTTATGGTAGGCACGTTCAATTTCTCTTCTTCTTTTCTGATCTCACTTATTACTTTGCTCTTTGGATTCCTATGTGATTTTTAGGATGCTTTGGAATCTTTCATCCAAAGAATCCCACATCTTGTCAACCTTGGCTGAAATTTCATAGGCAAATTTTTGTATGGGCAAGGTTTTTTGGTTCACCGTTGCATCCAGTGATGATTGTACCTCCTCTTCCCAAAATTGGACTTCCTTCTTTCATATGGAAGGGTCCTGACTATACTCTTTTGTACTCTTTTTTTTTTCTTAATTCCCCCTCTTCTTTAGCCACCTGCTCAATGAGACACCACATTTGATGGACGCACAATTCAAATAGCTTTTGTTGAGCGTAAATTCCTAGGGTCTTTCTTGTTTCAAAGTGAAGCCCATCTATGATATGGTATAGCTGTTACTACTGAGAGTAGCCATGACTAGGGCATCAATGTAATAATGAGTAATATTTTCCCATGGCTACATTCAAGGGTTCATGACCACCCTGTTTCCACCCTTAGATTTGCTATCTCAAATTAGCCACTCTAGAGTAGGTTTGGTACTTATCATTGAAAATTTTCAGCATTGTACTCCATCATCTAATTGATTTTGGTTCCAAAGATCAATACCAACTTTATTCTTCTTTGATGAGTGTTTGGGGGAACAACTTGAGTTTTTGCCAATCATTATCCATGTTCTGCAGGGTGCAAGCATCATGGAATGCTTGCAAGTGAGTCTGTGGATCACAATTATATCTCTCTTCAAATTTTGGGATATTGTTCATGTCAAGGTGCTTGATTTAACTAGCTTTCAAGTTCCTACTGGGTATTTAAACTGCCTTAGCTATGTTAAGCATGCTTCGAGTAGCCAACAGTGGTTTATCCAAGTCATAGTCCTATTGTTGGCCATGATGTCTATGGTGATTTTGGCTACCTCTCCTTTCTTGATGGTGAGACTCAGGCGATTTTTCATGCTTTTTCTCACATTGTCCTCATCCATCCTTGCTATCCTATCAATATTTTCAATTGCCATCACACCAATAATTTCTACTATGGTTGTGATCAGAGTCAGAACTTGGTGAAGACAAGGTGGAATGAGAAGATGGAGAAGAGAGAGGAGAACTGCCACTATCTCGGTGTTGATCTCCTCCTCTACTCTAATGATTCCCCTTATCTTCATGTCCATCTTTGCCTTTTCCATGATCTTTCTTATGTGATCCCCCATCATCCTGGGGCTCCTTAGTTGTTTTTGCAAGTTTTTGTTTTACACCTTTTTGTTTTACAACATCGTTCGTACGTTTTCCATTCTTGCTTACTTTTTATTTATTTATTTACTTATCTATTTATTTGTTATATATATATATATATTAGTTTTATACTTTTCATTAATAAGTCATCTTATTGTCACAGGATGTACTGGTGTGGTTGTTTCTCTTTGTGATGGGTTGCATGATATGGTTCACCTATTATATCTAGCTCCTGCTTTTGCATTGTTGTCCTAGGTAGTCACATTGAACTCATTTCATGCAATAGGCAGTGAGTCCATGTCATCCACCCATCCACCCACTCCATGGTTTTCCTTCTTTCAAAAACATGCAATTCCTTTTAATTAAAAACAAATTTAATTAATTCATGACTTGTGTAGTTTTACTAGACTTGAGAAGGATCCAATGGTTTGAACATGGTGTGACTTCAAGTGGAATGCAACATTCTTCATACTTTTCTATTCCCTTGCATGTGAGCATGTGTCCTTACAGACTTCCTACCACTCCATATCGTCTCCTAACTAGAAGTTCCATCCTTGCATGGTGTGGTCCTCATCATTAAAACAAAAAAAAATGATGAGGATTCAAAGCACACCCCTTGGCCAAATGCATGCAAAAATGCATGGATCTTTGCATGGTGTGGTTCCCAGAAAAAAAACAAACACATGGGAATTCAAAGCACATCCCTTAGACCACCTATGATGGGCTACAAGGACTAGTTATGGGACTTGCTTTGTCCCCTCTAACTTAGGCTCATTTTCACTTCCTCTCGATCACTCATGTTGGAGTGGTGGTTGTTTGTGAGAGCATTCTTGTACCCCAAGGGGATGGACTAGTCTTCGAATGTTGATGCGATGTCACTAAACATGGTTGGTTTTGGGTCTAGACTAAGGATGGATCTTATTGGGTGACTTAATTACACACTTCACAAGGGATTTCATGTGACCAACATTAGGAATTCCATCTTACTCCTCTTCTCTTCATCATTTGCTTCTCATTATTCACCTCATTTCTAGTTCTATGTCTTGAATGTCTATTGTGCTTTGCTAGAACTTCTAATTCTTCGGCTAGTTCTCATGGATTTGGGCATTAACTTGTGGTCACCATTAATTAACTATGGGACCCATGGACTCTTGTGTTGATGATATGCAAGGGTTACTGAGGGTATTGCCTACTATGGGGAGGACCGACTTGCATATCCTTTGGTTCCATTTGTTAATCTCCTATCTGCTTGATATGGTTGGTTGATCATTTCTATGCTAACCATCACATAGTCCTGCATATGCAAAGTTTCATACTATGACATTATCCTCATTTCGACTCTTCTTCTAGTTACAATATTCGTTCCTCTTTCACTCATACTATTCTCTGGTCTCTGTGACCTTGAATCACCCCCATGTTATGCTCCAAATCACCGCTTTGGACTTTTCCTTTAACAATAGGTCAACATTCATAGCCCAACATGAAGAGTTGTTGGACTGACTAGGTGGGAACTAGGGAACCATTTCCAAATGTCTTTGATCTTTTAGACAACATTACTATGACCCAATCAGAGCTACTCTTAGCAAGGGGCAAGTGCCTCATTTTGGAGAGGTAACTTGAAGCAGCACAAGCGGATCATCAATGCTTAGCAATAGAAGTTGCCCAATTAAGAGTCCAACTTGTTGATCTAGCTCTCCTCAACCATAAACTGACCAAGGATGAAGCTTTTCAATAGCTTTGAACCAAACTTTAGAAGGTTGAGGATGAGTAAGAGTCAAAAATATTTGACAAGTCCTTAACAAACATCCATGCTTACCATCTAAATAAGGACTTGGAAAACATTCACTAGGAAAATGTTAGGCTAACTACAGAAGTTCATCACCTACACAATGTTGGTGTTGAGAATCAACACATGAAAGACTTCATCCATCAATAATAGGAGTTAGCCAGGGTAAACATTGATGTGAGGAGATTGGCAACTGAAAATCGTAATTTGTCTATGGTGGAAGTTTGAGCCTTGCAACAAAAATCAGCAATTGAAATCACCACTTGGAAAAATGAGACCCTTAAGTTTAAACAAGTCAAAAATCACTATAGGTGCCAAGTGGGATTGCAAAAAGAAGTAAATGAAAAAGAGATTTAAGATGCAAAGGCTAAAATGAACCAAGCACTCCCATAGCTTTAAGAAGGAGGTGAGGTGTGGTAGCCCATCTTTGATGGCTTGAATGCCTAAAGCCAGGTTGATATCCTCCTCAAAGAGCTACAAATTGAAGAAATGATAGAATACATAGAGTTAGCCAATATCCATTATGAAAACCTGGCTATGCTAATAACTGGAAGGCCATGGTCTGACCTAGAAAAGTAAGTGGCCACCTTGTATTCTTTATATGAGGGTGATTTCCAAATGCATAAAGAGACAAAACAAAAGTTAGAAATAGCAAGTGTGGAACTTGAAGTTCTCTGCATCCATTTTGAAGGACAACATGCAGTTGCAAAGAACTTGGCCTAATGAATGAACAAGTGCTAGCAAATACAGACATCAATCCAAGTGTTTGATATCAAACAAAAAAAAATTCACTACTTGGTTTGTCAATTTGAAGGAACTCTTTCCTACACTTCCATGTTCTTGGGATGTTCCTATTCTAACACACATTGGTGAAGCTGCCTAGATAGTGAATAATCTCAGAAGTAAAGAAGATAAAATGAGGGCATTGTTGGAGGCATTTTAATTACCTTTGGAAGTTATAGCTTCTATAGGGTAACCATCATCAATGCCATAACTACCACATGCACCAAAAGCTGGTGAAGGTCTGTCATAACCATCACCACTAGGGACAGTGTGACCTTCTCTAGCAACTTTAGCATTTTTTAGCAGGGTGCTCAATCTTGTCTCTGAACACCACAATTTTGTAATTTATTATTTCCTGTACACTTGGGCACTTGGTATGTTAATAGAGTCAGTGTGTGTGTAAATGTGTTTTTTCGTGTGTACCATCAATAATTTCATACCTTCCAAATTGTAATAAACTTGAGGACAAGTTTTCACTCAGTCGTGGGGGTATCATGAAGTGTTTAGTCACTACGTTGACTAGGCCACATTAATAGAGGCTCATTGATGTGGCCACGTTGATGTGACCCCGTCGATGTATCCATCCATGCATTAATGTGACTCTGTTAATGCAGACTCTGTCTCTTGCTATAAATATGCATGCACTGGTAGCATTTATGGCATCTTTTGGAGTAGTTGTAGCCAAACTCTTGTAGTTTGTTCCCATAAGAGTTAGAATATTTTCCAAGTATCCACAACAGGTGTGAGAAAGGTGTATGGCTCTTTATTTGAGTGCTAATGTACCTCAGCCCATTGGCATGATCGGAAATAAAGATGAGCTTTTTGAGCATTCCTTGCAGCATTTGGATTTAATCACTTAATCATTTAATAGTTTAATATTTCAATGCATAAATAATTTTAGAATCTTTTATTGTTATCACTTTACTATTATTGTCCTTTCATATTTTATGAGAACCATAGGCATGACCATCTTGAACATATATCAAACACTTGTTAACCCAGTGACAGTTAATGTATGGTAACCTAGCAGTGGTTAGGGTATGCTCAAGATGTGCATGAAAGATGAGATCGATTGCTTAGTTAAGCAATAGAGTAGACCAATTATAATTTACACAACTTTCCATTTCCTACAGTTAAAAAATTAGACTTTAAAAGATAAAAAGAAAACCAATAAAAATCATTTGCTTCAATCTTACTTAACCATCACTTTAGAATATCACTAGTGAGGTTGGGAAGACAATGACCATTCTAACTAAGGTTTTGCTAGCTAGAGTTCGGTGTATGCGGAATTCAACCAAGTCACGCGTGAATGCCCATGATTTGTACGGTTGGGTGTAGGGATACCTTGTTGCTCATCAATTATTGTATATACTTATTTTATCCATAATATTTTTTAACCACTTGAGTTTTCCTTATGGATAATTTTCTATGACTATTTCCATCAGGTTGTGTCAAGTGGGTTTTTTGGCCCTTAGGCCATTTTTCATCTAGGATGTGTAATCTTTTCTATAATGAGAGGGTAAGAAATTTTAAAATTGATATTTATGAGTTTATATTTTACAATTTAAGGATTCCAATGAATTTTGAATCATCAAATTTGAATAAATAGTTTGGCTATTACAACCATTTTTGTCAGGTTGCATGAGAATGGGTTTTGGCATGATGGCCATAGTTAGTTTACTTTGGAAATTTGTTCTTAAAATGTGATTAACAATTTTTACATTTTTTTCATGGAGTTGTAGTTTGTTATTTTATGATTCCAATGGCTATGGAATTCTCAAATATAATTAAGCTGTTCATTTGTTATGGTTGTTTTTGTTTAGTCACATGAAACTATGGCTACAAGGTTGTTACACATTTACTCTTGTGAAGATGGGCAAGGTTGAGATTGTAAAATGTTTTTTTCTTCAACATCCCATGGTCTTAGAGATAGCTTAGGATGTTGAAAAGGGGTTGGAGGCTATTTGTTTTAAAATAAATTTTTTTATATTTTTTGTAAATATTTTCCTATGATTTTTTTGGTGTGAATTATGAAGTTCGGTGAATCTTGGTTATAGACTTAGGTTGTATTGTGAATTTTTTCTAAGTATGGATTTCAATGTCAAAGTTGCAAATTTAGTACTATACTATTAATTTTAAGCTTTTTTTTCCTAAACTATCAATTCCACGTTTTCAGTTGTGATCAATCATTGTTGTAATTTTAGTGTTAAATTGCCATTTGTTATGAATTTTTTTAATTTTTCTTAAGTGTTGTTTAATTATATTTTATGGTTATAAGGCTAAAATAGTTGGTGTAGTAGTTGTAATGTTATCTTACTTCTTATTTTTATGTACATTATTTAATTCTAATTTTTAATTTTAGTTTTTGGTTTGCATGGTCATAATAGTTGTGTGTTGGATGTTACAGGGCTTTCTTGAAGTCCATCTTGGTAGTCATAGAGATGGTGGGACTCTTATGCTACATCTACCTCCCTGGGCCTAACTCTCCAGTTCTAGACATGAAGTGGGATCACAGTGGGATGTGGTTTAGGCTAGGAGACAAAGACTTCTTTGCCTATCTTCTACAAAACTTTAGTGTGACGGTTTGGTCACACTTGATGTTCGAGGCTACAGTAGTAATCATAGAGACCATCATGCTTGGGTCCTCTAGCTTAATTTTCATATTCATAATGGATGAACTTGATGCTTACA